>JAHWFO010040994.1:31275-44035 GCA_023313115.1 Rhysida immarginata
TCCATGTCAGATGCCATCTAGACTGTAGTTGTATCCTACCCTGATAAAGTTTATTCGAAACACGCATAGGTTCTCATTATTAAATACTTCTACCATTTGCTAATTCTCAGTTCTCCTTTTATTGTTCTCATTAATTTAAAAGTGAGGGGTGTGGACCTCACACAGTACGTCTGCTTCTATACCATTGCCCAGTATTAGCTTGCTACAGGCAAGTTTGACCCCCTTTTACAGTCAAGTATCAAGCATATCAACAGACACAGCATCTGCAGCATATAATGCATTATTAACACAGCATTTGTGTGTGGACAATAAGCAATGCAGTGTTATTTATTAAAAGCATGGACAATTATTTTTTTAAAAAAGCTACTTTTTCTGCCAGTTCACCCTCACCCCTGCAAAACGAAGAAGTCAACACACACTTGCCTGACACAATTACCAACTCTCACCATCTTGGAGGTTCTGGGTTGGGTTTTAGAGAGTCATGAGAAGAAGAATAAAATAAATGTTGGCTGCTATCTTAATATGATACACATTACGTTCTTTCTTCAGAAAACACATACATCCAAAAACAAACACACACACACACGCATGCACACACGCACAGAAAGGAGAAAGATATTCCATAAAAGAGTAGTAAAAACGAAAAACAAAGAATAAAACATTGGAAAACATTTTATTTCTGATCAGCATATGATATGTAACAGTCACAGATGAGCAACAAAACACACAAAAACTTAAAATTATTAAATAACCTTAACAAAATTGTCAAGTCCATCAACTCCATCTGGTTACTTCTGTCAACTTGGCTTTAAGAACACCATTTGCCCCCAAAAAAATCACAATTTTGGTCAAAGTTACAAAAATATTTTTTTTTCATTTCTAAATTCTTCCACATTTTAAAAAAATACATTTCCAAAGTTACATAATTAAATTCTATGCCAGTTTTAAGTAACATCAGCATTTTTTTTATAAAGCAACAAACTCAGCTCTAATTTTAGTCTGCTGATCAGATCTTCAGCCCCAACCTATTTCAATAAGCATTCAGAAAACTTAATAACTGCGATTGCTATAAACAAACTACACGTGAAAAACATGATATATCAATCAGGTATTGGGTACATCATTTGTACAGGGTGTTTCAGAAAGGACTCCCCAACTTTGAAATGACATAACTTTATAACAGTGAGAGACAGAAAGGTGAAACAAGTGGTATGTTGGACAGACAGGTATGGAATTTCTGATACACCGGTTTGCAAAAATAGTTCCAATATTGGACATTAGAGGGCGTTGTAGTCACAAAGCTTCGCCTTGTCATTATCGGACTTCGATCTAATCGGTGGTATTCGAGAACAATAAAAACACGTTGCTCCAATGAATAAGGCATGATTTTCTTCAATTTCCTACAATAACTAATTCGATACAACTTCCTTACACGTGTCAGCACTGAACAAGACTGACGAATGAACTTTCTGTACTTCTGAGTACTATTTCAAGCTTCATCTGCTTGTAGCGCCATCTATTAGTCAATATTGGAACTATTTTTGCAAACCCGTGTATCAGAAATTCCATACCTGTCTGTCCAGTGTACCACTTGTTTCACCTTTCTGTCTCTCACTGTTATACAGTTATGTCATTTCAAAGTTGGGGAGTCCTTTCTGAAACACCCTGTACATGGAACAACATCAAACACTTTGAAAATATGGTTTTATATTTCAGTGTTCTCCCCAGAAAAAATTTTAGCAGGTGGGGGTGGAAAGAGATCTTAGAAAATAATAAGCTGGTCAGACAACAACAATTTATAAAAACATTACATGTCGTTGTGGAACTTTTCATGTATTCAAAGCTAGGCAGAAGAGCACCCTTTTAAAAATGACCTGGGAGAATCCTGAATTTATATTTGGATAACCAAACAAAAAAATTCAAAACCTCATCATCAAATAAAACAAGCACAAATTTACTTGTACCACACTCTACAATAAATAAGCGGTTGCCTCAACTCCTTTCATTTCCATTGTTGTAAACTTTAACAAACATCATTGACTCTCCACCTACATGTCCACCAGAAGCTGCAACTAATTCCCCATGTAGTTTACACACACAAAAACTAATCGAAGCATTCAGGCATTTTTTTGTTTTATTTTTATTTAAATTAATTCTTTTAAGGATGACAAATTTTTTTGTTATTCTGAAAAGGATGGACTCGATTCTGTACTGCCATTCTCCTTCTAATGTTTTCTGATAAGGTTGTTATCAATAACTAGGTAGGTCAGTCCTATATATATTGTGACATATCTGATATGTCACACGAATACAAATGCAAATATATTCATTTGAATTCGTTTTGAACTTGACTTTATGATCAGTTCCTGTCAATTTCACTTCTTTTGTAATTATCTTATATTCAATTTTATTATGCATTCTTTTCTCTTGTTTACATTTTTATGTATTAGTCTTAAAATATAATTAAGCCTATCTCTCGTTGTTCCGACCCGACAAGTTTCAGAGCGTCATTTGTATTGTGTGCAAAAGAAAGAAACAAAAGTTTCTCACGAACGAACTTTTCTTATCCTTAACATATACTGTCTAGAGGTGTGACAGCATAATACACAGATAAGTGATAAGAGAACATATGTTTCCTGTTTACAATTAAAATGAGCTCACTTCGATTCTATAAGAGAGAGAGAATATAGAACTTAACTTAAATTGAACTATTGCATTTGCACGTTTAAATGATAATCTTGGGAAAGCTTTTTAATAAATATAGTCAATTATCATAAAAATTTCAAGTCTTGGAAACTCAGAAGTATTGCAAATTGTTTATATGCTATTTTCAAATATATTTGACTAACACTCTAAATTTGCTAATTTGAATCTTTGAATAAATAAAATGATACAACTTAAATTACCATAATTGATTGTTTTCTTTCTTAAAATTATAATTAGTTCCAGTCTTTGAATTACGAAGCATTATTTTGTTATAACTGATCATAAAGGAATATTGATACTGCAGTGGTTAAATTATGAAATGATAAGAATAAGTAAGAAAGATTATGCGGGCACAACACTTAAAAAAAATAAATTTGAGAAACTGAGAAAAGTAAGTCTATTACCTGGGTGGGACTTAATGTGATGTAGTCTCAGGGAAGGGAACATAGACTTAGAAATCTTCATAAGTGATACTAATAAGAGAATTTAGACTAAACTTCTGTTACATGGGTGTATTGTAACTGTTATCTCATAAGTATTCAATGATTGTTTTGTTTTTTGCTGTGGAGGAGTATGTTTGGGCAATATCATAATTTGTGAAACCCCAACTATACCACTCATTGTTGCATAGCATACAACACATCACAATATATATATATAATATATTATCCATTCTTGTTAGCAAAAAAACCTGATTTTTTTTCTATCTCATCTTCTCTCTGTTGCTGAGTGTGAGTGGTAAAAGTGAATGCTTTCCTGATCATTCGTTGAAAGGAGGAAAACCTTATGGCACAAAGCAATGGTTTGGAGCTGCTATTTATTGGATGTATACGATGGAGTAAATAAGAGGGTAAAAAAAGGTTGTTTTTTTTTTATAGAACCATGCTTTTATTATGTTTTATTATAATATTTCAGTTCAGTTCAGTCCACAGCTCACATCTCCCACGAGAACGGGAGACTAGCTGAAGAGATGATCAAGGAGAAGGTAGAAGGTTATACTATTGTATTAGAGGGCCAAGAATTTTACGAGTTAGATTAGCATCCTGGATAAAGTCCATCAAGATATGAATAGTTTTCCTTTTGGCTTGCCTGCTTCCCAGAGCGAGAAGGAGAATATTTCCCATAGTGGCTGGGATGCGATTGAGAGCGAGGCTGTTAAACAGGTGATCCCTCTGACGTTGAAAAATGGGACACTCTAGGAGAATATGCTTCACAGTTTCGGTCGCACCACAGGGACACCTTTCTGAGGGACTAATGTTTATTTTATGCAGAAAGTAATTTGTTGCCAGATGTCCGCACCTGAGTCTGAATAAGGTCGATCTTTGGAAGAAGGTGAGCCATTTGGGGGTAATTCTATTATGTCTAGGAAGTAACGGCATGAGTTGCTTATAGTGCCCGCCACGAGGATCAGCGCACCACTCAGCATTCCAGAGCTCGAACAGTTTTTTTCTTAGTGTAGGCTCTTAGTGTATTAGGGTTGAGGCGGGTATATTTGACAGGGCAGTTAGATGTTCTCGTCCAATTAGCCACACGGTCCGCCATTTCGGTCCTGTTGATGCCCGGGATCCACATCAGGTGAATGTCATAGTTTGCTCCAGTAAGTACCGCTATGAGGGAAATAATGTGACCCAAGATATTACAATGGAACCACTTCCCCAAAGTAAGGGATTTTTTTGATGGCCATAATAGCACTTTTCGAATCAGAGATGATTAAAAACTTCGCCGGTTTTTGAAGGGTGATGAACATAATTGCCTTGTGGATGGCCAAGAGTTCTAAGGTGGTGGCACTCATAACTGGGCTTAATTTATTGGCAACTAATATATTATTTGTCTCGTAAATCCCAATTCCTCCTGAGAAGGCACCAGGGGTGATAGAGCCATCCATGAAAATGAACCTGAATTTTGGGAAGGAATAATGGAGGAGCTCTGATACTGCTTGTCTGACAAAGTCTGACGGGTCTGAGGCCCTAAGGAAGAACCACGATGTCTGGGTCAAGACCTGGCAACCTTGGGGATTCTATAAGGACTCTGCCACAGACCTGGAGCTGTTCACATTGGAATTTGGTCAATATTGAAGAAAGTAGGCATTGTATCTTGCTCGAATTAAAGTGGGTTCGGAGTTTTCTGCCAAAGGAGGCCTCCACGTTGAAAGTCGGAGATGCTTGCAGGAACAAGTATATAGAGCTTATTGCTTTGGCTTTGGCTGCCCATCTCAGAGGAGGAGGTGTTAGATCGGAGTCTGCATATAGTACTTGGTTGGGCGACGACTGGGTAGCATGTAAACAGGCCCTAATAACTTTTCTCTCTTGCTTGATTAATCGTTCCCTAGTGGTGGTTTTAAGGGTTAAGAGGAGAAAGAAATCCATTTGGTCGATAGTTTGCAAGAGAGAGGAGAGAAGGGTGGCGGTCTCCAACCAAGGCGGCCTCCAATTTGCCACAGTGATGCATCTAATTACAAGCCAGGTTCTTCCTCAAGTGGTCCTGCATCTGAGCCGTGTGTTGTTGCCATTTGAGTTTTTCATCTAGAACAACCCCTAGGAACTTGTGGGCTCTTCTTATTGGGAGACACGAGTTGTTCATATATATGCGCAGATGGGGGGATGGCCCTCTCTGGATGAAGAAAACAACGATCAATGTCTTGTCTGGGGAGAAGGACATTGCGTTGGATGAGCTCTACCCAGGATTTCTTCCTGATGTATCCCGGGACATATACACTATAGATGTGGAGCCAAGAGTTGTCCAGGTAAAGAACAAGGTCGATAATGGCAATTGTACCAATGTGTTTTTTGAAATTAATGAACTGAGGGATGTGGGGGTTGATGGCAACAAGATTGCCACCACCATGATAGTCTCTATTGTTTAAATAAGTGATAGAATTTATTGATGGAAACATGGGAATCAGAGTTTAAAAAGGTCTCACAAATCAGTAAAAATGTCACACTTTTTTTTTCAATAAGATGGTGTCCTCCCAATTGGAGAGGACACCTCTTGCGTTCAAGTGAACGACTTTAATCGGCTTGCGATGCATCCTGACCATGCAGGGTAGAATCCTGGTCTTGATAGGATGAGTCATGGCCGTGGTTGGCAATTTGAGTGGCAGACTGGGTTGGGTGTTGAGTAAGGTGTTGAATAGGGGAAAGCATCTCCTGCCACCAAGAGAGTACCTTCGTGAACACCGAGGGGAGTGGTGGAGCCTCTTATTCATGATTGTCCAGGGTGTGCTCAATACCCCACGAGTTGTCTTGATTGTATGCAGGCAGGCCGTTTGTCATCATAGTAGAGATGAAGAGTTTCAGACTGCCACTGATCGCTTCATCTTTATCTACAGAGGCAGAGTCAACTTTAGAAACAGATATGGGGTCAGGAGCCAATATCACATCGTTATTCTTCTCACTCCCAGAGGGGGCTGTGTTATTAGGGGCATCAGTGACCAATGCAGAAGTTGGGGGTGGCCGTGGCCTGGTTGTCTCGTCGGTTGGCTTCCCAATCGATGGAGTTCAGCAACTTCAGGCGCGGCCAGCTGCTGGTTGGGTGACGGCCTGGGCTTGAGGGCCACTGCTGGCGGGACAGCTATTTGGGGCGCGGCTGTTGGGGGACTTTGGTCTGACCCATTTGCCGATTGACCATAGCTGGTGTTCCAGCAGTTGGTGACAGCCTCCGGTTCGTTTATCCCCAGCAGCTCTTCCATCATGAAACCCCCCGTGCTTCGGAGGGCACGTTAAGCCGTCGGTCCCGACTGCTACTGTCATCTCGTAGCAGTCGTTATTAATGGGATGGCGCAAAACTCCCTCGTAGGAGTAGGTGCCGCAGATTATCGCTTGCGATAATCTACCCTCTGTACCAGATAAGATAATGCAGAAGTTTCCATAGAGAAGGGGGACAACTGGGACCAGTCGATCTGAGAAGCATTCATGGTATATTCATTCTGGTGAAACACCGAAGACGGAGGGAGGTTGTCCCTGCCACTAGTGGTGCAGGTCATAGACTGTTGAGAGCAGGGGGGAGAGCCGGAGTGAGATTGGTATTCAGGGAAGTCCTGGGCCGGAGAATGAGACACACGAGAAGATGGACCGTCAGGAGAGGGGTTTGGTGAGGAGAGGGCTCCTTCTGCCACTCGGGAGGCATATGAAGCTTGACTCGGGCCTTCCCTACCCAGCTCCATATCCACTAACTTCTTTGCTTGATAGTATGATATGAATAGGTTTTCCATTTTCGTCCGATCCAGTGCTTCATACCTAAATCTTGGGCATCCCTTATTGTAGGGGGAATGCCCTATTTCACAATTGATGCAAGTAAAGAAACCAGCCATACAATCATTTCTCTCATAATCCTTGCTTGTGCACTTAGAGCACGTGGCAGGGTTTGTGCATTTTATTCTGGTGTGACCCAGGCAGTGGCATTTTATGCACTGCATGAGCTGTGGAGGAGGTCTCACAACCAAGAAGATTTCGTTCTCGAAAACCAGCTTTTCAGGCAGGGAGGGGAGACAAAAGTAGATCAGAAATTTGAAAAACGTTGCTCCACGGAACGGAGGGGGGAGCATCCTCATACCAGTGATATATGAGCCACAATTGGATGAGGATTGCAGCTCCTCTAGAGTGAGGTCAGAACACATGCCATGGATGATGCCCACAGAGGATGTTAGAAATCTGGGGACCTCATAATCCAGGATGATTGTGCCAATGTCCCAGAACTTAGTACATCTATCCGCCAGGGCGGTGGAGGAGAATTTAACTAAAAATTTACTAGTCTGAAACTTGCTTACACTGGCGGAATCGCCGGTGAGGGAATTGATTATTTTACTAACAAACCCTGGAGAGGATATCTCCTGGTGGCTCGGGTCCTTAGAGGAAACGTCCACGATTAGCCAAGGTCTGGCCGGCAATTTTTAAAAGGTCGTGTAGATTTGGTAGTTGCTTACGATGAGGATAAGTAAGGGGGCTTGCTGCCACCATTAGTTGCAGACGCAGCAGTTTCGTTGTTATTAAGTGGAGAGTGGCTATCTGCTTCAGTGTCAACGATCGCATTCGAAACTGAGCCATAAGGCAACCGGGAACAATTATTGTTGGAGGGAGACAAATTAACTATCGAGGTAGATTTGTTTTGGCCATCGTTCCGCAACTTATGCATACTGGGGGGATGAGTTACGGGGTTTACTTCCCGAAGGCTGGGAGTCACTCAGCTTCCTCTTCTTTTTCTTCCTCTTCCTCTTCTCGTCCTCCGTCTCTGCCAAGGCAGATCGGCTCAAGGGCGCTCTAGGTGGGGGGGGGGGGGCGGGGAAACACCCCATGGCCTGCTTCTATGACCAGCCCGCAACGAAATATAAAGCTTAGGAATCCTCGGCGGACGAATACGATCAGGAAAGCGCTGATAATCTAGCAGAAAGGAGGAAACATGCTATCGTCGCGAAGTTTATTACTTTATTAACAGAACAACAGAACACCTTGCAGCAGCTGTTTATTCGTAGGGAGAAAAGAACAGTAATTATCAGGAGCGGTTCGAAAGTGCGTCACTCCATAGCCGCCATCTTTCTTTTTCGTCTTCTTGGAGTCATTATAATATTTCTTCAAGATGGTCAAGTTAAAGGAATTTTTCTTTCTTTTCCACTTCCATGTTTTTTCATCAACAATTAGTAAATTTAATAAAGCTTAATTTTGCAACAATAAACAACTGATGGATTTACACCTCGTTATAACGAATTGTTTGTTGTGGCAATTGGACAGTTCGTAGTAATGAATTGCTACCATTAGAACACGAACCAGTGAAACGATTTGAAAAAATTTTTTTTACCATGCATTGTCATCAGTCCAGCGTATATGTATCAAATTTCAGCTCTCTACCTTTTCGGGAAGTATGTTAAATTCGACTTCCAAGATTTGTTTACATAGTTAGTTACAAGTGAAGCTAATAAAAAGCATTTAAAAAAGCAGTTTTTTTTTCTGTAAAAATCCCAAATAATGCTAGTTTGGTTATTTATTTTTGTCCCTATATATTTTTTTCAAGGTCAAGTTAAAGGAATTTTTCTTTCTTTTCCACTTCCATGTTTTTTCATCAACATATCTTAAACCAAATTTCTGGAAAAATATGTGAATGTTTCACAGGGCTTTTTTTTTGTTTTCAAAAAAGTTCCCCAGATATAGAGGTGAGAGTCAAAAAAATGGACTAATTTGCACAACAACCCATCAGTCATTATTCTGGAAATTTGTCCATTAAATTGAAACAGGTTTGTTTATTTTATGAGACAGCATAAAAATTTAAGCCCAATGCACACGATGCTTTTTTTCTTGCTCAATTGCCTACATACACAGAGGCTGCTGGCTGCATTGCAGGCTCGGCTGCTGGGAGTCATGCTGGCTGCACTTCACATCGGGCATGCTACTGTGCAGGGTGAAGGCTCACGTGAGATGCTGCTGAAGGAAAAAAAACATGGACTCTGTATGTGAAATTGTTCATCGAAAACGACTGCTATCATTGCACATCGAAGAGTTAAGAATGAATAACGAATGTGGTGCGTAATGCAGGCGACTGCGAATCTGACAAATGACAAATTCACATCCACCTCAGTATTTTGGTGCCATTTTGGTTTCACGTGACACAATCTGGTTTCTGATTGATTGGCTGAATTAGTAAACCAGCAAGGTGGCCTGCAGCGTGGCCATCAGTGAGTGACGTCATTCGTTTTCCTGCAGAGCAGCGAGCAAGCATTCATGCAAGAAAAAAGCACTGTGTGGTGTGTAGTGCCTTTAGTAGCAATCATTATGTCCCTAAATTCCCCTCCTATCCTAATGGGAAGTTACTGGAAGTCAAGTACCAATTCAAGAATGTTCATATAGTATCGGTATACTTGGAAATAAAAAAAGGGCACAAAATGTCAAATGATACTAAAATGCATTCATTGCTGCTAATTGAATTGAAATACTCTTGCAGATTTTTCTACAAAAAAAAGTGTGGTGCTGTTTTCAATTGAGTAGTCTACTCCTGGAGGAAGTTAAAGCAAAGAATTTGCTCATGAGGCTATTAAAAAAAATTCATGGGTGAATCCATGTTGTCTTTACTGGTTGCCTGGTTTATTATGCACCTTAGACAAAAACGGTACAACCTATATGACTGGGGAACAATGGGGGGTTACTATGAATAAAAAAAAGCTACAGGTCTTTTGTCTTTTAATTATTAAAATAAAATATTTGCAATTATAGTAGACACACTTTGATCTTCCTGACAACAAAGTTTGCTGGAGTGGATTGCGTATGGGCCATCAACCAACAACCTCAACCTCTGCACACCACCAAAATCTTGTCCACTACTTTATCCAAAATAATAATCAAATGCTCTTTGTATACTTTAAAAAAAAATTTAAAGTATACTCCCAATCTAGTTGATTTTTTTTTTTAAGGACTTGGTTTTCCATTAACTCTACCAGCTTAGAACTGTACTTACTTACAAATTTTGGTTGTGTAGGTGATAACTGATTTCTGCATACATAAGGTGGTAAAAATTTCTTATACTGGCCTATATTGAGTCCTAAAGGTTCCAAAAGATCATCTTACTTAATATAAACACCAGGTTTTTCTAATCCTCCTTGGGGTTGGGCACTGTGAGAATCCTCCATGCTTTTAACCCTTCCAGGAGTAGACTACTCGATTTCAAAAACAAACAGCACCATACTTGTAGGAAAAAACTCGGCAGCATTTCAAATGCATTTTCCACCAAGTATACTACCAATTAAGGATACTTACTATGAAGTAGTATGAACATTCTTGAATCAGTACTATTACTCCAATGACTTTTCAATTAGGAGAATCTAGGGACACAACGATTGCTACTAAAAATTATGCTGTCATAAACAAACTGTTTCAATATTAAATTGACCAATTTTTGATGGCAGACAGACAGATGGATTGGGTTGTTGCATTAGTCCATTCTTGGCTTACCTACTATATATTTCAGGAACTTTGAAAACACAAAAAAAGGCCTGTTGTTTCACATATTCACATTTTCCAAAAATTTTGGTTCAAGATATTATGATGTTTTCGTGAAAAACACATGGAACTGGAAAAAGAAAGAAAAATTCCTTTTTTCTCGATCTTGAAATATGTTCTAACATTATTTGGGATTTACAGAGAAAACTCTCCTATTTTTATTCCCATCATACATCAATAGCAGCTTTTGCAGCATAAGGTTTCCTCGTTTCAACAAATGATCAGGAAAGCATTCATTTACCACTCACACATCAGCAACAGAGAGAGAGAGAAGACAAGATAGTAAAAAAATCAATCGAAGTTTTTTTTTTCTAACAAGAATGGATTACAGGACTTGATCTACCTAGTTAACAATCTTATCAACATACACACACACCCAAAAAAAAAAAAACAAAAAAAAAACGAGAATGGCAGTACAGCAAGCAACAAACTTTGAAACCCCAAAAAAGACACAAACGAAGAAGAGTATAATAATAATAATAAGAGTCATACAGTAGAATGTTTTATTATGTGCCTTACATGTTACACCATCAAAGGCAAAAAACAGCTAGAGTGTGTGACCTGGCCAAGGCCCTCTGAACATGTGGAATACACGACTGGCAGGTGAGAAAAAGTCTGAATTATTGATCTTGTTTTGCTTAGTAGGTGTTGCAGTCCTTAATGCCAATTGTTTTTCTTTTTTCCATCTCTTTGTGGATCAGGATTTTCGCTTTATTAGCATTCTTCCATTGAACTTATTATTTAATATAATTTTTTTAGCCTAGCCTATGCTCTTTGAATCTCTCTCTCCTGGAATGGAATAAAAAAGTGACTTAAGAATGTATCTGTAAACAGGCTTTTTTGTCTGTCTAGGCAGGCAAAGCTTGTAAAAACACCTGAATGCTTTGCTTGTTGTTGTGTCTGTTCGGTTGGTTTTCTTTTTTTTTTGGGATTGAGGTTTTGTATTTTTTGTCCTGAAAGTTAAAGCGACTCCAAGGCCCTCCTTCTTCATTTCATTTTGAAGATCTTCATGCAAAGCTTGTAGTTTTCAGTGATGCCAAAGTCCACTCTTTCTTCTCAACTTGTGTTTATCAGTTGCTTGAACTGATTTATTTTGACATTGTTCAGGATGGGGGAGGGAGGTTGGTGACTGACTTTGTCCAGGAAGCTTGTAAGTAAGTTGTCACGATTTCACTGACTGGATGAACTTAGGTAGTTTTGTGTGATTATATATATGTGAGTGCTCTTCTGAAGATGTGTGATATAATGGTGGCCATATCTTCTGGTGTTGTTGTGTGGGATTGGTTAGAGGTCAAATGTGAGATGATATATTTTTAGCTGTGGTGGAGTGTGTTTTCTAAAACAACATCTCGAATTGAGAGTTTCAAATGTTAACCAGACGTCCGAAAGAAAAGTTGATGATGCATTTGTCTGTTTCTTGCTCCAATCCAGGGGGTATGTTGTTAATAAATGGTGGAAAAGTCAGTTGAGTGAAGGCTTTTTTATCACTGCAAGTGCTTCTTGCATTCATTGTAAATATAAATAATCATCAGAATATCATCTACATTTCTTCTCACTTGTAGGGAATGATTGCTGCGTCCTGTATCATTTTTTTTTGTCTTCTTTCTTGTCGATCTTCGGGGTTCTTCGATAATAAACTGTTTGCACTTCTTATTTGGGAATCCCATGGCTATTTCTATTCCGGGAGAGATGGGCAAAGAAAATCATTTGAATGGTGAAAATAGTTTTTAGTTTTGTCTACATAGGTAGAAGGTCGTTAATTATTAGTTTTCAAATGTCAGCATGCTTCTTTGGGGATGGATCTTTATTGTCCATTTGCTTCCCTCCCAGTAGTGTCTGGTCGATAATGTTGATCGGTTCGGTAAAAAGGAACATTCGTGTATCGTTTGACATAATATATTAAACTCGATAATATTAGTGATTATATTTTTGATGTCCTACTATTGATGGTATGTTTATATTTTTTTTTTCGCCATATATAGTAGAAGGTTGAGTTGCAACAATTGACAATTGGGTGGATGGGAGGTTGCCTGCCAGTTAGTTTTGTGTGTTTTTATATCTGCACACTCAGTTTT
>JAHWFO010040996.1:529-17013 GCA_023313115.1 Rhysida immarginata
AAAAAAAAGGTCAAAAGATTAAAATTACAAAAAAATCAAAAACTAAGAATAAAAAAATTCATGTAAACTCTTTAGAAAATTAGTAGATCCAACAGTTTTTCTAATATCATTAGGCAAATCATTAAAAAGATTATTAATAAAATAAAAGAATGAGAGGTTCGTAGAGTTCTTCTTACAATATCGAGTTTCTAAAACATAACCTGTTCTCCCATTTTTAAAAATAAAATTACAATCATTGGATAAAACTAAAGAATTCAAAAAAACAAGAGAACGATATTTAAAAAGATCAAAAATTTTTAAAATTCCCAATTCATAAAATTTATCAGAGACATGATCACACCTCTGAATGCCACAAGCAATTCTAAGAGCCCATTTTTGTAATTTTAGTAGTCTATCACGAGGCCCTAAACCACAATTTCCCCATAGTGGCAAAGCATATATCAAATGTGGTTGCAAATAAGTACAATAAATACGTTTCATATACTTTTAATTCAAAAAAGGTTTAAGCCGCCACATCTGATGAGAGCTTTGCTCTCGAAAAGCGCTTCCAGGTTGTATTTTTCTGTTATTTTTGTTTTTGTTATATTCTTTATTACTTTTGTTGTGGTAAAAGAGCCCTTCTTTATACTTTATCTCTTTTCATGCTCATTTTTACACATTGTTCACCGGGCCACTTTTAAAAAACTCGCCCTGTATTTTTGATACACCCTGTTTACACAGTTGATAGCGTGGTAGCATAGTGGGCATTTGCAGTGATTAATATGTAATTTTTATGTAAACTTTTGAAATTATCTTACTTGAAAAAAGTTCATTAAATTTTTTTCTTCTTATCTAGGAATACATGGATATTAGGATTCAGCTTGAAGCACTTTGAATTTGTGAAAAGGTTCTGAAACAAAAGAAGTTAGAAGCAATTTGAAGTTGTGGTGAAACATGATTTTAAACAATTTATACATACTTATATAAATATATATATATATATAAATTTTATTAGACAAATAAATATGTAATTTTGATATAATTTGTGATTTTTAAAATGAGAAACTTTTTAAAATGTACATTATGGAAAAAACAGAATGACCAATTTTACAGTCTGTCAATTTGAGGAGTATATTTGTCACCTAGAACACTTTTCTTCATATATATATTCTTAGAAGTAATTTTTAATTGTGTAAACATGTGTTTTCCTAAAAAAAAAAAAATGTTTTTTATTTTGTTAAAGTATTATTATTAGGATTACTACATGCATTTTCAAGGTTAGTGAGATTTCAGACATACAACTTCCACCACTTTTAAGTAATGGATTTACAGTAATGATTTATTAATCCAAATAATTGTATTTCACTTTTGTACCTTGTAATTTATTATTATTTTTTTTTTTTTAATTGTAAGTAAAAATGCTCGTATTGATTTAATATTTTAATAGCGACTTCCAGAGATTGCAAAAGACGAACATAATTTCATACAGTTCAGAAAAGGCGTTTATTTGTTCTTAAACTTAATAACTGCACACGTTACTTATTCAGTACTTCTAGCTCTTGTGGCAATTTTTCACAAAGGCTCAAACTTTGCTAACATGCCGGGAGGGGGGGGGGGGGAACCAACTTAAGGGGTTATGTTAGGCATCATTACTTCTTGCAAGAGCTGATGATAAGATATTGCACAAATAATGCTTATTATGTTTGAAGTCTGTAAGTTGGAACTTTCTATAAGCTTTGTTTTTTTTTTTGGGTTTTTTTTTTTTTGCGCAACATGACACAAATGACTCTTGAAGTTTTCTCTATTTATTAATATACACTAATCCATTTATTATTAAAGCATATTTTTTTTTTTATTCATGGTCACTTCTGATATATACTTGTAAATAATAATAAAAAATCAGTCTCTTAATAAAGCTAGAAATTCTCTATGTAGCAATTAATCTAAGGATGCTCATTAGCATTTTCACGTTTACTGTGTTAGTTTTGCCGATTTTCTTGCTACATTTATGTAGTTGAATGTGTTTATGTAATTGCATTGAACAAACATTGTTTTTGTGTCATCTGCATCTTTGGTTTAGTTTGACTCTGAGAATGATTGCATAAAGCCCCGTTTCCACGAACCAAGTTTTTCTCGGTTCGGCTCGCGAAACTAGATCCTTAATGCCGTGGAACCGAAACTCGTTTTACCAATCGCGTTTGAAAGTCGTTTCGTTCAAACTAGTTCTGAGAACTCGTTTCGCGTCGCAAGCCCGCACTCGCAGTTGCATTTTGCAAAACGGGGGAACTGTGATTGGTTTTACAGTTCTACACAAAATATATAAATTATGATGCTGGTAATAAAGCTAATAGGTTAATTTGTTGATTTGTAAGCTGGAGATATTTTAAACGCTTAAGTAGAGAAATATACAAAATTCTACGCCTTTGTTGAGCACTCATATTTGTTTACAGTCCCAGAAAGCATTGCATACTGCACTTCAAACAATCCCACAAGGCAGTCGGACAAAAGAGATAGAAACTTGGTTCGTGGAACTATACTGGAGTCCTAAAACTAGATCTGCAAATCTGGTTTGTCAAATCAAATTTCCCGAATCGAGAATTCTCAGTTTGTGGAAACGGGGTATAAGGTTACACTACATTTAAATATAGTTTTCCTTCCCCAAGCCAAATTGACTTTAGTGGATACTTTTCATTTCACACTGCCAGGTTTTTTAATATTAAAAGTTGCCATCATATAATTTTTCTAATTTAAGATAACAATTCAAAAGGTCTTTCATTTTTAACCAGGGCTTTGAATGATTATTTTCCGTTCTGGTTTTGTTCAGGTACTGTTTAGGGAGAAAAAAAATTTGTTTGGTTCCAGGTTTTGTTCTGCAAAAAGAATTGTTTTTCTCGCTTTTCAGTCAAGACGAGTGCCCAAGTTTTTACTATTTTTTATACGTTTTTATTTCAATTAAAAATAAGGTTGCTGCAGTAAATTAAATAATTCAACACAGGCAAGATGGCTTTATTATGTAAGCAAGTGCCACCATGTGGCAAGGTTAGTTTACTTTCATTTGAGTAGCCCTAATAGAATCTCTATTCCATATTGATAAGAGATACTGTTGTTTGCTGTGGGCATGTTAGTGCATCAATCTTGGTTCTAAATGAAAAAGATTGTCAACATGAGTAATTCTGAATTGTTCAGGGATCGCAGCTGTTCTGGAATTCAAACGATAGCTGTTAAAAAGCGGAAAAGTTGTAAAAACTGTATAGCTATCAATGGTACTAATGTATTTAATAAGTGAGAATCCTGAATGTATCCGATGTATCTGGACAATGCTCTTAATGACTTAGGACATTCCGAAAAACTGGGTGGCAAGGAGCTAATGTCGTGATCGTTTAGCGACATTACGGGGACAGTCACTGGTAAATTTACTGTTATGCAGTATTTTATCAAAACTTACCTAAAACAATATGTAAAAGTAAATGAAATACACGTTTAATGGAAAAAATGTGATGTATGCTACATGCTAGTGAGAACTGATAACAAAAATCCGTGCCATAAAGGGGATTTCGATTAAAGGGTACTTGCATATTACACAGCAAGATAACACATGTATGTTGAAAAAAAAATTAAGAACCAATTTCACTGTAAGAACTTGCTAAAATCTCCTCATGATAAGCAATCTTCACTCTCTGTTCAGTGACTATCCATATAAAAATTTAATACATTAATGATCAATCAAAAGATGAGCACTAAATCATCAATTAAATCAATGTCACATTGATGTACAAGTTTGCAGAGAACTGCAAAGAGAATAAATTGGCAGTTTAACTGATGATGACCATTGCCGACAACACATTGATGGTGATTATATCAAAAACTAAATAAAACCAAAAATTTTTATTTGTTATATTTTTTGTTCTGGCAGAAATAAATTTTTTTTGCGACTTTTGATTTCGGTTGTTCTGTTCTGATTCAAAGCCCTAGTTTTTTTTTGTTTTTATTTTACTGAGGAATTTTTTTTTATTCAGAGACCTTTCTTGGGAATCTTAGATTTTGAGTGCTGTGTAAAAGTATTCCTTTTATTATCCTTTGAGTTAAAAAGTAATTTGTAATTAGGCTTGTATTGTCTCGATAATGGTTAATTTAAATGGGCATCTTTTTCGCGAACATCCATAAACCATAATTTCAATGCCGATTCAACCTGATCTACACTCTGTTTTTAATATACATTTCTTTTTGGTTGCAACAATTACATTATAACAGAGTTTGACTCTGAAAAACAAATCGTAATGAGAATAAAATAAATTACCTTAATTATCATTCAGAAATAACAGTTTGGAGCATTTAATTACTGCAATCATTATTATTAATGTGTAGTTTAGTACACGTTTTGCCTTTGCCCAATATAAAATGTAATTGATTTGTAATTTGGGCCCTTGCTCAAAATATTAACTTTAGTTTGCCCTAGTAAATTTATTAACAACTTAGGAGAATTATTATACATTTAAAGGGGGGGAAAACCATTGCTTCAGTATTTTTAGCTGGCTTTTTAGGGTTGTGAAAATAAAAACGCAACAAAACAAAACACTACAACCAAAGTTCGTCTGATAGAGGCTTAACGATTACTCTTATATTGCTCTGTTTTGTAGGCTTTGCTAAAGAATAGATGATTTACCTTCAGTGGCTTGATTTCTGATGTTTAAAATTCTGAAGTTCAGATTATGCACTATGTATATTTTGACGCATTTTTCGTTTTGCTACTCGTATATAATCTGGTCAGAAACTAAGGCCTCTTATGCTTTGTTAGCTGGTTACCAGCAACCATGAGATATAAATAATTGATCTGTGCTTGCAGAAGTAGCTGTGGCAACCAGTCGTTTGTCGGAGACCAGGAAGTCCAGAACGAATCGCTCAGCAACTGGGAAGATGGGGGACCACTGGAGTGCTTGTTTTTTATGATGTAGGGGCACTGTGGCAGCAGCAAGCACTCGGCAACAAGCCCATTGTGCTTTTTTGTCTCTTTGTTTGTTGTCGTTATCTCTCTTGTATCAATTTTTTTTTCTTCCCTAGAGGTCAATGTGAGACGTGTCATCCGACTATCGCTGACATAATTGAAACGTATATTTCATACTTTCTCAAATCGTTGAAAAAACAGTTTGGACATCTCTTCAGTACAACGTTCTTGTAGTAGGGTTCCACCCAGTATTTCTTCTTTTTCTGCTTTAGGCACCAACAATATCTTCCACGTCCATCTCTAGAGGCAGCCAGCACTTTTCTTGACTACATTGGTCTCCCATGTTTGGTTTCTTATTTTCTAGTTCCAGGCAACTAGTCGACAGTGCATAAGGGGCTTAAATCATTTATGCAGACAATAAAAACCACCGAGTCGTAGCTAGTCAAATTTTGAACATGATTCAATAATATTATAGAATTATATGTATTGCTTTAGGGTTCACTCTACAAACAAAAATCTACGAGTCAATTTGACTCCTCAGCCTGAAAACTGAGAGTCATATTTCATAAGATGCGAGTCATATTTTAGGTTCTTTTAACTTCCATGCTTTTACGTGTATCAATGATTTCTATACAGTAGTTAATTAGAAATTTAAACAAGACTCGCTGATCAAAAAGTCACGAGTCAGTCTTTAACGAAAATGCCCATTTGAGAGTAAGCGCGAACCCTGTTGCATTTAATTATCTTGTGTTCCTGCGTTAATCGAAAATATTTTTAATCCTTCTCCTTCGTTTTTTTTCTTTTTCTGTAATATATTTTTCTTAAATGCCATTTATGAAGTTCTCTCTTACAGATTCAGTTTTTTTGTAATGCTTTTCACTTGAATGCATAACTGATGATGACATCACATAGGTTGTAATTTTTATTAGTAAATAATAGGTGGCATGAATTGATGACATGAATTACTTCCGTTAAAATGTCTATCCTCCAAGGAAGGGAAAGAAGTGGGAGGATGCGTATTGGGTTGATTTAACTTCATGAAAATTGTACAGTATTTTCTGATTTGTGTGTACTGTACATATGTAGATTTATATTTAAAATATGTATAATATTGAGAAATTCATCTCCTCATCCAGCATTGTTACATTCAAACAACAAATTCACCTTTGATAGAAGGGCTTGCTTAACCATTTTTAGCAGACGATGTCATTGATCACAAAGAAACTTATACTCGTGTTCATTTTCATGGTGTACTTAAATGAATTGGATTAATTTGTATATATTTGCATAACTTTACTTTTTTGGCTATTTGAGTTCTTTTAAAGTTTGGCTGCCCTTTTGCTAAGTTTTTTGATTAATATGAATAATCATGATGTTCAGCAGTCACTGGCACTTCTGATGAAAGTTTTTTTTTATGATTAAATCTCTGTGGACAGAATAAAAAAATTTTTTAATAATTTTTGAGGAATGTTTTAATGAAATTATTTAATAACATTGATCTAGTTTAAAAGTTTAGACTATTCCCAGGGAAGAGGTAGAACGGGAGGCGAAGATCGTAACTGTTCCAATGCTGTTTCGTTGAAATCAAAAAAGCGCAACCAAACTCTACAACGCCAGGTTCGGAAACTAATGGCTGTTAATTTTATTGGGCTCCTCCCACTGTATAATGGCTACGGCTGTGCTTAGCAGCTGCATCCTTCCGTCAACGGCTTTGAATTGTTTATTATTAAATGTTGAGTTGTTGCATGTTTTTGCAGCACCAAGTCCAGCATGAGTCCTTTTAATCAAAATTTTTAAAAAGAGAAAAAAAGAATGAAAAATCTTTATAGAAATTTGAGTGTAGTCTCATCCCAAGTCATTAGTGCTCTAACGTGTATCTTGGCAGGCCATCGAGAGAGAAGGCCTGCTCAGAGAATCGTCATACATTGCTACATCACCTAACGTCGTCAATCGTTAAGCGTGTTTCTAGGTGACGTAACAATGTATGGCATTTCAGTGATGACGTCTTTTCTCTCGTTAGTGTTGCATTAACGGACAGAAAGCGATCACGTGCTCTACGACCTGACCACGTGGTTTTGTTTATTTATTCAGTTTCCGAACCTACTGCGCAGTACCGCTACGATCGCTTTTATTTCAACAAATGAGCGGAGCTTCGCTTCCCATTCTACCTCTTCCCTGCTATTCCTTTTAATGGTTTGAGGTGTCACATATTTATTTATTGATGGTTAATGCTTTTCTGATTTCAAGTATTCCAGAAACTGTACGTACTGTAATGTATAACGCAGGATACCCATGAGTTGTAATTTTTATGTACATTGTACTCCACAGAAAATTTTACGCTGTAAGTGTATGAACGGCGAGAGAGTCCCGATTTTTATACACTGCTATGATATTGCTGGAAGTGACGACATGTTGAAGGGTGTGCTCGTCCACGGCAAAAAGATTACTCCAGGATACGTGAGAAAAATGAGAGTGATTTCAAAAATTTATATTAGTTGTACCTGAAAAAAATATTTTTCTGACATGCTAATAAGATTAGTGATACACTTAAGCACTAGATAAAACGAATGACATAACAGGCAACATTTTTAATAGTTTTTTTAATTTTTTTAATTAATATAATTTATCATCTAAACAAATTGCTAGATATGAAAAACACGCACCTAGTCAGTCACAGCTTTGTATTAGCATTTTAGCGAATTCATTTGCCTAAGCCATTTTCTTGTTGAACTGTTTTGACGTACACCATAGTGAATACATTGATAAGTAATTTCATAGTATTTCAGGTCTGGTGATGGAAATAGTTTTTGAGTCGATCATCATTAATTGAATAAATTGTTCTTTGTATTCCGTAAAGAAACTTTTAGTTTGTCATGAGATTTAATTTTCAGTCTTTTGTACAGAGTTGAAGTGATTTTGATACAGTTCACGCCATTCATTATCGCAGTCGGTCATACTTGTCGGATCCACATCGCACAACTTAGCATGTACTGCTAGCACCCCACGCTCGACCTCACGTGCTATGCTTCCCAAAATAAAGGAAGAACTGGCATTGCGCTGTGGGTCACTTCCAGTAACGTCATAGTCGTGTACAAGAATCGGGATCCCGTCACCGTTTACGCAGCGAAAATTTTATCGAGTGGGTGAAAAGATAAAATAAAAATAAAACTTTATGCAGTGTTGTGCAGCTTTTTGTGTATTCAGCCAGGCAGTTACCAAAATCAGATGGTAAGAAGAACTCAGATGTAAATTGTGCTCTTGAAATGCCTGCGTAAATGGAGGGAACGAAGTACTTGTTCGTTCTCACTGTGTTTACATGCACATTATGATCTGGATAGACTGGATCTAGATTGAGCTAATCCAAAAGGCCTTTTGTTTACATACACCTATATCGATCTGGATAAGATGCTCTTTGGGTATCGTGCAGTGCTCTCTCTGTGAGAACACGAATGTCAATGGAATGTCAATTCTTAGGTCACTTCCACTGGTTTGTTTTTGTATTTTAATAAAAAAAAAAAATACCGTAAATCTTCTACTATAATGCGAATTTTTTTGGCCTAAAAAAGCATCTAAATTTGCTGGGTCGTATTATACAAGAGGATAAAAATCAGCCCTCCGACGACTGCGGCCAGAGGAGATTTTGTCCTGATAACATTACCGTATATAACATTAATTACATTGCATATTCAGTGTCCAGTTCATTAAACAATAAATTAATTCACTTTTTATTCGAATTTCTCGTCGCCAACATCTAACAACATCGAAAATAACTTCTCCCAAACATCGATACTTCTAAATAGGCCTACTTCCAAACTGCCTCGAACCAAAGCCTACAAGAAAGCTTATGCAGTGAAAATATTAAACTGAATAAAGATTACTTGTCTTTTTATTAAGAAAATTGATGTACTGTTGTGTTTTTTTGTCGATGTGCAAGTGAGAAAGCTTTCCATCTCAATGTAGGGCTATAAACTTCCAAACTGCCTCGATGAAGTTGAGGCAGTTGCTTTTGTCGAAGTTGATTTTGAAGGTTTTTGAATATTAAATATCCAAACTATTTAAAAATAAAGATTTTTTTTTTGTATAAGTTTGCACATTTTATTTCTTGCGAGGAGTCAAAAATGGGGGTCGCATTATACAAGAGGATCGGATTTTTGCCGATTTCTTGGGCAGAAAAAGTGGAGTCGCATTATAGTAGAAGATTTACGGTAATTAATTAGATAAAAATCATCAGATTAACCTCGGAACATGTAAATAAATGTAAAGCTGTACCATACTGTACTTCCTTAATAATTTGATTTTTTTTATGTAAGCGTAAACTTGATTCATTTAGTGTTATAATGTTTTGTTCATTGTAGTATCCTTTGTATAACAGTAATAAATTTATGTAATTTTTTTTTTATTCTTATTGTTTGCACAGTAATTATTAGTGCTCATATTTTACTAAACATCACTTCATAGTATTGCTTGCCATGGAAAAAATATATTTTTAATACTCTCTTTTTTTTTATTATGTTTTAGTGATCAATATGCATTTAAAAAGCCATTATCATTATGTAAAGACTGTTGTTTTGTTAAGGTTGTCACTTTTTGAATGTATATCAAAGAAAAAAAAGTTGTGTATATTTCGCCATTGATACTTTTATTTATTAAAACTGACCATTTAATGTGTTCACCATTTTTAGCCATTTCATTACGTACATGATGCCATATCTACTTCCTAGTCACTTACAATAATGCTTCTTAATCTTTTGTTTTAGCGTTTTTTGCTTTTCCACGCATGATTTTTATAGTCCACCCATCCTAGGAAGAACACTCTAGGTCAAGTTTGTTACCATAGAAGCAAATTACCATATTTTCAGCCTAATATCCACCATAATATTTATTTGAAATACATTTTAGGAAACACTTAAACCACCTATCGATAATGATAAAATAAGAAGGAACTTGTGTGGAATTGCCTGTATACGAAGGAAACTCCTCTAAACACTGCGCTAAATTTTCTAAATATCGCCATGCTTTGCAGCTTCGGATTGTCTACATTTCCCGACATGGCTTCAAGAATGCTCTTTTCCTTCTGCCATCGTCGAATGCATTTTTTCGTTCATTCCTGATTGCCTATTTCTGCAGCTCTCTGAGCATTGTGGATTTTAAAGATCTCTGTATAACTTGTGTAATCTTTTGACATTTTGTGATTGCACAAGGTCATATTGGTGGTCTTCAGATGTCTTTATTTATTATTTTTATTCCAGGGTTCTTGTGTATCATCCTTCTTTTTTCCTACATCCATCATTAACTGATCTTAGTCGATGTGGGAAATAAAATTTTAGATACTGCCCACATAAGGGTTGTAGATAGTGATACAGTAGAACCTCGATTGTCCGAATCTCTATTACACGAACCCTCTATTATCCAAACTCGCTTATTCTCTACTTCAACTCAAAAGTAAGGAATTTGGAAATATGATCCTAAAAATGATTTTCGATTGTCATTTATTTCTTATTATTAAACTAGCTGGTGCCCGTGACTTCATCTGCGAGGATGTTTAAAAATTATAAACCGGAACGTGGTTAAAAAAGTTGCTGTGTATGGATATTAATATTATATGCAGGCATTCAACGTTTCACTTGAGTACTTTCTCAGTAAATCAAACGACAGCACAGTTTAATTTGCGTGTAGCGCCATCTGTTTGTTTGTTTTGTGATCTTGACCACATGTCAGCCAGTATATAACTACCAGCTTGAGAGTATAGCCTAGAACTTGGCTTCTAGACGGCATAGCACGATGAATCACACGCCATTTTTTTAAGTTACACCTCAAACAATGCAGCTGTTAAAACTGCGTTAATTTTCCTGTTGCAGTTAGTGCGTGATGAGGTAACAAAAAAACAAACATGCAGACAGACAAAAATTCTAAAAATGATTGTTTTGGCTTCTCTTAATGTTAGTAAGACCTGTTGCATAAGATTTTTTTTTATATTTTTTAGCTTTATTCTATGTATAAGAAGAATAGATATACATTAGGTTTTCTCCATCTGACGCGAGCCTTTTGAAATCTATTTAATAATTACTTCAACTAGAATCGTGTAATGATTGCATATTCCAAGACTCGCTATTGTCAGTTACTTTTCTTCCTCTGTTTACACTTTCAGTACACTCTTCGATTATGCCTTCTCGAACCCACTAATCATTGGCGAGTTTATCAGTATGATGAATTGCTTTCTCGCAGTTTTCTGAAGAAATAGATAATAGTGCTTCCTGCAAAAAATTGTAAGAAAAAGGATTCCTCCATTCAGTATATTTTTCAAAATGGCATTTGCATCGAGCCCAAATTAATTCTGTTGGATTGATTGGTTTATTAGAAACTTTGGCGTCGACTATGAAGGTCATTTTGCACCTTTTACACAAGTTATATCTGTACGCAGGCCGGAACAGACACAAACATCCATGCCCACGGCGGGATTTGAACCCACGACCAGGCAGACTTGAGAACCAGAAAGCCTACACCCTAGCCCTCTCGGCCACCTGGCCGGCTCTGTTGGATTGAGATTGTAGTGATAAAAATAATTATTCACAGCCGACCTCGTGGCAGGGCACAGATTGTGGTTTTTAATCCCGCATTGGTATGGGTGTTTATTATTTATAATCCCTACTAACAGCCTCCAATCCACATTTGACCTACCTAGAGGATTATTGGCTAATTTCCCTTCAAAATTAACCATGTATGGAAAAACATTTGGAAAAGGTCTCGTCTTGCAGTGGATAGATAATGATTGTAAATGATGGTGATTCCCAATGATTTCTCTTGCAGAGTTCTTTGAAACTTTATGTTTAGACATAGTGATAAATGAATCATTTCTGCAGCCAACTAGAGCTGACTACTGGAGGCTACCATTTTGGATGACTGGTCCATTCTAGCCACGTGACACATTAAATGTTTGTCAGGATTGACCTCATGTGTTCTTCCTAGGATGGTGGACTATAACCACCTGCATCCTCAAAAATAGCATTTCAAATCTGGTTGAGGATCACTGTTGTAGAACACATGGACTGATCATTTGTATACTATTCAGTGAGTTTTATTATTCATTTTATGATTATTTTTATTAATATCCCTAATAAGGGTTTGATGGTTTTGATTAAGTAAGAAATACCAGTCACTTTTATTCCTTCTAGGGTAATTATGTAAATCAAATCACTAAAATTGTTCTTGTCAGTTTTATTTATTTGTTAACCACTTTTGTAAAAAATGTATCCCATAACATTTCATTAATGTTCAGTCATAGTTACTGTGGTTTTTTTTTGTTTTTTTTTTAATTCGGTAGAAATATAGCTATTACCTGTAAGCATTCGCTTACCTTATTGTCCACTTTGAAAGCCATTTATTCCAGTTGTTTTGTTAATAATTATTTTTTAAGTTCTCATATCTTTTTTTTTTTTTCAACAAACAATGCTCAAGTTCCATAATGTTTTATTCATTTTATTTCTCCTTCTGCTCTTCGTTAGGTTCTGTATGTGCATTTTTTGCTATTTGGCATAATTAAATTTCACCATCATTTCCAATAATATAAAGTGCTGGTAGAAAATTGGAACAAAGAAATAATGAAATTTATAGTCCGTCTACTATATCTTGGCGTATCTTGTAGCTTCTATTCAAGATCACCTTTAATTCACGGTAACTTAATTTGTAACTGCAAATTAGATACAGTGCGTCGCAAAAGTTTAGGCAAAATCATTTTTTTCATGGCAAACGCTCTTATTATACAGGGTGGTCCATAAGTCTGTCCCCCCCTTTTATTTTTTGAACCAAAGCAGATATGTCAATTTTGATGAATCCAATGAATAGGAAGTTGTGGGTGGCCTATCCCATGGTGCACTTTTCATCATCCCAAATATGCAAATTACGACACATTCAAAATTTATCTCAAAAACCGTAAGGGATAGAGAAAAAAACCCAATTGCAAACTTGTTCAGCATAAAAAAACAAACAAAACAAAAACAAATCATCCAAATCGGACCAACCAATCACCCACAATCAGAAGATCATGTTGACCATTTCCGGAACATTTTAGCTTGCCATCCTGGAATTGTTCTGTCTTCTGTGTGCTGAAACATGCCTTTTATTTGCTTTTCCGCATGAAAGTGATGCGAGTATGGTAATTTATGTTAATTTTTTGATTTGCATGCTTTACATGGCGGAAATATCAACATTCAGTTTTCCTTGTGCAGTGTGACTGTTTGTAAGCTACAAACAGTCACCGTGTGATTGTGGGTGATTGGTTGGTCCGATTTGGATGATTTTTTTTATGTTTTGTTTGTTTTTTTATGCTGAACAAGTTTGCAATTGGGTTTTTTTCTCTATCCCTTACGGTTTTTGAGATAAATTTTGAATGTGTCCTAATTTGCATATTTGGGATGATGAAAAGTGCACCATGGGATAGGCCACCCACAACTTCCTATTCATTGGATTCATCAAAATTGACATATCTGCTTCGGTTCAAAAAATAAAAGGGGGGGGACAGACTTATGGACCACCCTGTATACTAAACATGAAATTTTCTTTTATAATACTTAAGAATGAAACAAACTAATTCCATATACGGAGTTTTAAATACAAAAATGACAAACAATTAAAGAACGACATAATTTTGACGTCTCAAAAATATAGGCAAAGAAACGTGTTTGGATTTTTATCACAACATTAACGAGAAATTAAGTTTCCATTGGCTTTAATTACATGAAAGACACGATTACTCATCGAAACAACCAAACTTTTCAGCACTTTTAGCTTCATACGAGATTGTATTGTACCAACAATCGGAAATCGCCTCATTCAGTTCATCCACAGATGAGTATTGCTTTGCACCGGCATAAATTTGCCTAGACATAATTCCCCAGAGATTTTCAATGCGATTCAGGTCTGGGCTTCTTGCAGGCCACTTCATATCACAATCCCATGCTGCTGGGACTATCATTTTGTGGATTCTACGCTATGGATTAGTGCGTTGTTCTGCTGGAAAATCCACGCTGGTCCGCCAATCATCTCACGAAATGGTAAGAAATTGTCAGTCAATGTTTTTTGATAATTTTCAGCCTTCTGACGACCAAAAGAAATTCCAATGATGATGTTCCATCAAATCCAAACGCTCCCCTCACCATCACAGAACCTTCACTATTCTGCCTGCTGAAAAAACACCGATTCTCCATTCTCCTGTCATACCAATAACTGGCCCAGTTGTCTGGGCCATCTAAATTCCATCTAAAATTCATCTGAAAAGAGAACTTATAGACACTCGTCCTTCCATTGCATATGAGCGTGTGTCCAGATCAAACGTGCTTCAAGTGTTTGGGTTTCAGGGGAGGACGTTTTCTTATTTTCACATAATCAAGAAGTTTGCATTCCGTAAGTCGCCTATGGAGGGTGTCTTTTGATGCTAGCTTAGTCTGTTGAGCAATTTGCCTAACAGACAAACTGATTTTGGACGCCAGTCTGATGATTTTTCTGGGATGAGGTTGCTCTGGATCGTCCAGTGCGTGGCTGTGCTTCATGATGTTCACCTCTTGCTAAAACTTTGTAAATTCCAAATACAGAACCTTGTATAATTGAAGCAATATCTTTAACTGACTGCCCCTTTGCTTTTAGCATCCAGATCTTCGCCTCATCGAATTGCTTGTTAGCTGCCATGATTACGAATCAGTTTAACAAGAAATACTGTTACTTTTATATATTTTCACATCTAATTTGAAAATTTTTTACATGTTTTATACTAATTTGCAATGGCTGTACATTCTGAATGGGGAGTCACGGTTATTGCCTAAACTTTTGAGAGAAGAAAAATGTGATGTTTATTATTTGTCACTGTTGTGCGAAATACACAAGCTGTGTAAGAAAAAATTCGAGTATAGAATTAGTTTATTTCATTCTACGGCATTATAAAAAAATTCGCATATAGGCCTACAATGATGATAAACGTGTTTACCGTGACATAAACGGTTTTGCCTAAACTTTTGCGATGCACTGTACTTAGAAGTCTTTATTAACGATTGGTTTTTACAATCAAGTGGATGTTTTTATTAGTTTTACTTTTAAGTGATTTGGATAACTAATTAAGAATAAAAATAGGAAATTATTAATAATCGTTGAATTAAGGATTGGTGGAAATGCATTATCCTCAATAAAACGCCATCGGTAAGTAATTACCCTTTTCGGTTATTTTAATCATTTATATTAGATACTGTTTTAACGTATACATAATAATATGCCATAGTTTTGGAAATATAAATATTAATCGAATTTTTTGTTTCTCAAACTATCAAGCAAGCTCCGTGATGTTTCAAACTCTGGCAGGTTGAGGCTAGCGCTTTATGTGATTGGCTGAATTCGGAGTTGTTTTTTTTTACTCAGGCAAGCTCACACACCCAGTTTCAATAGACGGACTGCAGATGAAAAATGAAAAGACAAACTTCATGGCTTGGATTTGAATCGGGAGACCAGAAGTAATAAAAAAAAAATAGGAGGCATGACTTTCGGAGTGCCCTTGTCTATTTCATTATTCCGAAATTATCCACTTCTCACGGAATTTAAAGAAATTTTAAAGGCTGTGGATAAATCTGCTTTACATAGCAAAAGGAGTTAAATAAACGTTTTTACTCATCTTGCAAAAGGTTATGTTCCAACTATACCATCAGGGAATTGGAGCCAGTCCTGTTTATTAAGTCTTATCATCTAATTTTAACCCGTCATATAGAACTTGAAAAGCAGTTATGGACCTTTTTATGTTGAATGTTGAAAATTTTTATGGTTAAAATATTTGAGGGGTGGTGAATTTTTCTTTAGTTTTTGTCATTACTTTTAATAATCTCGTACAGAAATGACTTGTTGCTCAATATATTTCAGCCAAAAATAATTCCGAGGTTGGGAAGAAATTGTATTACAGTATCAGCGTTAAAAATGCATGCAGGAAATTGTATGTAATAATCGTTACGGTTAAGAGTCCAAGGTGTTATGTACCGGAAAGAATGCGAAAAACAAATTCATTGATTAAGGTCTTCGAAAGGTTTTTCAAATTTAACAATTTGTTTTGACCATTGTTTTACTAGGAATGTTGTTTTTTTTTGGTTTATATGATCACCAGCATGTTAGTTTTATTTGGAAGGAATTATTGCTAGCAAAGCAGTTCACGAATGTACCCGTTGCTTTAAGGCTTCGATAGATTTGTTTCTGTGCTATTTGGATTCATTTCAGTATTTGTTTAAAATTATCCATAAAAACTTTAAAGCGATCTTTTTTAACGTAACAAATAGCGACCGTGTTGTTTTCTGTACGGATGTTTTAATTGTATTTCTTTTGAGAAATGTTTAATTTTGCTTTTGATATGTAGTTTTATATCGCTAACATTTTGAAATTTGCCACACACTTGTGTTTAAAAGATGCACGTGTAAGGAAAGTCATGAATTTGTTTAGTGTTTGTACATTCTGTTCAATGAAAATAAAAAGAAACTTGTACAAATTTACTTATTGCCGTTTTTATTCCCGATTTGGTCGATAATCTTAAGAGTCGCCACCT
>JAHWFO010040996.1:27013-51923 GCA_023313115.1 Rhysida immarginata
AACTTGGCTTTCCTCGGAGGCTTCTCACTCTTTTTAACGACATCTTCACTGCTATTTTCAGTATCGCTACTGCAGTAAGATAATTTGCCTAAAAGAAACAAGCCTAAGTCTTACAATACAACTTCAGGAAACTATAAAAGTTTAACAATAGAAATGATAAACTTACGTTTCCGAGTCTTTTTTCTATTTTGTGGTACACGGCCTCGCTTCTTTTTACCTGCAACAGCTGCAACGAATAAGAAAGTATCTTTTGAGTTTATTTCAAACAATTTTATTCTAACAAGGGAACCGTCCGAAACCGTGAGATACAGGTTAGGATGATTCCCTTGTTGGATGCATAAGTGCTAAATGCCATTAAGGATATTAACAGAAGTATCCCTGCTGGTTCGGTGGAAGAGGCGAGTCGCAAAGCGAGTCCTGAACAAGGAAGTAAGGAGAGAAAATTGCAAAGGGTGATCGAAGTCTGAATAAGGATTAACTCTGTTATCCATTCTTCGAGTCCTATAGAAATTTTGCGTCTCGTCTCACAGCTCTCACTGCGAATGCACCTGAAGGCACAAGTCGTCTTGTTCTCAAAATTGGCTAGTTGCGAGTTCAAATCACATGGATGTTTGTGTTTGTCTCTTTACCAGCAAGCCTGGAAGTGAAGCTAAGGCATGGATCCCACATGTGTAAAAACAACAAAGCAGAAAATGTTCTGGCATCACTTCCTGCCCGACTGAAAATTCTCTTATTTTTGTAGGCTACGACTCAATCCAACTTGAAAAAAACAGTATTTTCTGTCGGGCAGTAAGACGAAAGGAGGAACTGACGTCAGAATGTTTTCTGCTGTTGTTTTTACGCATGTGGAATCCACACCTTAAGTCTCAGTAGGTTGATCTCCTGCTAGGTTAAATTTCAAATTGATCCAATGGTTATTTAACATCCTCGACACCAAACGGTAAAAAGAGGAATAGAAAAAAGAGGGGATGGAGCAGTCCAGACTGTATAGAGGGTGGGCAAGGAATCTCCCGCCAGGAACAATGCGGAAAGTTCACGGTTTTAAGTGCAGTTTGAAACCATTGTGAAACAGGCATTGGCCACAGGACAACTTCAGTAATAATTTTTTTAACTTTTATTTTGCATAATACTTGTATTACAACCCAGTTGCAAAAATATACAACCACTAGACAATTTCAATACATCTTTATTTTTGATGTCATTTTGCTCAAAAATGAACGGGAAAATATGAGCTGAAAAGAATGCAATAGATTTCAGATATGTAGAAATAGTTTTTAAAAAAATATCAACAAAATTCTCCCATTCACATTGTTACAACAAAACGTTAAACATAAATTTTAGTCCTTCAAAAATATCCAATCACCCAGACTGCCGTTTCAAAAATTTCCAATCAATACTTAGTATTTACATCTATAGCAGAAATTACTGCATGCAAACGATTTGGCATGCCGGAAATCAATTTTCCACATTGACCAGCAGATATTTTCGCACAGAGATTGGTCAGGGTAGCTTTTAATTCCTCTCAGGTCCGTGGTTTCTTCCGTCGGACCCCTTTTTTCAGAATATGCCATAGATTTTCGATTGGTGATAAATCGGGACTGTTTGGTTGCCAATTTTTATGCAGTTCAACTTCATGAGCTTGAAAGCACGCCATACTTGTTCGAGCTCGGTGTGGTGCTGCTCCATCCTGTTGAAACACTGCTTGACCGTTATGATTTAATTCTGACAACGAAGGCAACGAAAACATTCCTGCAATATATCCTGACACTTGTGAGCATTAACCGTCCCGTCAATGAATTTCAATTGGCCAACTCCTCTTGCACTCATACAATCCCACACCATCAGTGTGTCAGAGAATTTGACACTTGTACTGAAGCATTCTAGCTTATATGTTTCATCTTTCTTATGAAAAACAAGTTTACCTTCACCATAAATTGAATACGATACTTTTCCACGTTTCTGAAGGTCATGAAGATGTTCTTTAGCTCAATTCAGCCTTTTTACCATTTCAATATCTTGGGTCTATTATTGCTCGTCCACAGTACTTGCATGCACTGGTCTATGTCGGTCATACGGTGTTTATTCTTGACCAGATGCTCTGCGTACGCGGTGTTGACCAGATGCTCTGCAGTGTTTATTCTTGACCAGATCCTCCTTTTGAGGGAAGAACTTGAAATCACCAAGAGAAAACTCACGGCTCCCAATACCCTGTTGAAAGGCCAAACGAAGTTTGAGCGAGGTGACACAATCCAGCTCCTTCTGGACTTCTCCAAATCCAAGCCAACCAACAACCGGATGCAAGACCACTAGATCTCTAGTAGGTCTGCGCTACCCAAGATATCCTCCACCAATCCCGAATATGTCGTTTTTTATAATTTTATTTTATTATTTTTTACTTTTCCATGTTTTGTATTCTATGATTGGCTATCTATCCCACGCTCCTATATAAATAGCGGCCTGGCCAGCCTTAAAATCTTGTAGTTTAACAGCCTCCGACGATGGCATAATGCCGAAACGCGTTAGGCAAGTTAAATGTTTTCTACCGTATCATTCTTGACCTCTTTATTACTTTTTGTATATTTTTGCAACCGAGTTGTATATCCCGAAAACGTTTCCCTCAAACTACTGCAAGCTTAATACATTAACATAATTTTATATCAAGTGCGACAATTTCAGTCATTAAAACTTTTTCTAAAAATGTTAAAAATTTTAAAAATGAGCAAATTTCTCGTACCAATATTTTCAGCATCAGTAGGATTGTTTTCAGAGCCTTCTGCTTGGGACCCTTTCTTTTTAGTGGACCATTTTCTTTTAGGTTTTTTAGAAGCTGAAATCTTGCCTTCTTCGTCGCTATTCTTGGAAAGCTCCTCTTCTAATAACGACAAATTGAATTCCTGCCTATCACCTGGCAAATAATTAAACAACGACACATTTTAATTTATAATAAAAAACTAAACAAATCATAACTCTACTAAGGAAACAAAGGAACTTTATGACCATGTATTACGGCTGTGCAGTGCATCACCAAATACCTGCCCAAAATAAAATTTCAGGACTTTTCGTCCCGGGGCCCCCCCCCCCCTCCCCCACTCTCCAGCAATCTTAGATAGCATTTCACTGTTTAATTTTCCTGACCCACACTGTTTCTATAACGTGATACATGCTTTACCGTAAATCTTCTACTATAATGCGAATTTTTTTGGCCTAAAAAAGCATCTAAATTTGCTGGGTCGTATTATACAAGAGGATAAAAATCAGCCCTCCGACGACTGCGGCCGGAGGAGGTTTTGTCTGGAGGAGATTTTGTCCTGATAACATTACCGTATATTATACATTAATTACAGTGCATATTCAGTGTCCAGTTCATTATACAATAAATTAATTCACTTTTTATTCGAATTTCTCGTCGCCAACATCTAACAACATCGAAAATAACTTCTCCCAAACCAGAAGATGAAGATGCATCCAATTGTTTAGAGAAAGAAGACTGGGATACAGATGTCAAATTAACTGAGGAAGATTGGAAAGACCTGTTCGAAGACACAGATGAATCAGATTTTGAAGGTTTCTGAATATTAAATATCCAGACTATTTAAAAATAAAGACTTCTTTTCTGTATAAGTTTGAACATTTTATTTCTCGCGAGGAGTCAAAAATGGGGGTCGCATTATACGAGGTGCATTCAAGTTCTAAGGCCTCCGATTTTTTTTCTAATTAACTACTCACCCGAAATCGATGAAACTGGCGTTACTTCTCGACGTAATCGCCCTGCAGACGTACACATTTTTCACAACGCTGACGCCATGATTCCATGGCAGCGGCGAAGGCTTCTTTAGGAGTCTGTTTTGACCACTGGAAAATCGCTGAGGCAATAGCAGCACGGCTGGTGAATGTGCGGCCACGGAGAGTGTCTTTCATTGTTGGAAAAAGCCAAAAGTCACTAGGAGCCAGATCAGGTGAGTAGGGAGCATGAGGAATCACTTGAAAGTTGTTATCACGAAGAAACTGTTGCGTAACATTAGCTCGATGTGCGGGTGCGTTGTCTTGGTGAAACAGCACACGCGCAGCCCTTCCCGGATGTTTTTGTTGCAGTGCAGGAAGGAATTTGTTCTTCAAAACATTTTCGTAGGATGCACCTGTTACCGTGGTGCCCTTTGGAACGCAATGGGTAAGGATTACGCCCTCGCTGTCCCAGAACATGGACACCATCATTTTTTCAGCACTGGCAGTTACCCGAAATTTTTTTGGTGGCGGTGAATCTGTGTGCTTCCATTGAGCTGACTGGCGCTTTGTTTCTGGATTGAAAAATGGTATCCACGTCTCATCCATTGTCACAACCGACGAAAAGAAAGTCCCATTCATGCTGTCGTTGCTCATCAACATTGCTTGGCAACATGCCACACGGGCAGCCTTGTGGTCGTCCGTCAGCATTCGTGGCACCCACCTGGATGACACTTTTCGCATTTTCAGGTCGTCATGCAGGATTGTGTGCACAGAACCCACACAAATGCCAACTCTGGAGGCGATCTGTTCAACAGTCATTCGGCGATCCCCCAAAACAATTCTCTCCACTTTCTCGATCATGTCGTCAGACCGGCTTGTGCGAGCCCGAGGTTGTTTCGGTTTGTTGTCACACGATGTTCTGCCTTCATTAAACTGTCGCACCCAAGAACGCACTTTCGACACATCCATAACTCCATCACCACATGTCTCCTTCAACTGTCGATGAATTTCAATTGGTTTCACACCACGCAAATTCAGAAAACGAATGATTGCACGCTGTTCAAGTAAGGAAAACGTCGCCATTTTAAGTATCTAAAACAGTTCTCATTCTCGCCGCTGGCGGTAAAATTCCATCTGCCATACGGTGCTGCCATCTCTGGGATGTATTGACAATGAACGCGGCCTCATTTTAAAACAATGCGCATGTTTCTATCTCTTTCCAATCCGGAGAAAAAAAATCGGAGGCCTTAGAACTTGAATGCACCTCGTACAAGAGGATAGAATTTTTGCCGATTTTTTTGGGCCGAAAAAGTGGAGTCGCATTATACAAGGGGTCGCATTATAGTAGAAGATTTACGGTACATAAAAAATATAAACAATCATCGCATTTGCATTTACATCTGCTTCATAACAAGTTTATGCTATCAGTCTGGATTAATGATGACATTGGAATCACACTAGATACTGGCTAGCATAACGAAGATAGTGGAACAAACAACTACGAGGATAAGTCAAATGAAAACCGGAAATATTTTTTTCAGCTCCTTTATTACAGACAGAGTTGGAATAAGTACACAATTTTCAATGTAGTCCCCCTGCTTTTCGATGCATTTCCGTCACCGAGTCAGGAAGGGCATGGATACATCAGGAAAAATCTTATGGTTGTGCGTGCAGCCACTCGTGCACCACCTGTTTCACCTCCAAGTCAGTCGCAAACTTGTGGCCACCTAAGGAGTCCTTTAGTGAGCCAAGGATGTGGAAGTCGGAGGGTGTGAGAGGCATTCCAGACGCAAGTCCTGGATAGTCACCACAGTCGCACGAGCCGTATGAGAACGCCTGTCGAGAGGAGTCGCGGCGCTCTGTTGCACATAGCAGGTTTCAGAATGTCACACACCAATTCATTACCTTCTGGTCCCAGAACAACGTCAGCATCACCTTTCCTGTGGATGGCTGGCTGTGGAACTTTTTCGGCTTTGCTGATGTCGAGTGCCGCCATTCCTTACTGGAGCTGATTTCAGTCACAATCTGCTCCAAAAAGGTGTCGCCTTCAAGTTCGTAGCAGTGCAGCAACTCCTGGCAGGCATCGACTCGCCTGTCCTTCGTTTCGGGCGTCGGCCGACGAGGAACTCATCTTGCGGACACTTTCCGGTATTTCAGCTGAGCAGAGCTATGACGGGCATGTAATGCCGTTGCAGTGTCATCGATGGTGACCTGTCTATCCTGCAGAATCATTCCCTCTGCCACGTGGGTCTTGGGTAACGTGGAAACGCGGGACCAATGCCAATTGAAGGTGGGAGAGTTCACACGCATGCGTACCAAGGTCTGATCGCAATGGGAGCGGTTTTCGATTTTCTACAGGGGTTTTCCGGTTTTCATCGGACTCAGCCTCGCAAAAAAAGCTACCAATCAAGAATAAAAAAAAAAAAATAAATAACTGGAACCTACTAATTGCTTTATCTATGAGTTCCTTATTGACCTTGTCTTCCTTTTTAAACTTTAACTGAAAATAAGGAGAGAGAAAAAATTCATTTTCCTATTGCACTTTACAATTCTCTTTCCCTTTACGCAAGGCATAAGTGGCCTACCTTAAGTTCTCGCCGAGTTCGTTTTGGGAAAAAATTAGCCATGAGAGAAAAATCTAAGCCTACGCTGCTTAACACTTTATAGAACTTCATGGTTTCTGTAACACAAATGTTAACATCATATTGATACGACATACCAACTAGGTTGTTAATCGCAACTTAATATTTTCATCAATATTAATACCAGAATCGCTCCAAAATTTTGAATTCTTTTTAGGTAGAAAACTCTTGTAAGTTGTCGTAGAAGACTTTTCATAAACAATGGGACTATCGTTTGCCTTCTGTTTTGCAGCTGTCGTTTCGATAACAAGGCTGTAAAAGGGGATACAAACAATTCACATTAGCTTACAAATTTCATCAAAATATAAATTCTAACTACAAAATATAAAGACGATCACTTTTATTGTTTTCCCACGTAACCTACAGGGTGATCCTAAAGTCAGGAAAAACCGAGGGGTCAGACAATACACTGAATCTTTGACAAAGGTAAAATGAATCTCTGCGAATCTCACTGAATCTGTTCTGAATCTCCCATGTTTTTTTTTATCCTGAATCTAACTTCAGGAGCCGATATCTAGACCCAGATTCTCGTAAAAAAAACGAGACAAAAAAGGTCCTACATCTGGCTATGAATCTCTGAAAAATCATTGAATCTTAAGTAAATCTTAGACGAATCTCTGAATTCCAACGTGAATCTGTGAATCTTCTGAATCCGTTAACAATTCCTTGAATCTTGATCAAATTAACGAGATTCGTGAATCTTTGCCAAAATTTTGTTGAGTGTCAGACCCCTCGGGAAAAACTTTAAAAGTCAATAATTTGCACACAAACACAGGAAAAATGATTCTGTTTGCACAGAAACGCTTGAAATACTAGACTTATCAGGTTACCGACATCAGGTTATGCACATTTTCAGACGATATAAAAAGAGCAGCAGTCTCTGCAAACGCTATTAGCTATATTCAAAAACTAGTCGTGTTACGCGTGTTAGGTAACTTTTGAATGAATGTGTGTTATTTTAGAGCACAATTAGCAGACTAATAAGGAATACGCGGACATATTGACGCATGCAAGATGGTAAAGGACCTAACGTGTGCGTTGCAGTGACAAAAATGATACAGCAATTTGAAGTCACAAATTCTTTGGCTACACATCCAAAAACTGGCCAGCTCTCATCATCCACTGCTGTCAACCAGAGAGTCGAACAGACAGTTCAAGCACTGTCGGAGATTTCTGCACGTGGGGAATGCAAGACCCCTTTCGAATCCTCGAGGATTTTGCCAGTTTCTGGCCAGTTGGAATTAAGCCTTACTGAGTACTGCCGATTAGTACGTTATTCTGAAATGTATGTTATTTCGAGGTACGTTAAACTGAAACTTTTTACCATTAAAATACCTAGATTTCGGCCGGGGATTTTAAATTTGTACGTTATTTTGACATGTACGTTAAAGTGAGGTACGTTGTAATCAGATTTTACTGTATAGCGGAATAGCCGTAATTACGTCAGAAAGGGCAGTAATATACTCCTCCCAGTAAGCTCAGATTTTCGGAGACGTTTTTTCATGACACTGACTCCTTTCGAATGAAACACAACAATGCCTTGCGCACGTGCACGTGAATCACAGCATTCACGCAATAAATCTTTACCAAAGACCATATCTTTTATCATAAAATCATGATATAATGCATACAATAAAATATTTGAAGGTTGATCAAAGAGTAATGCCTCCATGGCTATAATTTTTTTATTTAGTAACCTGACAAACACATTTTTTTCTATGTAATGCACTATTCACGTTTCAACATACTCATCATCCCTTTCCACGCACTTGCACCAAAACGTGACTTGTCAGATGAATTCATCGTGTCGAGGGTTGTTGTCGACCCCACAGGGGACTGAATTTCACCTTGTCATCAGAATGAAACTCATTGCATCCTGCCTGCATTGCTCGGCAATCTCTTCTTCGCATAGGAAGAAGTACCCATTTGGAGACGAAATGAACGATTTGTACACAGTAGTGGGCCGAAGCGAAAAATCATTGATTATAGGCAGAAATGCAACCGTTTAAATAAACCACCGTCGAGTTCAGAACGAATCACGAAAAACCAATCAGATTTTCACTGTGCCATATGCAATAGTAAAAATGAATGAAAAACGCAGAGTACACTTGAAATAAACTTTTTAGGATGAACCTCTGAATTTTTGAAATGTAATATCGAATGTTGGGTTAGAAAAAAAGAAAGTATTAACGGATTAAATTAACATAGAAATATCACTAATGGGACTGAGGAAAAAAAACGTAAAACCGAGATAAACGTATTACTGGAGAACATACAGTAAAATCCCGTTACAACATACCTCACTTTAACGTACATTTCAGAATAACGTACAAATTTAAAATCCCCGGCTGAAAACTAGGTATTTTAATGCTAAAAAGTTTCAGAATAACATACCTCAATTTAAAGTACACTTCGGAATAACGTACAAATTTTACGGGGGGGGGGGGGGGTGATGAACCTGAGTCACTAATGAGTCGCCCATCCAGTGACTAGCCTTGCCTGATGTTGCTTAACTTCACTGAAATACCTTTTCAGTGAAAGCCCACCAGGCTAAGGCCTCCCCAAAATCTTTTGAATGAGTCTTTAGTATGGTGAAAGCCCAACAAAAGACTTTGCATGAGTCTTTAGTTTGGTGAAAACTACTTGTAGAATGTTTTTTATCAAAACCGGTGTCAGAGTACGTGGAGTCTCCTTGTTAGATACGAAAAAGTAGTTTTTGGAAAATGTCTGTGTGTGTGTGTCCACGATAGCGTCCAAACTGCTAAAGCTATCGAGACCAAACTTTAAACTTAAGATTATAATCTTCATCAGGAGGTCTGATTAGTTTTCCAGTGGAATCGGTGAACCGAAAGTATCAGATTGCTCCAGTGCCAAAATACAAATTTTGAAATACATGTATCTCGTTAACCATTGCATTTATGAAAATTTTGAAGGGATTGAAAAGTGTTACGTTTACAAGTTTAAACAACTCTTGTTAAGAAAATTTTTCAAAATTTCAACCAGAAGTACCAGTTTTACTCTTATCAAAATCTAGATTTTTGCTAATATAGTCGAAAAAGGATGGTATAGGAAAATTTGGAATCTATACCAGTGTTTAGAAGCTGATTTGAAGTAACTTTTATTCACAAACTTTTTCAAAATTTCTATCGGAAGTAGCCATTTTAGAGAGTTGTTTAACTTTTTTCTTTATTTGAACCAGGACATTTACGTATAAGAAAGTCGGGTGATGACCACACCTCATTGTTTTGGTAACAGATTTTCAAAATTCTTTTTGTACCTAATACAGTAGACCCCCTTTAATACGTGATTTTCCTTTGATCCCTTCCCCTTTGAAAGCTCTTTCTACGTAAATTCAGCCTGTTAATACAGTAAAATCCCATTACAACATACTTCAAGGGAACTGGAAATTTGTACGTTATTCTGAAAGTGCATAGAAAAATATAAGAATACGTGAAGTGTAGCAAATATAGCATACATATAGTTGGTTAATTTTTTAAAAATTCTCCGACTTCAACTTTCTGAGTAGCACGAGAGATTTCTGGGTTTATATATGATACACTGACCAACCAAAGAAATGTGAACTCGGCATAATTAGCCCATTGGCTTAAGTGATTAAGTATCATTTCCTTTTGATGCATTGCCAGTTTCAACTTTCGCATGGGCTGTATTGACCAATCATAGCAAGACATTCGAACGATGTACGTTGTAATGAAGTTACAATTCACGTATAGGTAAAGACAGAGAGGTTAATATAATAGTTAGCTTCTTCTCCTAGAAATAAGAAATTGTAATTTGGTAGGCTAATATGCTATTTAAAAACGTTAATGAAGGGTGAATGGTAAACTATAGATACCAATATGATGCATTATATTTAATAGAAAGTACATGGTGCAATAATTATTTAATCTTAACTTACTTACTTACTTACTTACTTACTTTTCAAACCCACTTATCTGTTAGGGTCGCAGGGGCAGCAGCCCTATGGAGGATCTCCAGCGATCGCGATCTTCCGCCATCAGGCGCACGTTCTCTCTGGTAATATCCAAGCGACTCGAACCCAGATTCTCCATGTAGTCTAGCCACCTGGTATCCACCGACCCCTTGGTCTCTTACCCACCGGCTTGGAAAATAACAACTGCCTAGGAAGACTAGTTTGCAGCATCCATATCACGTGGCCATACCAGCGCAACTGAGATCTCTCGATGCGGAGAAGTAGCGGCTCAACACCTAAAGATTCCCTTATTGTGCTGCTGTACACTCTATCTAGTAGGGTAACACCTGCCACACCTCTCAGAAATCTCATTTCAACCGCTTGTACCCGCGATCACACTCTTTCGGTCATTACCCAAAGACCATAGGTGAGAATGGGGACAAAGATAGATTTGAAGACGGAGAGCTTGGCTTTGTTACCCAGCTTGCGTTTTCGTTACCACGGATCGCCGCAGTTCGTGTCTGACACAGCTTGCTGCACCGATCCGAGCATCCAATTCTTTCTCCTGCCGTCCATCGCTCGTGAATGCAATTCCGAGATACTTGAATTTCTCCACCTGTCTCAATGAGGCTCCCCTAACATGGAGAGCGCACTGAGCAGGCTGTCTTGAAAGGACCAGAACCTCGGTTTTAGCCACACTGATCTTCATCCCAGCTTCTTCACATTTGGCTACTGCAAACCGGTCTAGTGCATGCTGAAGGTTCGTGCGAGAAGACCCAAGGAGGACAAGGTCGTCAAAGAGCAACCTCTCCACCAGGCAGTCGCCCACACAAACACGCTCATCGCCTCGGCTGCCCCTGTCTATCCAGTCCATAAAGATAATGAACAAGAGGGGCGACAGTATGCACCTTTGGCGGAGTCCAACACCCATGGTGAACGGTCTTGACTTAATGCCACACTTCTCAGAGCTTTCGTACAGAGACATGATAGCAACCAGTAATCATTAAGTTATTTAATCTTTGTGAGAGTTAAATGTCATCTCAAAAGTTGCAAAATTTATAAAAATAATTAAATGTGGACAAGTAAACTTTTTATTTTAAACGCTCATTGATCACTGTGGATCATTAATTATAAGAATTCGTCCATTTGAAAACAATGAAATCTATGCTACAATTCAAGCATTAATAAAGCGTAGGCAATTATAAAAAAACTTTATGAATTCTTTTCTCAGAAAATTTTGAGAAGTGCGTCGAATGGCTTTGCACGGGTCTTTAATTTGGTGAAAGCTACTCGTAGAATACTTTTTACCAAAATCGGTGAGTCAGAGTACGTGGAGTCTCCTTGTAAGTACCCTAAACCGTGAAGATCAGTCAAAATCTCGAGGTTGAAAATTTTCGTGATTACAATACTTCCTTATACTATGTATAAGAAAGTACAGTAAACTCTGATAATACGTACTAACCGACGAATGACGCTCCGAAGTCGTTGAGGCATGCTGGACACTAACTTCTGCGTTGTTTCTACTGGAATTTTGTCCCACTCTTCAGAAATACACGTCCGCAACTGCTGTAGTGTTCGAGGCTTCCGCTGTCTGACTTTTCGCTTTAAAATGCACCATACATTTTCAATGGGTGACAGATCTGGGCTGCAGGCAGGCCAGTCAAGCACCCTGAAGCGCTGCTGTTGTAGCCAAGCCTTGGTGTTCCGAGCAGCATGAGGCTTCGCGTTGTCCTGCTGAAAGACGCTTGGTCTTCTATTGAACAACTTTTGGCAGGATGGACGCAGATGCTGTTGAAGAATGTTTATATAGGCAGCACAGTTAATAGTGCCCTCACAAAAGTGAAGCGATCCTGTCCCGGCTGCACTCGTGCAGCCCCACACCATCAGCGATGCAGACTTCTGAACTTTCCTCTGGTAACAGTCGGGATGATTACTTTCGTGCTTGGTCCTTAGCACCTTGCGACCGTTGTTGCCATACATCACTGCAAAGGTGGACTCGTCGGACCACAGAACACTATTCCACTGAGCAAGGGTCCACTTTAGATGGGTTCTGGCCCATGCTACCCGGCGACGCTTAGCTACAGTGCTCATAAATGGCTTCCTCTTTGTAGCGTATAAGTAATAGTTGTAACGGCGGACTGTGCTTTCGGATATGGGTATAAGAAAATATTCTCGAGCCCAAACGGTCATTTCACTTATGGGAGCATGCCTGTTTTTCACAATGTAACGTCGAAATACTCGTAGGTCCCTAACATTCGATAATCGCTGCTTGCCTGGTGCAGTCCCTGGTTCTGTTTTCCCGATTTCTCTGAAACGCTTGATGATCCCATTAACAGTAGAGAGAGAGTGGAGCTGATAATTCATGAGCAATAGCTCGCTGGGATTTGTTATTCTGGAACTGCTGTATAATTTTTTTGCCGTATACACGTTTCTACTGGCTTACCACGTCCCATGGTTCAAAACAACACGACTACTGTGCTCTGTCGCGTGGACGGTGCTTTTAAAGCCTGATGCAAAGCATTCTGGGCGTTTCTACAGCCTTCAGGAAAGTTCTATATGCTGGCGACCCCTTGTGTACGAAGTTCTTTGAAACCTGTTGACAACGCCATTTTACATAAATTTGAATAAATTATTTCACACCATTAAATCGATGTTCATATTGTTACAAATACTCACTAAATCTATTTTCATTAGCCTGCAATCCTCTGTACCTCGCATAAAGAACCAATTCCATGCTGATATCTTTCTTTGTTCAAAAAACATACAACCTGTGACAATAAAGTTCGGTGAATGACGTCAAATTGCTAACGGTCGTAAAAATGCACCATCGTCGTATCCTGTCCCAGACAGGTCGAGACATGTTTAAACAAATTTGAGAGAATCAGCACTGCGAGTGTGTTTATTGTGTTTAAACAGGACATTCAAGAGAGAAGGCGTAGTACGCGCGGTCGAAACCCAAAATGGATCGGTGAACGAAAGAGACTCATGAAACGATGACAACCGTTTACAAAGAAAGTGCTATTACTTCGAAGTGTGTTTATGAGTGGTTTAAACGGTTCCGAGGAGGCCGGAACACCGTAGAAGACACCCCCCCGAAGTGGCCAGACATCCGACGTAATGTTACGACCCAACTGAAGGCTATCCCTAAAATCGACTACGCCAGGAGTTTCCAGGACTTGTACAGGCGTTCCCAGAAGTGCGTTACCATCGACGGGGATTACTTTGAAGGATACTAACTGCTGTTTCACGTAAGCGAGCAATCCACTCTCAATATGCCATCATTCACCGAACTTTATTGTCACAGGTTGTAAAACGACATAAGGGTTACACGACCCTAGAATCACCCTGCATATATTAACATAATTTGTTTCGTTTATGATGGCAGTCATTTTGTCTGGTTAATCAATCAAATTTCCTCTCTGAACGCAGGTTGACAATTCAATTTTTCTTTTTTGAACGTACTTTGATATTTTCTTATTTTATCTTATTATAAATATTTTAATTAGCTTAAGGAATTTAAGAATTATCATCATCATCATCACCGTACTCCTTACCTTTGCTCATCTAATATAATTTGTCCGTCCGGACCAATCTTCACCTGAGGTACAGGCATTGCCTCGTTTTCCGCATTTTCATCCGATTCCACTATTTCGTTTTCTTCACTGCAAAATAAAAATTATATTTTAGAAGGGTTAACAATTTACGTTACATCCCATCACGTCCCACACAAGCTCAATTAACGGCAAGTCTGGAAATCATGCAGGCCTGGGGAAGTTGTGCCACCTGGAAAAGCGTGCTACCCTCCTGTTGCAAGAAAGGCAGAAGAACAGGTTCCACGATCTGCTAGACGTACCAAATGCTGTTCAACGTTCCATCCACAAACACTAAGGGTGATCACGAGTCATAACTGACTGCACCGCACACCATTACGCAGGGGTTGGACTGCGTGCATAGATGGATGCACTGTGGAAGATGGCGCTCTGTTGCTCTTCGCCACACATGTACACGTCCATCACTGCTGCATAGGCAGAATCTGCTCTCGTCACTAAAGAGCACAGACCTCCCTTCGGCTCTTTCACGGCATCACTGCAACCGTGCAGACGGTGTTCTTGTAGAAGTTGGAGTCTGGCTAGATGGATCCGTGCCCACAGTCCTGGTCCACGTTGGCGATACCGGATGCATTGTTCATTGGCACGTTCCAATGGTCTGCGCCACACATGTCTGCGTCTGTCGTCGGTGTCCAAACAAAAGCGGGATTCGTCGCCAAAGACCACCGGGTGTCATTCCATTCGCCAGCCCACTCGTTCACGACACCATTGCAGTCGTATCGTGCGGTGCTCAGGTGCCAAAGGAAGACGCAACAATGGACGCCTGGCAGACATTGTTGCAGCGTGTAACCGGTGTGCTATTGTCGCTATTGACACTGGAGCAGTACCGGGAATAGTGATATTGTCGCATAGTTGCCACTTATCGGTATGAGCCAACGTGCTTCTCTCGCCATTGCCTCCAACATCAGCCTACCGTCTGTGCGTCCCGCGACACATGGACAGCAATAATCCGATCTCGTTCAAAGTCCGTTGACTGCATGAACGGTTGTCGTTGTCGCGGCATTGAGACTGTTGTCTGGATTTCAGTAACGTACGTTCACGAGGCAGTTGCTTCCTCCCTACTGCATGGAAGGTCTCGCACAGGTCGGATAAGGTTGGATAACTCCTTGTTGGTGGGGCAATTTCATTGCAAAGCAGTGTATTTTTTTTTAATAATTTATGGTGAAATCTACGTAAAAAAAAAAAAAGACGTACTTTGCAGGTTGACTGATTTCAGTTGGATCCTCGTTTATTTCTTCATTTATTATATCTTCACCGGAATTAGCATCTTTGTGTCTATAAAAAGTCAACGTAATGCCATTACTTTATTGCTATACTTTTAGAGGGTACGAGTGACACGAGCTGATAATAAAATTGTACTTACTCCATAGGATTAGTTGACGGATTCCAATAAATAAGATCATACATTGTCATTTTACTTCTTTCTGGTGGGCGTCTGCTTTTTGTGTAATGATGCTTTTTGGGGCTCTAAATTAAAGCAAAACGCATCATTTAGATTACACTTACATAAGAGCGAAACCTTGTACAGGGTTGATTCAGATAAAATGAGACGACTTTAAACGCCGCGCATGACCTTGACGGAATGTGATTTGCAGGACTCGTCCACTATTCATGGGGATTAGCTTTGTATACACTCGTTGCTGTTATTTGGGACATTTCATGCTCAAACGTGGCTTCCAAAATCACAGCTTTTTGGGAAGGGTACATGTTTGGCCTTTCCGACGCTAACTTCAGTCTTTCGTGCATTGTGCAATTATGCAAACGAAATGGTATTGTGGTATCCAAAGCTACTGTGGGTCGAATAATCAAAAAGAACAAACTGCGACCATCTAATGAACGCGGACGAGCAGAGAAGCAGACCAGAAACAAGCCCCAGCCGACACGCCCAGCGCAGGTGGTGCGAGAAATCCGATCTGAAGTGCTGAAAGAAAATCCCCCCACACAGAGAAGTCTAGCCCAAAGGAAAGGTATTTCACAGGCAACAGTCTCCAGAATAATTCACGACAATCTTGGTCTGTACCCTGGTGAGCAATCAAAACTTTGGATCCACATGGACAAGGCATCAAGCCACACTGCCAGGTCATCTGTGGCTTACTACAGGAAGATGGAACAGGAGACGGGCATACGAGTTATTCCCTTCTCTCATGTGCCTGTAAAATCTCCTGACGCATCACCGATGGATTTCTGTGGTTTTGGTCTCCTGAAACGACGGCTCGGAAGTCGCCGACCAAGAACCGTCGATGGGCTATGGAAAGTGCATCAGCAGGTGTGGAACGAACTTCCCATGGAGTCCCTCAAACTCGGCCTTCTTCAGTGGAAATTACAATGCCGGGCGACAGTCCAACAACGTGGTTCTCACATCGAACACAACCGATGGTGGCGCCATGGTATTACACCTTCGTAACAGAACTGCAAAGTCGTCTCATTTTATCTGAATCAACCCTCTGTATAAGACGTATTGCTGCAATGCAAAACAATAAAAGATATCCAAGTATTGCTGCTTGGGGTAGTTGTGTGTGAGTTTAGGAATGCACTGCGCAACGTGAGAGCACCACGTGACACGACGGTTGCGCAGGTGAGGGGGACAGTCAGTCGGTCATGGTTCTCACGCAAGATCAGAGTCTCATTCTTAGAAGTTTATTTTGCCAAAAAATCGCACCAACGTCGCATTCAAAGGAACTTTCTGATGCTCCTATACTGTACCAGCGAAAATAGCTGTGTATGATCTTGTATACAGGTTTTACGAGGCAGGCTTCGTGTATGATAAACCTAGAAGTGCCCGACGGGCCGTAGTGGCAACCATATTTCTGGAGGAAATTCAAGCTTCTCTGCAGCAATCTCCGCGGTACTCACTTCAATGATTGTCTCAAGAGTTAGGGGTCTCGTATTCACCTTGCCAAAAGGGCTACTAAACTCTAACCCTACGGCCATACAGAATTCGAGTAGTGCAAGAGCTTCGTTCTTTGGATTCGGAAAAACAAAATTTTAAGCGCAAGAGTTTTACTGCATGAATTTGGACACACTGTCTTTGCATGAGAACCACGACTGACATAACATCACTGCTCAAGCACATTGTCACGTGGTGCAATCATGTTGTGCAATCAGTCGGATATTTTTTCGGGTTTTGCAGCAAATACAACTTAAATTGCACTTTGGGGACCTTCAAATCACCCTGTATAAGTCACATGCACAGATGCAATTCATAAACGGCTTTTCTTCATGTTAACTCGCATTGCTATCCATTATACAAGATGCTACGCAAAAAAATCCCAAACCAAAAACAGTACCAGGTTCTGCCACTAGATGCCTCTTAGTGCACTTTTTACTGCTACTCTGGCAAGTTTCGTATCGTAGGTCTAATTCACAAAGAAATATGCCTACGATGACGAAGCTTAAGGGCAGCAGCTGAAAAATGCACCATGTAGCATCTGGCAGCAGAACCTCACATCGTTTTTGGTTTGGGTGGAATATTCAAATTCTCGGATATTTTGGGTAGCGCCTCGTAGGCATCGTAAAAAATAAATCTGAGCTTCTTAAAGTGCTTACGTAAATTGGCAAGCCAAGCGCAAGCAGAGCCTGCAATGCGCACCGTACGTGGTATGTGTACGGCTTCAATGAATGGCTTGCAATTGTGTTATGTTGGCTCCCCCTCTGTTGTAATGCATTTGTGTCAGGTTTGTTGAAATTATCCTCTACTTGCAAGCATAGGAGAGTCTCTGCTTGTTGCATGCTCGGTTTGCCAAAGAATCACTGCAAAGCATGCTAATTACTCAAAGGCTCCACTCGTACAAGGCTTGTCATATACAAAACATTGATTACGATCTTCGGTAACGATTTATTGCGTGAATGCTGCGGGTCACATGAAAGAAAGCTCACGAAACGATGCTATTATGTCCACATTGTTGTATTTCATTTGAAAGCAGTAAATGTCATGAAAAAATGTCTCCGAAAATCGGACCTTACTGGGAAGGGTACGAATGAAAAAGGAAAATCTCAGTAAAACGGCCAGAAACGGCAAAATTCTAGAGATCCCACAAGCCAGACACCACACAGATCGTTCGAAAGGTCAGCAGCTTATCCAATGTGAAAATCCAGTAACCCAAACGGGGATCGCACAAACACAAGCTACCTTAAGATTTGCAACTGCAAAGACGTCACAAGAGTCGTGTTTGTAAGCTGCTGCTACAACACGTCGCAGAAAAGAAGAGGAACTGTCGGACGCTCTACGAGGGTTACCTCGCAGCAGAACGACTCAAGTACTTTGTCACTTTGAATGAAGCCTACGCCTATCGTAAAGATGGCAACAAACCCCACACGATTTTCCACCGTCCACGTGAAGAGAACTCGTATCAAAAGTGGTCCAAAGAATGTAAGAAAAGTTTTTCAAAAGACTTATGGTGACTGCGGGACGCTCGTACAATGGCCAGCTCAGTGAGACAATCGGACAAGAAGGCTAAGCTCAACGTCCTTTACTATCAGCAGCATGTTCAGTCTTAATTTTCCAAAAGGAAGTCCCTGAATGGAGAGGACAAAAGCAAAGTTTGGCTGCATCGAGCCATACCATTCAATTTATGTTGGATTTGGAAGATGCAACTGGAATTCACGTTATACTCTTTCCAGATGCATCCCTGATGGATTTCTGTGGATCTGGATTATTGAAACAAGCCTTTGCACGACGCTTTCCAACAACCATTGAGGTCTCTGGAAACCTGCAAATAGTAATGGAACAACTTCAGCCCCGCCGTTCTGCAGGCATCTTGTCTACAGTGAAAGATATGGTGCAAGGCAATAGTCCGCAACCAGGGTCACCAAACAGAACATGATCGTTGGTGGAGAAAGAGGTTTTCTTCGTAAACCTTCTCATAGATCGTAATCAATCTTCTGCATTAGGTACCCACTTTTTAGTTCATGGAAACGACATAACCAATTCACTTTCATTACAATCTTACTCTGAAAATAAGTAACGACATCATCTACTCTCGAAGTACCGTTAATAATTTTTTAACTTAATGTTTGTTGAACTTGCCTTTTTCTTTTCACCTGCTTTTTTCGGTTCCTTCTGTTTATCGCTTACGGGAATCTGATTGGTCTTGGAAAAGGTTTTGCTCGGTGTCAATATATCCGGAGGCGACGTTCTATCGTCTCCATTGCCTTGAACCTCCTTTTCTGCACTCTCTTCTTGAATGTTATTCGAGACAGGGTGCTCGTCGTCAGCCTCGGTGATCAACTTCCCTTCTTGAAGATCACTTCCATTTTCAATGTTTTCATTTACGTTATTCACGGAGGATTGCTCCACCACCTCAGGCCTACGAGGTTAAAAATAAAAATCACATTTTTAATTGACAAACGACTAATATTTTGTACTTGAAATTTTTTTAAAAACGCACACAAGCAATGAATCATAGAAAACTGTGTTAAAAGCATCAACGAAACAACCGTATCATAAACTGAGTAGCCAAAAGTCATGGGAAGGACTGTCCCGTTTGAAGATGTGCCGTGCATGACTCCCGAATGTTGCACGTTGCGAGTTTACCGACTTTGAACGTAGGACGATAATCAGTGCAAGACGCATGAATCATAGCATTACGCAAGAATTCGGGTTTCCGAGGTCAACAGTGTCTAGGGTGGATCTTCAACATCGCAGAGACAAATGTTCCCACATACATAAACCGCCGCACAAGTGTTTGACAAACGGACGTCATGTTACCTCAGCAGAGCCACACGGGGCGATCGACGGGCTACTGTGAGTCAGACCACCAGGAACCCATTTCTACCTACCAGTACTCTACAGAGACAAATGCACCACATACGCTTCGGCAGTCGATGACGACTCGTGTCCGTTGGCTGACACCTCGACAGAGAGCTCAACAACTGGCATGGGGCTGCAAACATCGTCACTGGACCATGGAAAAGTGGTGGTGTGTAGCATGGTCAGATGAATCCCAGTTTCAGTTGTATCAAGCTGATGTACGCGTGAGAGTGTAACGTATGCCCCATGAAGCTATGGATTCCGTACGACAACAAAGTCGTGTCAGGCAAAAGTGCAGCTCAGTTATGTGTGGGTCAATATCTCTTCAGAACGATTCCAACATCTCGTAGAGTCCATGCCTCGACGTGTTACTGCAGTTTTGAGGGCTCGCAGAGGAGGGACTCGCTATTAACGTCAACCCGGTGCCTTCCCATGACTTTTCGCCACTCGGTTTGATATAAAAGTGGTGGTGAGACACAATGGATACCAGACAGAACTAATAGATGAATCATTGAAAACGCAATCCCGAGATACTTCAACTTCTCCACCTGTATCAATGGACCTCCCCAGGAATTCACCATTGGTAATTAGAACTTTTTACCATCGATCTATGAGTTTATATATTCTAACACGACAGAAATCTAGTGAATGGGACATGACGTCCTGGCAGCATTTCACTTCATCATCATTTCATTATAATGTTCCATTATGGGACCCTTGAGGTCCCAGAAAACGGTCAGCATCACCTTCCATGCGGATGGCTGGCTACGGAACTTTTTCAGCTTTGGTGATGTCGAGTGCCGCCATTCCTTACTGGAACGCTTGGTCTATGGTTGATAGTGGTGGACCGAGGACTTGTCTCCAGTCACAATCCGCTCCAAAAAAAGTGTCCCTTCAAGTTTGTAGCGGCGCAGCGGCTCGTGGCAGGCATCGATTCGCCTCTCTTTGTAGCATCAGCCAACGAGGGACTTTCTGATATTTCAGCTCATCATGGACAATATCCTGAGCAGAGCCATGACGACCTGTAATGCCGTTGCAATGTCATCGATGGTGACCCGTCTATCCTGCAACTTACATTATTTGTACACCTGAGTCTGCGATACACGTGCAGCACCATACTGTGCCAACATGCGTCGATGGATTTCTATTAGTTTCGTGCCTTCACTGTGTAGGAAACGGATCACTCCATGCTGATCTTCTTCGGTGCATTCTAATATCGGAAACGCCCGTATGGTGCCGCTGAGTCACGTGGGGACGCAGGACCAACGCCAATTGATGATGGGAGAGTCCACGCACATGCGTATCGGGTCTGACTGCAACGGGAGCGGTTTTTGATTTTCTACAGCGGCTTTCCGGTTTTCATTTGACTCAGTCTCGTAGCAAACGAAGAGGTGATCATTCAATATTTGTTGACACAAAGAGAATTAGAAACCCAAGTTTAGAGATTAACTTTGATCCAAGTTGTGATTACGCACTGAAGTGGATCTTTAAATTCATGTGCAGTTCTTTCCAACTACAATCGGACCAAAGATCATGAAGGACAATACACAACAGAAAAAAAAAAACAAACAAAAAAACTTACACTTCTGCTGATGGCGCATTACAAATTTTGGCCACTCGTTGAATGCGTGGTGGGCTTTTTATTTGAACATTTTTCCCTGGATCACCTTCATTCTGATTGGAATTTAAATTTCTTCTTGCAGATAAATTCGGACGAGCTTTAGGAAGGCGTGATCGTAATCTGATTGTGGTTTCCTGTTCAACGTTATTCGTTTCCGATTCTGGGTGTTCTTTGGAAACCTGTTTATGTAAAGAGAGTTAAAATAATAAAGAATTTTTTTTTTCGTTTTTAGCATTTTCAGGTTTTTGTGAATCCATTCTGAAATTTTATAGCTAAACGTTAATTAGAAATTTATTAATTAATTTATTTGCGTCAGCATTTCTGTTTAAGAGCTCATTATATATGCACAAAATTAAAATTGCTATAACTTAAGTTCTATTATTTACTTGAGAAAAGGGAGCTCTATAACTTTATTTCAAAGTTTCTAAATCAATGAAACAAGTAATTTTATTGGCTGTTGATAGCATTGCATGTTATAGCTATGTGTGGTATCAGCCAATCAGAAAGCAGTTTACAAAAAGTGTGTGAACTAGCAATATGGCTGCCTCCATTAGCGTCTTTCTCCTGTAATTCAGTCATCTTTGTTACCTTGTGATCAATTTCAGTTCCAAACATCACCTTTAGTTTATCAATCATTAACTAGAAAATAATTAATAATGCCAGGTAGAAGAAGCGATCGGCCAAAGAAGAGACGATTTCATGGAAATCGCTTCACGAACAATAAATCTTACGAAGAAGGTGCCGCCGATACAGACGAAAACGAATTTATTAATTTCATTTATCTATTTTAATAAAAAACGAAAATGGAAACTAAATATGAATACGAAAACAAAGTTTCGAAAATGAAAGCGGATGCTTTCATGGAATAACTAAGCGATTTACTTCCCGTTAACGTCTATTGGCTGGCGTTAGAAATGACGTCATCCTGTCGTTCAACTTGCGTGGCGGCTGCTATAAAACAGTGCATTTCCTGGAAAAAAAGCTCTCGAAATCATCAACGCTAGTAACAATATACCAAACGGAACTAGAACTATCATTTATTTGTTGTGATATTTAGAAAAAAACGCATTGTGCAATAGTTGCTTTCCAATTTCATTCAAATACCGTAGCACATGTAATCAATAATCACATTAATCGTAATCCTATCTTGTTTGAAGAATGTTGTTTAAGTCCATTTCCTAACAGGTCGAGTTGTTCGATTTTTTTCGACTTAAGCTGATTATACTGTAGGGTGACATTAAAAAAATTAAACAAAACTGGTATAGATATGCTTCATTATTATTGCACCAAGTGTATTACTAATGCGCTACAGTATACATACGAGGCCCAATCAATAAGTTCCGGGACTGGTTGTACATCTCACCGACAAATGACAGCACAAGTCCACAAACGAAGTAAGTTATAGCCCTAACATTCACAAATGAGCTTTGGGGACTGAGAAACTACTGCTATAGTGACCATGAGTGGTCTGCAATTTTATCAGGGACATTAAATTTGAGAATGAGCCAATTTGAGCAACGAGCATTCTGTGGGAGGACATTCAGCGAAGGCGACCAGATCTGTGGTGTGAAAAAAAACTGGATGCTCTACCACGATAATGCACTTTCTCCTCAATGTATCCTCACGTTTGAGTTTCTTGCAAAAAAAACAACGTAATTTCAGTTCTCGCCCGATTTGGCTTCTGCAGACTTTGCCCTCTTTTCGAAAATGAAGATCCAGATGAAAGATCATCGTTTTGGTACGATTGAGCAGATCCAGTGCAAATCACAGGTGTTTGACTCATTTCAACAAAACGACTTCCAGGGCACATTCCTGAAGCAGCAAGAACGTTGGACTCGTCGTATGGCTTTGTAAGGAGACTATTTTAGAGGGGACGCTGTAAATGTATTTAAATAAAGTACTTTCTCTTTAAATGAACAAGTCCCGGAACTTTTTGATTGCACCTCGTATAATTTACACATATGTACAGAACGATATACAGTAGTACCAGATTAATACGATCACGTTTAATATGATTTTTCGCATAATAAGCGCTTTTTTGTTGGTCCTTAACTTTAAGTATGTTTTCCATACAATCTATCCCATTCAATGAGATTGTTTTCCAACATGTTACGCTCCTTCTTGCCACCGTGCATACATACTTTGAATTTGCTTACACCATAGCAGAGTGCATGTATATCCAATCCTGCGTGTGCTCTTGTTCATAGCCAACAAGAAAGATCAAGTACTAATTCCATGTTCTCATGTTGCATAAGCCCTCTTTAGGCTTTTCTTCCAATTCATTTGATCCAACGTCGCTCGCGAAGAGTATCCAAAATTAAAACGTAAAAACGAGCTCACTGAAGCAGGCTGTCATATATTTACGTTTATAATGACAACCTACGTGATTAATGTATAATTCAATTCGTAATATGTATCAGGGCTCGTGCTTACTCGCAATTTACGTGTCAAATGGGTATTTTTACTAAAAATTGACTCGTGATTTTTTGACCAGCGAGTCAAATTGATTTGTTAAATTTTGAATATCATCAGCCCATATCTTTCTTATCACATTTTAACCTCACTTCATTTTGTCACGTGCGATCTTGTTTAAATTTCTAATTAACTATAGAGATTGTGGATGCATGTAAAACATGGAAGTTAAAAGGAATCTAAATTTTGACTCGCAGTTTTCAGGCTTGGGAGTCAAATTGACTCGTAGAGATATTTTGCCCTAGTGCGAACCCTGTGTATTACATTGATTCTAGAGCGTACAAAAATAAAAAAAAATATGATACAGCAACACCTATGATGTTTTCCTGCTTAATACCGTAAATCTTCTACTATAATGCGACTCCACTTTTTCGGCCCAAAAAAATCGGCAAAAATCCTATCCTCTTGTATAATGCGACCCCCATTTTTGACTCCTCACGAGAAATAAAATGTGCAAACTTATACAGAAAAAAAAATCTTTATTTTTAAATAGTCTGGATATTTAATATTCAAAAAACTTCAAAATCAACTTTGACAAAAGCAATTGCCTCAACTTCATCGAGGCAGTTTGGAAGTTTATAGCCCTACATTGAGATGGAAAGCTTTCTCACTTGCACATCGACAAAAAAACACAACAGTACATCAATTTTCTTAATAAAAAGACAAGTAATCTTTATTCAGTTTAATATTTTCACTGAATAGGCCTACTTCTTTGAGGCAGTTTGGAAGTAGGCCTATTTAGAAGTATCGATGTTTGGGAGAAGTTATTTTCGATGTTGTTAGATGTTGGCGACGAGAAATTCGAATAAAAAGTGAATTAATTTATTGTTTAATGAACTGGACACTGAATATGCAATGTAATTAATGTATAATATACGGTAATGTTATCAGGACAAAATCTCCTCCGGACAAAACCTCCTCCGGCCGCAGTCGTCGGAAGGCTGATTTTTATCCTCTTGTATAATACGACCCAGCAAATTTAGATGCTTTTTTAGGCCAAAAAAATTCGCATTATAGTAAAAGATTTACGGTACGTTATTTTCATGCAATCCCTTCAGAATCGTATTAAGCAGGTACTACTGTATAATCGGGGGTCGCATTGCTGATCGCCACTTTCGCCAATGGCCCCAAAACAAATCAAAGTGGCAAATTTTATTTAGAAGG
>JAHWFO010040996.1:56923-112166 GCA_023313115.1 Rhysida immarginata
CCAGGACTGTTTCCAAAAGTGGAAACACCGTTGGGATAAGTGTGTGCTATGGGGAGGAGAGTACTTTGAAGGGGACCCAGATGTGTAACTTCTGAATAAAGTATATTTTGTTTTATGACGTCAGTCTACGTATTTTTTGAACAGACCTCGTATTAATGAAAACTGCCTTAATCTAAATGAAAGTTGCGCTAAAGTTATTGAAAACTGCCGTTTTCTAAATGCAAAATGCCTTAAATGAATGAAAATTGCCTTAATCTAACAAGGGAATCCCACGTAGCCTGTCCATGCACTTCTTTTTAGCGCGCAAGCACACCATGGAAGTGATAAACGTGGCCCTAAGAGGGGAAGCAAAATTGTTAGCGGCGGTCGCTAAAGAATTGCAGTTAGAGCACCGTTATTAAGCATAAAACCTTAATTTTGCTTACAATTATTCGTCTCTAAATAATCTATAAGACGAGGTAAGCATCCATGAATACTACGAGGGTGGGCTGAAAAGTAATGCCTCCATGGCTGTAACTTTTTTATTTTTTAACCGATTTTCAAAATTCTTTTTGTATCTGATACTCACATTTCTCCTCTATGTAATGCACTATTCACTTTTCGACATAGTCCCCATCCCTTTCCATGCATTGTATCAACGCGTGACTAGTCGGGTGAACCCGTCGGAGAGGAATTCCGGGGTTGTTGTCGACACGAGGATCGAATGGCAGCTTTGGATCCTCTTCTGCAGCACGATAACGCCACACATCAGAGGGGGTTGAAGCGCCTACAGTTCAAAGATGAAAAACTGCAGTTCAAAAATGAAAGACTTTGCACCTTGCGACTTTCACCACTTCCCAAAGAGGAGAGAGCACCTTAAGGGGCATGAGTTGCGTTCTGACGACGAGGTGAAACCTGCCGTTCGGTCTTGGTGTCGACAACAACCCCGGAATTCCTCTCCGCGGGTTCACCCGACTAGTCACGCGTCGGTACAATGCGTGGAAAGGGATGGGGACTATGTCGAAAAGTGAATAGTGCATTACATAGAGGAGAAATGGGAGTATCAGATACAAAAAGTTAAAAAATAAAAAAGTTACAGCCATGGAGGCATTACTTTTCAGCCCACCCTCGTATTTTTATTTAAAATTATAAAGCAGCGCGATACATACACTTTCATCAACACAACATATTACTCGACGTTGCACATGAAGCCAGCCCAGTGTTTGATTACCGAATTACTTAATAAAATGAAATAATAAATTAAGGAAATGGTTATTAATTACTCTACACATTTTTTACTGGAAGGCAATTAGCTAATTGTAATAATCTATTTTTAAAAACTAAGTTTGTTTAGAAACTAGAGAAGCCATTCAATTGTCGTCTGCTGCTGTCTACTTCCATTGATTTCATTTGAAGTGGATTCGTGCATATTGCTGAGTATGGAAGAAAGAAGTTCCGCTAACTCAGCCCGCTTTAACAATGGAGTCCTCGTATGGCTACGCGTGCTCAAATTTTTTCGTTTTCGCGGTTTATTTTGAAAGAAACAAAATTTCGCACTTTCATATTCTGCAAGCATCTAGAGTAGCTTCAGATGAGTAACATATTTCAACTTGGTGGAAACCTGTGACGTACATGGTCGAGGGATTCCCTTGTAAGTGAAATCTGCCTTAATCTAAACGAAAATCGCGCTAAAGTTATTGAAATCTGCCATCTTCTATGTGAAAACTGCCGTAAAGTCATTGCAAAAAGCTGTAATACGAAAGTGGCTAAAAAAAAAAAAAAACAACAACATGAAAGTGGCTAAACAGTGGCTACAAAAATAAAATTCCAGAACCACCCCCGATAATGATGTAGATGTAATTTATTTTTTTTTGGGTTGTCATTTCAAAGACTTACCATAAAAAATACTTACGCTCTTTTCCTTTACATTTTCACCGCTGTCTTCTGGCTTCGTTGTTTTACATATAGTGTCACTTTTTACAGTTTTACAAGTAGTATCGCTTTGTAGCGCTTTAGATGTGGTATCGCTTTGTACGTCTTTGTCGGATGCATTAGTATTCACAGGTTCCATACATTCTTTTACAGAATTCTTTCGATCATTGGCTTCCGTTACCTCTTTCGTGCAAGCATCTATGCCATCAGGTCCATTGTTGCTCTGTTTACCAGATGACGCTGCAATCTGTGGAGTTTGGACTTTGGAAGGTTCTTTTGGCTTATCTTCGGGTGAAGATATTTTATTAGTAATAGTAGTAGTAGTATTACTGTTGTCGTTGTTGTTGTTATTATTAGTGGGAGTAGTAGTTGTATTTACAGGATTCGCCGTACTAGTTTTAGAACCCACATTGGGCAGGACCTTTAAACGTGCTCGGCGCATGGTCTATTTCGTAATGATGAACTATTAATTAGCTAAACGATTATTATATAAATTGAAGTATTGATTTTTTGGTCATCAACTCACTCACGGGACTTCCAAATGGAATGTATTTATCATGTTAATTCACTATACCGATTGAATGGGTGAATCATGTGAGGAGAAGCGATTGCATCTGATGTCCTCAGTTTCCGCATGGACTTTCCACTGTTAATTCTGCACATTCTGCTCTCGGTTATTATTATTATTATTTTTTTTTTTTTTTCCCGTTCCGTTTTCCTTCCAAATCAATAAGCACTATCGATCTCCAAAATAAACGCAAAAATTACGATCGCATTTCCGCACAAGGAGAGGCGATGGCAAAACGTTTCCGTGCGATCGCCCTAGAAACAAGCTGGATTTCCGGCGAAGCAGCATTTCCGATCGCCTGCTTCCTTCAAGTGCGGGAACAAAAGGCAATCGAAACCGAAACTCACATGGTGGAATCCCTCCGCTTGCCGGTTATTATAATCGCCATGGAAGTGCATCTATTCGGAACAGGCTCTTAGCGAAGCTGAGAATCATTTCGAACGAATGTATGTAAATTTCGTGATTACGAGATAATGCAATTCCCGCATTAGGCAGAAAAGTTTTTGCGTGTTTCTTAATTTCTTTTAATTTGTCGACGAAACGCGAAATAAAAGCCAAAATGAGCAAGATACGTGAGTCATCAGCTATGACATGATATCAGGGATGGATGAAAGGGATCTAACAAATCGACTTATGATAATACTTCGTCGATCCCATTGCATATTTTAATTGCGTAAACGTTGCAAAAGTAGCGTGAGAGTATAAATAGCGAACCGTCCTTCCCTACCCCCTGCTGCAGGGAAGTAGCCCATCCACTTTAGAATAACAAACAAATTTGTATGCAGAATGCTGCCCTTTAAAACGGGAAATTTGCATTAATTTTTTTAATATTTTCCTTAAACGGGAGGCTGGCTCACCCTGAATGCCAACATCACTTGATAAACAAGAGACACGAATGTGCCATGATGCTTTTCATTTTATCTATTATAATTTATATATAAAAAAAAAAATAATGCCAATCCTATATTTTCAACATCCTTATTAGGTTTTATTTTTTAATTAATTTATTTATTTTTTAATTTCAGTAAAATTCTAAGTAGTAGGCCGACTACAAACCCCAAATTGAAAAGCAGGCAGAGAAATATTTGTTGCTTTTAAAATGGAAGTGACTGCCTTTAAAATGGAAGTGAGCGAATTCGACAAAACATTTGGTGAAATTGTGGAATCCCTCACTTCCGACGGAGTAAACGATCGAGAAACCGAAGAAGTGTGCTATTGGTTTAAAAAGGTAATGACCGGTGTATAACTTGCTTTTCTGTCTGTTTTTTTTTTTTTTAATAGATCAACTGCTGTTCATGTTTATGTTTTAAATAACATTAAGGAAAAGAAGTCTTGGGTGCGTCAAAAGTCTGGCTTCATTATTAAATAAACAGGTGTGTAGTGGCCTTACAGTATAAGAGATGGACAATAGAATTACCAACTAGTTTCGCCATTTATTCCCGGCTTTGACAAGGTACACAACAAGAGGCTCGCAGGCCTTGTATACAGAAAAATGGTACAGATGGACCAATGAGCGTAAAAATATGATACATAGGAAATGGCCAATAAGAGAAACAAGCGAGATAAGCATAAAATAATTAAAATATAAAACTATAGGAAATGACAAAAGTGATGCGAAAAAAGAAAAAAAAAAAATGCAGACCGTAAAGAGAACATATCTGGTTGTCAACAGGGGAGATTGACAAAATAAATGGGTAAAATAAAATAGAAAAGGGAGATTGACAAAATAAAACCAGTTTACAGTAAATCAGAAAGAGGATTAAGCATGGTAAATATGTCAAAGTCGGTCTGGCGGTTGAGTAATTGGTCAGGGTTGGTCTTCTTGGCCTTGTAGATTTTGATAGCTTTGAGGGTGGTAGTTTTTGAAGGTTTATGGCATATGTGTAAGACGGACATCACTTCATCTTGCGTGCTAAGGGGGTGTCCGGTTCTCCTCAGGTGGTTAGCATAGTGTGACCGTTTGTCATTCTTGGTATATGACTTGGCATGTTCAACCGCCAGACCGACTTCGACATATTTACCATGCTTAATCCTCTTTCTGGTTTACTGTAAACTGGTTTTATTTTGTCAATCTCCCTTTTCTATTTTATGTTACCCATTTATTTTGTCAATCTCCCCTGTTGACAACCAGATATGTTCTCTTTACGGTCCGCGTTTTTTTTTTTTTTTTTCGCATCACTTTTGTCATTTCCTATAGTTTTATATTTTAATTATTTTATGCTTATCTCGCTTGTTTCTCTTATTGGACATTTCCTATGTATCATATTTTTACGCTCATTGGTCCATCTGTACCATTTTTCTGTATATAAGGCCTGTGAGCCTCTTGTTGTGTACCTTGACAAAGCCGGGAATAAATGGCGAAACTACTTGGTAATTCTATTGTCCATCTCTTATACTGTAAGGCCACTACACACATTGTAAATAAGCACAGTATTATGATCCCTTCTGTATCCGATAAATAAACAGGTGGTGGCCTTACAGTATAACAGAGGGACATCAGGAGTTCCAACTAGTTTCGCCATTTATTCCCGGCTTTGTCAAGGATATATACAGCAAGAGGCATGCAAGCCTTTATAAACAGAACAGTGGTACAAATTATGCATATACATGAACCAATAGGATACAAAAGAATTAAAGAGGAAATAATGGCCAACAGGATAAATAGAAAAAGCACAGATTTTTGAAATATAATGGCCAATAGAATAAAAAGGATGTAAACGCTAATTTTTATAAATTATACAAAAAGAAAATATACAAAGGGATGGTGTGCGTTTACGCGGACCGAAAAGAGAACTTATCCGGTTGTCTGAGGACAAGAGGATTTACAGAAAAATAAACAGGCAAGAAATAACAAAATGCAAAGGAAAACAAAAACCATAATAAAGAAACCGAGAAAAAAGGGATCATAATAGATCGGATAAAGAGTTAAGTATTGCATATACACTGAGTTAGCAAAACTCATGGGATAGCAAGCCCATTGATTGATGGGCATGGCTCACGAATTCACAGGGGTAACGGATTCTGGGATGGACCATTAGACGTTGTGGGAAGAGCTTGGATAAGTGATTAATCAGAAATGGCACGACGTCGTGAGTTGACGTCTTTTGAACGGGGTATGATAGTAGGTGCCCGATGCATGGGATGTTCCATTTCGGCAGTGGTGCAGGAATTTGGCTTTCCCCGCTCAACTGTCTCCAGGGTGTATCAGGAATGGCTGGATGAAGGCATCACAGTCCAAAACAGGCACCATACCGGGCGTCCAGCTGCCCTGAATGATTGTGACCGGCGACATCTGGGACAAATGATTCAGAGAGACAGGAGCGCAACAGTGCAGCAAATTACAGACCAGTTCAATACTGGCCGCATTAGAAACATCTCTCGGTGGACAATCCGTAGGAATCTGCATGCCCTCGGGTTTGGCAGCCGTCGCCTTACACGGGTCGGACACTCCGGCGTGCATTTGCCACCAACCATCTTGGCTGGACTCTGCAACAGTGGCGTAACGTCATATGATCAGATGAGTCGATATCAACTTTACCACGCTGATGGGAGGCACAGTGTGTGGCATAGACCTCATGAAACGATGGATCCCGCATGCCAACAGGTGGTGGTGCAGGGTGGTGGGGCGTCAGGGATGGTCTGGGGTGCATTTTCCTGCTTTGGAATGGGCCCTCTGGTTATCCTGGACCAAACGTTGAATGGTCCACGGTATCGTCAACTCATCGGAGACCATCTACACCCGTTTTTGACATTTCAACACCCTGACGACTTAGCAGTCTTTCAAGATGACAATGCTCCACCACATCGCTCCAATGTAGTCCGCGAATGGTTCGAGGAGCATGCAGGAGAGGGCCAACGACTGAGCTGGCCAGCCCGGAGCCCTGACATGAATCCCATCGAGCATATCTGGGATGCTGTTGAAGGCAGGCTCCAGGCACTGGATCATCCGCCCACGAACAGGCAGCAACTATCTTCGGCTCTGCAGACTATCTGGTGTCAACTGCCTCCAAAAGTGTAGCAGGGACTTGCAGACTCACTACCACGCCGTATTGCTGCACACCACAGGGCCAGAGGTGGCCCGACCAGATATTAAGTAACTATCCCATGAGTTTTGCTAACTCATTGTACGTTAAAGTCTGTTTGATAATTGAGAAGCAGGTGGGGGAGGACTTCTTGGCCTTGAATATTTCGATTGCTTCGAGGATAGGAGTTTTTTCTGGCCTATTGCAGATATGTAGGACAGACATAACATCTTCTTGCGTCTTTAAAGCGTGTCCGGAATCTTCGAGGTGGTTTGCATAGTGGGAAATACGATCTCGTTTTCTATACGAGTCAATGTGTTCTTTGAATCGTACTGCGAAATTGCGGGTCGATAATCCTACATAGAATCTGTCGCAAAACGCACAATTCAGGCGGTAAACTCCGGATTGGGAATATTTGTCGGTGGTGACGGCGCGGGTGGGTTCAGGATGCGGGCTGATGGTGTAGGAGTACGAAAAGATATTCGAAGGCCAAGGGACGACAGAAAGTTAGAGAGCTGGGAGAAACTAGGGCCCAGATACAATAAGGACGTCCATTTCATGGGAAGGGGCGAAACAAGAGGGGAGGGGGAGAAGAGGGCCCGTCTGCGGCGGAGAAGAATACGGGAGAACATGGAGGTCGAATATCCATTGGCATGGGCGAGGTTCCGGATTATGCGGAGTTCGGATGATCTGGATAGGGGGCTGAGGGGGAGCTTCAGGGCACGGTCAATTAGTAATCTTAATGAGGCTTGTTTGTGGGTGGAGGGGGGGGGGGTGTGAGGAGGAATGGTGTATTAAGTTGGAGGATGTGGTCGGTTTACGGAAGACTGAAAAGGAACCTTTTATTAAATATAAATAGACCTCTCACAGTGTTTACAAATGAACGTTAACATGATGTCGTATTTTCGGTGTGTAAGCCCACCCCTGTAAGTAAAAGGGTCGTCCAGATTGCTGTTTTTTTTTTTGGCTGGCTCATTTTTATTGCTTGACAAAAAAAAAAAAAAATTATGAGAAGTTCTGTGTAAAATTGGTTCGTTTAAATATAAGGGTCGTACAAATGAAAACGAAAATTTGTGTGGGGAAAAAAAAAGACGACATGTAGGATTGTAAGTTTTTGTTTTCAACAATTGCAAACCCCACATGCAAATTGAACAATAGGTTGCAAGCGTTGCATCACGTGAGAAAGAACGATAGCTTACGCTTCGAAGCTCTGCGAGTGATCGCTTTGTCCAAACAAAAAAAAAAAAACCCAAAAAAATCAAAAGCAATCGCAACAGCACGGGGAAGGTGATGTTGACCGTGTTTTTTGATCGCAAAGGCCCGATTTTACTGGACTTTCTTGAAAAAGCCACAACAGTTAACGCAGCACGATATGGGGAAACATTGAAGGCACTGCACGTGGCCATCAAATGCAAGCGTCCTGGACTTCTTACAGAAGGAGTGCTTCTTCTCCACGACGACGCGCATCCTCACACTTCAAAAGCAACGGTAGACCTCGTCGAGAAGTTCAACTGGGAAGCAATGCAGCATCCACCTTACAGCCCTGACTTGTCCCCATGTGACTTTTCACGTGTTTGGGGATCTCGAGAAACATCTGAAAGGCCACAGGTTTCAATCAGACGAAGTGAAGGAAGAGGTTTTGGAATGGTTCCCCACGCAACCGAAAGACTTCTTCCATAAAGGAATTACACACCTTGTTACACAGTGGGATAAATGCCTTAACGCATTTGGAGAGTATTTTTAAATTCCTTGTATACACCTTGGATAAAATAAATAATTTTCGTTTTCATTTGTACGACCCTTATAGATGGCATGTTTAAATGAAAGTGATTTGTAGCGCGCAAGCACGTAAGTGCACAGACATGAGGCAAACGGGTGATTGTTGACGTATCATCTGCTTGTTCTGATAAGCACTGCTGTGGGAAGTTACGTTAGGCTTATGCTCGTATTTCGTTTGTGTTACAATGGACCCTCCTATTAAATTTCCATCCAAAACTGACCGACGAGCGGTGATAATGTTTCTGACAGCTCAGGACATTCCACCAGTTGACATTCATGCTCGGATGTTGAATGTTTATGGAGAAGCATGTGTCTGAAAGCAACAATGGTGTGTCGGGCCAAAATATTGGTCGTGTGGAAACTGCTGATAAACTACGTCTAGGCCAAGCAAACGTGGTCGTCGCCGATTAATTGAAGACAGACATGGATAAGTCAATTCATGAGGACAGGCGGATCAGCATACGGTCACTTGCGAAGGATCACAACGTCAGTATTGGTTTCCTGTATGCTGTAGTGAAAAGCCTGGGATATGGCAAGGTCTGCTGTCAGTGGGTACCCCGAATGCTCACGGAAGAACACAAAGGGCTGCGTTTCGGCTCCTGTTTGAATCATCTGGAACGTTACAGTCGTGATGGGGAAGCGTTTTTGAAGATTCTCGTGGTAGATGAGACTTGGTACCATCATTTGGAACCCTCCGGGAAGGTATCCACAATGCAGTGGAAGCATCCGTCGTCACCACAGCCTGAAATATGTATCGAAATTTTTTTTTTTATAAACATTTTTATTTATAACGTGCGGTGTTTTCAATGCGATGCAATGCCATTTTCAGGAAATTTGACAAGAAACTACAGTAGAGACAACATCTTGCAATCAGAATATAAAAATAATAAATATTTGATGAAATATGAACGTTTTTATGCGCAAGCGTTACCAAAATTTCTTTTGAATAATTTATTAGCCAAATGTAGAGAGCTACTCTTATAAAAAGCCCAAACAAATATCGTAAAAATTCAGAAAGATATCGCCGATAGACTGAGTTGAATTTCGGTTGCTCTCAAAAAAAAACAAAAAAAAAACAATAAGGGGTTTTCTCCGAATTTATTTTTGGACCGGACACGATAATTTTTTTGGGTATCAGCTTCTTCTCCTTATGCGATATAAAGGTATATTGACTTCATATAGGCGTAAGGAGAAATTGCTGATACTGGTATCTGGTCCAAAAATAAAAGTTTTTCTGTGCTATTCTCATACAAATGAACACAGATAAGTAAAAGAAGCCTCATAATCATATGCTGAAGCCTGAAATATATGAGTTGTATGTAACATGCTCTTTACATCCCTGAAGTTTCAGGATATTTCGTCAAGTATTTTTTTAGATATTCAACAAAACGTCTAAATCAAAGGTGTTCATTTTATTTTGTGCAACCCCTGTATTTGGTGGTACTTTCTTTGAAAATATTGGTTGGCCAGTTAATAGTTTATCTGACGTTATTGAAAATCGATTTGGTGACATTTAGGAAAATGATTCAATCTTGTCAGTTGAAATGTGGGTACTGTTTTGCCTGCGACAATGGTGTAACACTGAAACATGTCTGCCTTAAAATAGTTTGCCATATCAATGATCTTGGACCTGTTTCTTTAATAATTTATTGGTTTAAAATATTAAAGTACGTAATGATGATGTCAGATTGTTGTATTTTTGAAATGGTAGCTATTTGTTAAAGTATTATTATTATCATTGTTTGGAGAAACCAAACTCGGATCAAGTCCGGAAGCCAATCCCAGAGGCGGACCCAAAAGAGGGCCAAAGCCCAAGGGACTCAAATGCGAGGGAGGGAAAGTTATCCACTCGTGGGAGTATTGATGTTTGAGTGTAGGAATTTCCTTACTATGTGACATGTGTTTAGAATTGTGGCTTTCTGTAAGGTTTTGTATAAGTGTGGGTTTAAATTTAGTGTTGATAGGCTTTTGTGTAGCGAGTGTGGAATAATCCCAGTGGCGGAAAGATTGATAGGAACAATGTGTACTCTGTTAACTCCCCAAAGGTGTTTTATTTTGTGTGCAAGATCCGTATATTTAGTGATTTTGTCAGTGTATGTCTTTTGTAAATTGTGTGTATTGGGGATGGAAATATCAATTATGTAAGTCACTTTGTTTTGCTTATCTACTAGTGTAATGTCTGGTCTGTTATGAGGGATAGTTTTGTCAGTGATTATAGCTCTGTCAAAATATAGTTTATGTGTGGTGTTCTCTAAGACAGTGTCGGGGATATATTTATAGTAAGGAGTGTGAATGTCCCTTAGCTTGTGTATCTTAGCTAGATGTTGATGTATGATGTTGGCTACCTGGTTATGTCTGTGCAAATAATCTGTCTGTGTGAGTATTTTGCAACTGGATATGACGTGTTGGATGGTTTCCTCTGCGATATGGCATTTCCTGCAAGACCCGTCAGTCGATTCTTTGATAATATGTTTATTATTATTATTATTATTATTATTATTATTATTATTATTTAAAATGGGTTTTATTATAAATTTACACGTGTTTCTTTGCGTTTTAGGTTCTAGAATACAATGTTCCATATGGTAAAAAAACTCGGGGCATGACTGTTGTGAAATCTTTCCACACATTTGCTAGCAGTGATAAAGTGCACGAAAAAAGCATACATTTAGCAACTATATTAGGCTGGTGTGTGGAACTGGTAAATTTTATTATCATTACATTGGATTTAACAGTTTTTCAAAGTATGAGTATTTTAAACTTTTTTGTTAGTTCTCTTTAAAAAAAGAAAATTTGTCATTAAAGTTGCAAGCATTCTTTCTGATGGCAGACGACGTAATGGATCAGTCTATCACAAGGAGAGGAAGACCATGTTGGTTTAGACTAGTAACTGGCTGTTTTTTGTTTGTTTTTTTTTTTTTTGTAGTTTAAAAATAGCAAGTTTAGATTCATTAAGATTGCTTATTCAACGTAACAGTGCTATAAAATTAAGAAATTAGAAATGTTTTTGTCATTCATAAGGTTTGTCCTTTTGTTTTTCTTTAGGATGGAGTAGGCTTAATGGCTGTTAATGATGCTTTTGCTATAGAAAATGGAGTTTATACAATACTTAAAAAATATTTTCGGAACAAGGATTGTTATGTTCATCTGATGGAATTATTTCATGAGGTTGGTTACAAAAAAAATTTCTTTACGCTTACTGCTAATCATTAAGTTCCTCGTTTTCCCAAAGAAAGCGAACATTTACCTCGTATTTTGAGGTAATAATGCTTTTAAACGGCACTGAATTAGAAGTACAAAGTTCAGTATACCCTGGATAAGAAATCACTATGGGTGGATGTGTTACGAACGAAATCAACAGATGAATTGGAATAGTATGAAGCAGTTTTGGAAAAAACAATTTAGTCCTTAAAAGTAACAAGCCCGTATGCCTGAAAAGGAAAGTCTGCAACTGGTTTGTGCTATCAGCCCTCGCTTACAGAACAGAAACATTAAACAGCAAGGGTATCCAATGAATACAAACCACCCAAAGAAGCATCGAATGATGCTGTGTATCACAAGGAGGGATAAAAATCAGGATTCGACAATGACTTCTATTAAAGGTAGATTCCAAATCCTATTGTTAAAGCTTAATTTCGATGCACGCGTTTTGGACGCATTTATAACTGCGTCTCGACGCAGAAAGCAAATGTGCATCTGGATGCACCTAGACGCACATTGCAACAGCTCTTGACGCATTTAATTCGAACGCAAGTATCAGTTTCCATGCATGCGTGAAGTCTACGCAGAAAGTTCAACTGCGCATGCGTCATGAGTTTGTTTTGCAATTTTTCTCGTTAGAGGGAGAAGCTTCTCTCTAACCATCATGGCCACCACCTTTTATCGTATAATATGGGCCGATTAAAAATTCCCCCGATCAACATTTCTTCAAATTCTCTTTCTTCAGCCATGTTGTAGCGAAACGACGACTGGACTGAACGTCTTTTGTTAACAAAGCAAGTGCGCTTGCGCAAAACAATCATGTGATCTAGAAAGATTTGAGACGCATTTACAAGTGCGTCAAGAAGTAGAAAGCTTATCTACTGCACTTTTCTGCGTCCAGACGCATGAACTCCAGACGCACGTCAACCAAGACTCGGAGACGCAGATATCTGTTTCCATGACACATGCGTCAAGACGCACCAATTTATGCGTCTAGACGCAGAGACGCAGTTAAAAATGCATGTATGGAAACTTATATCATCACCAAAGTGAAACCAATTGAAGCCATGACAGTTCTAGGGGGTGGCCGTGGCCTGGTTGTCTCGCTGATCGATGGAGTTAAGCAACTTCAGGCAAGGCTTGAGGACCACTGCTGGGTGAGACGGCTATTTGGGGCACAGCTGTTGGGGGACTTTAGTGAGTGACCAGTGCTGGTGATAGCCACTGGTTTGGTCGTCCGCCAGCAGCTCTTCCATTATGAACCCCCCGTGCTTCAGAGGGCACGTTAAGCCGTCGGTCCCGGTTGCTGCTGTCATCTCGTAGCAGTTGTTAGTTACTGGGATGGCGCAAAAACTCCCTCGAAGGAGTAAGTGCCGCAGATGATTACAAGATGACAGTTCTAGGCAGGAGTGAGCCTTGGAGTAATTAACTGTCTGGCTACTTTGTTTTTGATAATTTTGGGCTCGAGGAATAATTAATTCAAAACCATTCCTCAGAGTTGTTCCATGTACAAATAGACACGAAAAGGGATCAGGAATCACTTTCCACAAGCTTAAATCAAAAATACGTAACTGAAAGATGATCGAAACGAAATTGAAATTGAAACTATGATTGAAAAATTTTTTAATAAAATATAATAAAATACTTAAAATACAAAGTTAACGACAAGATAAACTTATCACTCGTGACGTGTGAAAGAATTATTAATCAGCTTCCCTCTTGTTTAGCCATGTGTTTTGCATCATCTTCACTAACTTTTGGCCTTGACTACTCTGGGAGGCAGAGCAATGCAATCATCTTCTGAAATTGTGCAAGAATGTTTTATAAAGTTCGCCCTAATCCAAAGGTTCCTCTGTTTGATTCCAAGCAGTGTAAAGTTATTCTCTTGTTTAATTGTTATCCTATGTTGCTTTTATGTTATGAAGGGGGTCCATTACCAGATGTGTATAAAAGGAGGAGGGGAGAGTTAAAAATAAGCCCTGTATAAGAATACTTTAAAGTTGTAAGTATTTTTTAATGTCTAAAACTTTATTTAAATTCAATTTTTAGACAACACGACAGACTATTTTTGGTCAGTGTTTAGATGGCCTGTCTTCACAAACGGGAGACGAAATAGATTTTGATAAATATACTCCTATTCGTTATTCAGCCATTACAAAATATAAGACTTCCTTCTACTCGTTCTATCTTCCTGTTGCTCTAGGCTTACATCTAGTGAGTATTTGGAAAACAAATATTAAAATTTTCTTTACGCTAAAAAGGGTTTAGAAAATTCAAGAAAAAATTTTTATTTTATTTCTATTGCAGGCAGGTATATCTGATGATAAAACGCATCAAAGAATAAAGCCAATTCTTTTGCAGATGGGACACCTATTCCAAGTTCAGGTTAGAATGCGTTAAGCACCTTCAGCACTCGGCGTTCAGCATTGCGTTCTGATGTAGGTCTAACTGAATCGGTGTGTTCTTGCAACCCGTGAACTGATACTCAGTTCTTCGTCGAAAATCATTTTCCTTGCACTCCAGTGTTTGAGTAATATGGTGATGTCCATGCAAGAAAAGGTGTGGTGCGTGCTGTAAACTTTGAATTTTTTTTTTTTTTTAATATCTCCCAAAGAGCAAATTAGGATTACGAAAGGTAGGCAGTGGAGGTGCCTGGATTGTATCTTTCTCCATACATTCCATCACAAGCAAATCCTCCTCATCATCGGCTAAAACTGCAGTAGCAACTGATGCATCTGTATCTTCGTCAGCTTTGCTTCATGCATTCTGCCATTATGGATCCGAGTAGGTTAGAGTTGCTCAGGGCACTCTCAGACATTACGTGACCACGTCAGAAGCTGGCAAGATGTTCTGAATTGCTGAAGGTGCCTTTTATTTCGCATAAATTTACCTTTGTACAAAATCTTTATTTCCCCCTCCTTCCCATTGAATAAAATCTTTAGAGCTATATTCAAAAAGAAGCAACAACCTTGAAGCTTAAAAAAAACAACAAAAAACACGTTTAGTTCAAAAATCATGATATGGATAAATTTGATCTGAAGAATTTCATAAAAAGAGACACGCTCATGCATGACTTATGTAAATTTATTAGAATGTGCCTTAGCTCTCTATTTATTACCTGGATATAAAATACTTGACATTTTTATTAATATTAGGATGATTATTTGGACTGTTTCGGTGATCCAGAAATAACTGGTAAAATTGGAACAGATATTGAAGACGGGAAATGCACCTGGTTAATTGTCACTGCTCTGGAAGAATTGTCTGAAGAAGGAAAGAAAGTATTAAAAGTAAGCAATGTTAATACGTTAAACGGGAAATTTTTCTGTTAAATTGTCTATTTCATTTTTTCTTCCTCTCTTGATAAAAACAAACATGGTAATCTTCCCCCTCTCAAATTGGCAAGTAATCTTCCCCCACTTTAACAATCATAAATTTAAGCTTGGTACACACTTCAATAGATTCCATGACAGCAGTTCTGTCCTAAAAACCTTCATGATCATTCTGACAAGCACTGAAAACGTTGTCATGAAATGAATGCTCGTGTATTTCGTTAAGTAATCGTGTGTCAAAGGTGGAATGAGTCTGTCGTTTACAGGCATCTCAAACCTTTAGGGTAAAAATTTTACAGATGGTAGAGGACTGTAAGTATTCTACTATAATGCGAAAAATTTTGACCTGAAAAAGCACCTAAATTTGTAGGATCGCATTATACTAGAGGAAAAAATTAGCGCTGCGACGACTGGGGAGGGGGGGAATCAACGGAACTAGTCTATTCGCCTCCACGATGGCCTATAGTTGGCACTGTGATCACTTCAAAATGGCGCACGCAATGGGTACACGGGGTATAGTGGCTAGAAGGGGTACTCCGTCCCCCGTTCTTAGCAGCAGCTTCAGCATAAGTTTGCAGGAAATTTTTGCCTATGATAAGATGCGATGTTTGGTTGAAGGAGAGGAAATTTTTAAAAGTCGTACATATAATTTGCACACACAAGAAATTGTCGAGCATCGGTTTCTCTGGTTTCAGGATGGAGGGCTTCTGTAAAATCCAACATGGCATCAACAGGTTGATTTTGCATGTTACTGGTTTCTGGTATTTCAAGAGCATTTATTTCCTCGTGGGTTTTAGTCAACTCGTTTTCATTTGATGAGAAATGCAACACAGACTGCAATGCCGGTTTAATGTTAGAAGCCTCATCTATGTAATGAAGTTGGCATATAAATGCTGAAATTAAAAACGCTAAACGACTCCAAATGAATACTTGCAGAAGTAATTTTTAAATATATACACAACATTTTTTTTTCTCCCCGTTCTTTCAGTCTTTTTGTTCTCTCGATAGATGATTTGCTGGGAGGTTTTAAAAATGAAAGTTCGTGTTTCCTCTGTGGTAGATTAATGCTTGGTACTGCACCCGATTTCAAAAAGTGTCGTCCAACTGGTAGACCTTAAACAAACAATTTAATACTGTATTTCATAACGTTAACTTTTGAAAGATACTTCCCTTTTTTTTTTCAACTAAAGACTTAGATACGGTAGGATACTTCTTATCTTTACTAATATATGTATGAGGCGTGTTTTTTAAGTAAGGTCCGTTTGAACATAAGTACACAACGAAAGGTTATTTCAAAAAAGTAAATTTATTTTCAGAAAGTACATACTTCACTCTATTTTTCGACATAGTTGCCCATTTTGTTCAAACACTTATCATACCTCTTAACGAATTTTAAAATACCCTCTTCATAGAAACTTGCCGCCTGCTCTGATAACCAAGAGTTCACTGCCGTTTTCATGTCGTTGTCATCATTGTAATGATTGCCACTGAGGTGATGTTTGAGGTGGAGGAACAGATGGTAATCGCTCGGTGCAAGATCAGGACTGTAAGGTAGGTGATCTAAAACTTCCCAGCCAAAACTGCCCAATAAATCGCGGATTTGATGTGCAGTGTGAGGTTTTGCATTGTCATGAAGGAGGACAATTCCCTTCGTCAGCATGCCGCGTCTTTTGTTTTGTATTGCTCTGCGTAGCTTTCCCAGGGTTTGGCAGTATGCTTCTGCATTGATAGTGGTTCCTCGTTGCATGAAGTTGACCAACAAAACACCGACGCCATGATTTTGCACTGGGACAGAGTCTGTTTGGCCTTCACCTTTACAGGCGAGTGTGTGTGTCTCCATTCTATGCTCTGTTGCTTCGATTCGGGCGTGATATGCGAAACCCATGTTTCATCTCCAGTTACGATCTGACTCAAGAAGCCGTCACCTTCTTCGTTATAACGAGTCAAGAACTTCATCGCACACTCAAATCTTTGGTTTTTGTGGTCCTCTGTTAGGAGTTTCGGGATCCAACGGGAGCACAGCTTCCTAAACTTTAGGTGTTCAGAAACAATGTTGTAAACCACTGATCTCGACACGTCAGGAAATTCGTTTGAGAGACCTGTTATTGTGAAGCGCCTGTTCTCACGAATCTTCGTTTCAACTGAAGCCTTCAAATTGTCTGTAATCAAAGAATGGCGACCGCAGCGGTTCTCATCATGGACGTTTTGACGGCCATCTTTGAATTGTCGTACCCACTTACGCACTTTGCTTTCACTCATAACAGTATCACCGTACACTTCGCAAATCTGTCGATGAATTTCTGCAGCAGACAGGTTCCTTGCTGACAAAAACCATATCACTGACCGAACCTCACACGCGGCGGGCGTGTTGATAGTCTTAAACATTTTGAAAGCACAGAACAGAACCGTACAGGTTAGCTACAGAGCTGAAATTGAGCACAGCTGCTCCCGAGGCATGCCGGTACACGACGCACGCGCTCGTTGCGATATGCACGCGAACTACTAGTGTCTACGTCAAAACGGACCTTACTTAAAAAACACGCCTCGTATATATTACTTCCATTAACCATAATTACGTTCTACCTAGAAGTACAAATTTTTTTTTTATTTTTCAACTTGCCAGCGTGAATGTAGTCAGAGGGTAGAAAGTGAGCGCTGCAAACATAAAAAGAGCTGGTACCTTGTTTTCCCAGCTTCAGCTTTACTTCCCACTCGGGTTTTTAACTGCTTATTTTGTGGGAAATTGTGAATGTAGATGTTATTTTCTTTGTTAAGCTTCCACTTGTACCCATACCAGGCGCCATTTTGTTAGTTTGAGTAATCTACGCTAGATGTCGCCCACTTCTACCGCGGAGGCGAATAATATTGAATATGCTGGTACATTAGAGTGCACTATACAGAATATACAATGTACACCTCAATCCAATTTGCAATTAAACCAGTAAAATTAATCGGTCCAGGCAAGAAGTCGCTTGAAAATAATGTGAAAACGCTTTTGGAATAGGGTGTACATTACATTAATTTGGTTTTATTCTCAATTTCCCATGCAGTCTTTTTTTGGGGGGAGGGGCTCTGAAAGTGGGATCATATTTTAATTCAAATTTCAAGCACCACGAGATCTTGAACAAGTTATATGTGAAATACTCAGGTTGAAGTCTTCTACCATCCGTAGAATCTTGCAAATTTCCTGTAATGGGGTACTCTGTCGAGATCAAAATTTGCTCAGAAATTGGCTTTCAGTTTGCTGGTAGGATTAGCTTTTGCTTTCTCTACATTTTTCACACGGGGCCTTGCTATTGATGTTTTCCTGTCATGGTATCCATTGTGAACCAGGCCTTAGATGACCCTTCAAGACATAACTTTGTCTTTTTACTTACCATAATCTCAAAATTGTTATTTGGCCTTAATGCATATTCTAGGAATTACATATTCCCTCCACAAGTCGGTAGTTTTTTCCTGAAAGCCAAGATGGTGGACAAAGATTTCCTATTGGGGATTTTTACCAACAAAAATTAAATCGGTGACGATTATTACGGTTAAAATATTCAGAATGAACTAATTTTATAGGACCCCTAATGCACACAAACTTTATTGGGGGGGGGGAGGCTATAAAAGTTAATTATTGAAAATAATATAAACAGACTTTCTTCGAGCTGGTTATTTTCCATGAATTCAAAATGGCAGCTGATTATAGAGGCACCCCTCCCCAAATAAGTGGCTTGTGGTTAAGACTGGCTTAATTTGAAAGATAGACTTTTAATATTCCTTGCAATTTTCTTTTGCAAAAACTGGTAATTTACTGAAGAATATGTGTCACGAACGGAACTCTGCAATGAATTAGACGTGCATACTTACCTTGGAATTCTGTAAATCAGAAAAATTCGCAAGACGGCAAGCCCCTGGAATCGAGGTTGCCGACTTGTGGAGGGACGACTGTAATTTATCATATGAAAATAAGGTGGCCAGGTGTCCGTTTTTTGAATCATCTATCCGGTTTGTTTGTTTTTTTGTTGTTGGTTGTTTAAATTCCCAAATGGATCAAATCTCAAATTTGGCATTTTATTTTATTTATTTATTTATTATTTTTTTTTTTAACAACTTTCGAAAAAAATTGCGATCAAAATGAAAGGTCAATGGTATTGGTATTAATTGCTTTGGATGCTGTGTTTGCAACCTTGCAAGATATCACATCCCTTGAAAAGTGGCAATATTTTTTAAGTCGCGAAGCTGCTCTGAATTTATTAAAACTATTTCAGTACTGTGCTTCTATTCCAGTTTCGAACGCAGGAGTTGAGAGGGTTTTCAGTGTTATGAACCATTTGTGGAGCGATGAGAGGAATAGATTGTGTCTGTAGTCGGTCAGAAGTGAACTTTGTATTTCCTTCAATTTACCTTATACTTGTACAGACGTAAAGGACATTTTCTGCAAAACAATGATCTCTTACAGAAAGCACAGGAGTTCATAACTTTCGTGTCTTTTATTTATTTTTTTTCACTTTATTATTGTAAATAAGAATATAAAAAACATATATTTTATGTTTTGATTTTAACCCGAATTATAAAATTAAATCATTTTTCATAATAATGATGGGGACATTGAGACCTCTAATAAATAAATGATTGAAATTTAACATAAAAATCTAGGGGACATTGTGCCCTCTATCTATCTAGTTTTACTTTCTTATACGTAGTAATATAAGGAAGTATTGTAATCATGAAAAATTTTGACCGAGATTTTCACTGATTTTCACGTTTCAGGGTATCTAGATTACAAAAAATGATTTTTGGAAAATGTCGGTGTGTCTGTCAGTCGGTCTGTGTGTGTCCACACAAGCATCCAAACGGCTAAAGCTATCAAGACCAAACTTTAAACTTAAGATTATAATCTTCTCGGGAGGTCTGATTAGTTTTCCAGTGGAATCGGTGAACCGGAAGTATCAGTTTGCTCCAGTGCCAAAATATAAATTTTGAAATGTCTCGATTTTTCAATTGAAACATGGAAGGAAAAATTCTGCGACCCGGATTCGAACCAGGAACCTCGACTATCATGGCCGATGCCTCTACCAATTGGGCTAACGCAGACACCACGGACAGCCAAGCTGTCTCAAGGTGTCTTAAAGACAACCAAGTTGTCACGGTTGAAAGCCCAATGAGAGACGGGAACTGGCCCGCAGATCGAGATTGAAATGTCTCGTTAACCACTGCGTTTATGAAAATTTTGAAGGGATTGAAAAGTGTTACGTTTACAATTTTAAACAACTTATGTTAACAAAATTTTTCAAAATTCCAACTGGAAGTACCAGTTCTACTCTTGTCAAAATCCAGTTTTTTGCTAATATAGGCGAAAGAAGATGGTATAGGAAAAATTTGGAATCTATACCAAAGTGTTTAGAAGCTAATTTGAAGTAACTTTTATTCACAAACTTTTTCAAAATTTCTATCGGAAGTAGCCATTTTAGACAGTTGTTTAATTTTTTACTGTATCTGGACCAGGACATTTACGTATAAGAAAGTTGTGTGGTGACTACACCTCATTTTTTTAAATGGGATCGCTTGGCTATTCTATACAGGGTGTTTTTGAATTGAGTACAGATGTTTTGGGAGATGATAGAAGAGGTCCTTAGAAGTATTTTTTGTCATATGAACATGGGGTCCCCGCAGCTCCGTTTACTTCCAATACTGCATTGAACAATCAAATGACGCCAGGATGCAGTTGCTTGGCCACCGAGATCGCCAGATCTCACACCGATGGATTTTTTTTTTTTATGGGGAAGCATAAAATCAATGGTGTACTCCGAACCCGTAGATACCGAAGAAGAATTGGCGGCTCGTGTTGTCGCGGCAGCAGGTGACATCAGCGACCGTGCAAATCAACTGTTTCCACGCGTACATCAATCCATCATAAGGCGTTGCTAATTGTGGTATGAAGCAAATGGCGGTCATTTCGAACAATTACTGTAAAAGTCATACAGTAGATTGCTTGTGTTAATTGTTAAAAATAAAATAATCTAGGCCTACCAACGCACACTGCTTCCCGGTGTCATTTGATTGTTCAATGCAGTATTGTAAGTAAACAGAGCTGCGGGGACCCCATGTTCATATGACAAAAAATACTTCTAGCATCTCCCAAAAAATGTGTACTCAATTCAAAAACACCCTGTATAAAAAGCTTAAATTGCATATGTTAAGAATTTTTAAGTCATGCTGTCGAAAACTGTTTATCCCAATCGCACAGCTTGTTAAGCATAAAGATCTTACCTTTCATGGATTAGGCATACTTGCCAACTTTTACGTTTTACACGTAAAATTTACGCTTTTAATACCATTTTACGCTTTTACGCTTTATATAAAGGATTTTATGTTTTTCCATAATTTCGCAATTGGTGACATGTTGAACTCCTGTCCTACACGAGTAGGCGACGGAACACATTATTACGGAAATTAAATTCTTAAAGTAGGACTTTTTTTTTCCATCATGAAGGGCGTGGCCTTCGAGATATTAGGCCTCTGCATCACGTATCATTTCAGTGTTTTCCTTCGTGTCAGAAGTTCAACTTTTTAACGCTGGAGGGGGTCATCAGGGAAATCCAATGGAGAATTCAAGGTAAAATTTGGATGGATGGATTTTGAGCCCGCATCTCCCCTTTTATCCAGGAGACTAGCTGTTTGGGAGGAAAGGGTGATGGTGAAATAGACAAACAAACATCCATGCCCTCGGTGGGATTCGAACCCGCGACTCGTTGGCTACGAGAGCGGCAAGACCTGCACCTCAACGCTCTCGGCCACCGAGCCGGCTGTGGTAAAATTTTAAGTTGGATAAAGTAGATGAGCACGAGAGCATCATGTAGTTCTTTATCCCTGCAGAGCACCAAACTAGTCATAGAGGTAAACAATTAGCGGTCAAAACTTGAAAATGCGTAGACACGTGATTTCAAGCCCCATGCAAAGGCCTAGTATCTCGAAGGCCAAGATAAAGAACGCGAAATACTTGAGTTTTAGCCTTGAGTGAAATTGTTGATAAAATAAAATATTTCAGACTTTCAGAGAGAATTATTAAAAAAATTTCTGTTCATATCTTCGTCACGGAAGGGTGAAAAATTTGCTCTCTGTAAAGTGTGCAAATGTGACTTCAATATATGACATGGTGGGAAAATGCGATTACGAACCATGCCATAGGCCTAATTATACGATTATATAAATTTGCATAGGCCTAACTATAACGTGAAGGATTTTACTCTTTTTATTTTCTGAAAGTTGGCAGGTATGGTTAGAGTTTAAGGTTTCTTGAATTTATGTTGCTTTTTATCACATTGTTCACAATCAATCAAAAATAAATTTTTAATGTATAATTGTTTTTATTAATCTTTTAAGGATAATTATGGGAAATCGGACAAAGCAGCCATTGAGAAAGTGAAGGAGTTGTACACAGGACTGAATTTACCCGAAAAATATGAAAAGTACGAGACGGAGTGTTACTGCAACATTCTAAAATTAATTGACGAATTGGAAATTGGAACCGGTATCTTTCATGAGCTCTTGAGAAGCATTTACAAAAGAAAAAAGTAATGCTTTTAGCTCATTTAGCTGAAAAGCAAGCCCACATGAATACCTGTGACAGTAATTATGATGTTTGAAATAAGTTTCAAAATTCAAAGGAGAAATGTACTTCAGTGCAGCTGAATTGGAAAGAAAAAGGGGATTTTCTTTCTAAAAAGAAAAACAAAAAAGAAACAAAAAATTGTTAAATAGCTCAAAGTTATTTAATAGAATTGCTAATGCAGAAATGAATTTTTATAGTGTATAGTCATAAAATCTCATCTAGGGTAGAGTATATTCATCATCATCATCATGTTTAAGAAAACAAATATCTTGCCTTAATGAAATGAAAATTTAGTATTTACAATTTAACAGTATTAAACATATAAAAACATTTTCCTATTTTGTACATAGATAGCTATAAAGTTGTGTAAAAGCCTCGAGTTAGATTCGTAAGACTGTAAAAAATCTTGGTCTGTTAAATATGGAATTAAACCATGATTGATTTACAAGAACCATGCTTAATTAATTCATTGCAAAGGTCACTTTTCTGAAAACTGAAGGGTTACAGAGTTTTCTAAATTATTTGATGAAATAGGTAGCATCATTATTGTAAAGATTCTTCAAATTAAGTTGAGATACCATAGCACGAATAAAAACTATTTTAATAAATCGGTCTAAATTATTTCAGAAAAAAATAAAATAAAACAATATTTGTTGTAAGCTTGAATAAAACCTGCGTATCATTCAAATTTAAGCATAATAAAGTTTTCTTAACATATTCTTCAGTTAAATGTCTTGTCTTTTCATTTTAAACATGATTGGAATCTGTTAATTTTTACATTTAAAGTACAGGGTGCCGCAGGTATTTGAGAACACGAGTATGACGTAATAGTCGATACGTCATACTATTTAACCCCTTGGCTACTAATCACGAGTCTGACTCGTTGTCTGGTTCAAGTGCCTTATCGCTAGACCACGAGTCTGACTCGTTCTGAAGTTTCAGTTTCAACTGCCATTTTCTTTTTTTATTATAACAAGAGATGGTGATTGTTTACCATTTTGTATCTCTTTCTTTTTCATATACACTTTATAGTTTTTAAAAATCTTCAATAGGTGGCACAAAAATCGAAAAGAATTTAATGCTTGTCGTTCTTGTTTCGAACTTCGCCATGTGCAGTCTGAGATTGAAAAACATTTATGCGAAAGTAATGATTCAGAAACGGATTAGGATCAAATCCCCGACCTTTAGATGTGTTTTCTGTAATTTTACCAGATACATTTTGGGAAATGATTTCTTCCGAAACTATTAAATACGCCAAACAGTTTCGATAGCCAAACATATAAACGAAAAACATATGACGATTATGTAAACGTTATCATACTTATTCTGACTACTAAAAATGTAAAGTATAAGGTCTAATTAATATCCTGTAAAAATTTCATACAAATATCTTAATATATAGTGGGGTTTTTTCATGTTGTTTATTGCACTGTCTATCAAAGAAACTTCTCCTCCATTTAAATAGAAACTTCTGAACCTGCTAACTCAAGGTCAAATCAGAGCACAAGGGGTTAACAATTCCGAAACGAGGCAGATAAACATGGTGGATCTAAAGATAACCCAGCAAACGAAGCGACGTGCTGTCATGGCCTCCTTGGCTACAGGACACTCTGACTCCGTTGATTGCTGCATTCCTGAAAGTTGCCCGTTCGTTCGTGCTCAAGTTCGGGGAGAACTGGACGCTGCCAGTGGTGATGTGCCAACCGTTTCACAGAGGAAATGACATTGTCGGTGCTCGGCTATATCAGGCAAAACGCCACCTATAGCTGCCGCCACGTAAGTTGAACGACAGGATGATGTCATTTCTAACGCCAGCCAATAGATATTAACGGGAAGTAAATCGCTTAGCTATTCCATGAAACATCCGCTTTCGTTTTTGAAACATTGCTTTCGTATTTATATTTAGTTTCTATTTTCGTTTTTTCTTTTAAATAGATAAATGAAATTAATAAATTAAAAAATGACGCAGAATAGTCGACTCGAATGCAATTTGTTTTATATTATGATTTTTAATAGGCTTTCCACGTTTCAACGATATCTTCACCATTACTATAGTAGAACAAGTGCATCATGGGTAAAATCCAGACAAAGCATATTGATGAGATGACTTACTGCGCATGTCAAAAAGATTGTGGCAGCAGCTATAGACAGAAGGCCTGATAACGGAAACGTCGTATATTGTTACATCATCATTAGTCGACCATTGTTAATCCTATTTCTGCCAATAATACAACCTAAATTTGGTCGACTAATGATGATGTAACAATATATGACTTTTCCGGTATCAGGACGTCGGAATTCATCATTTCTGTCCAAGCTGCAATTGATGAGGACCCTGGGAAGTCCATAAGGGCACTCGGCAGGTTAATGAGGTGACCATTCGACGCGTGGTGCATGAAGACCTCCTTTACAAGTCATGTGCTGTGAAGTCATGTCCGAGACAACCAAGAAGAATTGACTGGACAAGGCCAAGCGCCTCCTGAACAAGCTGAAGCGTCTGGAGGAACCAGTAATGCTGTGGTTCTTCTCCGACGAGAAAAACTTCGTGCAAGACCAGAAAGTGAACCGCCGAAATGATCGATGACTGTGTGTTGGTTCTGGGCATATGAAATTTGTGATGGTTCCAGGAAGTTCCAACCGTCATGCACATGAAATTTCCAGCCGCGGTGATGGTTCTGGGCATTGTGAGCAGTGAAGGCGACGTGATGCCTCCACGTTTCTTCCGTCAAGGTCTCGGGGTCAATGCTGCTGCTTACACCGATGTGTTGGAAAGAGTTGTGAAGCCCTGGATTACTGCTGTAGCATGTGGTAGGCCCACATGTTTTTCAACAGGACTCTGCTCCAAGTCATAAGGCCCACAGTACCCATGCATGGATGACCCCGAATCTTCATGATCACATCCCTCCCAACGTATGCTTCTTGTAGAACGTAATATCACATCCCTCCCGACATATGCTTCTTGTCTAGGTTAGTTTCTTGTAGAACGTAATATCAGAGAGTTGTCTGTTAGCTTCGTTAATGTAGTCAGAGGTGTTCATGACAACAATAGCGCCCCCTTTATCTGCTGGTTTAATTGTTATATCAGGGTTATTGCTAAGGTGTTTGATACAAAGGAATTCGTTATTGGTGAGGTTAGGAAGAGGTTTTTTAATATTTTTAGTGATGGAGAGGATGTCGTTTTGTATGGACTCGATGTAAACTTCAAGTTCAGGATTGATGTCATGAGGAGGGCTCCAGTCGCTGGGAATATGGAAGGTTGAGTTAGTAGCGGGAGTAGAATTGTAAGGATTCATGCAAAAGTATAGACGGGATCTGAGGGCACGGCTGAAGTTATTGACAGAGGAAATGATATCAAAAGTGTCAATTAGTATTAGGAGTGGGGCAGAAGGAAAGGCCTTTGGACAGGGTTCTGATCTCGAGAGACGAAAGTTTAGTGTTTGATAGATTAATAACCGCAGTTGTACCAAGAGTAGAGGAGCTGGAGCTGGTGGAGGGAGGTGGATCATTTTTAGACAGGGAGTTCAGAAAATAGGCGGATAACGGATTAGACAGAAAGTGGGATTTATTAGGGAAGGAAATGCAGTCTCTCTGAAATTTATTACATTTTTTGGAATAGAGAAAATCAAGTTTCTTGCAAATGAAAGTATGAAGAGCATCAATATCCGGGGGATTAAGAGAGGGAAGAGAGTCATGTTGGGTGATGGACTGAAAGAGGCTTGGGCAAATGCTGGAGCAATGGTTACTAAGGATAGGAAAGATGCTACGGGTAGTCAGAAACAGTGGAATGAATTTGCGACAGAGTGGCAGAGGGTAAGGGATCTAATTGGATGCTGGGGGCATAGACCAAACCTTTGGGGATTATGCCGAGAGTAAAGTAATGGGAAAAGGTGATTTTGTGAGCATGGTAGGTACAGAATTTGTCACAAAGCTTTCGGAGCTGAAAAAAAGCAGGAGGGTGGTTGGCTGATTTGTGTTGTTCGTAGTTTTGTGGAGCTGCGTGTGGTCTGGCGGAAGTGTCTGAGGTGGAAAGTGGGTGTGAAAATGTGTCTAGCATTTGTGTAGTGTTCTGTGAAGGTGTAGGTGTGAGAATTTGGTTAATGAGGGAGAGTGTTGGGAAAGAAGGGACATCGTGAATGGTGGGTGGGGTTGTGTCATTGGAAGTTAATGTGTAGATGGTGTGTGGGGTTGTGTCAATGGAAGTTAATGTGTAGATGGTGGGAGTAAATGTATGTGTTCGCTGAAGGGGTGGAAGGACTGAAGGTGAAGTTGTTGAGATATGAACTGGTGAATCATATGGTGAAGGGGTGTTGTCGGAGATGTTGTGTGGTGGATAATTGTCAGTGTCTTGTGTAGTGTTGGAGATAAGGTTGAGTGTGGCAAGAGGTTGACAATATCTAAGTATGTTGTGTGAAACCAGATCCAAACCCTTGTGTGACAGATGTAGCCCATCCCTGCAAATGTGACTAGGAGAGAGTGGACAGTGTTGTAGAAAGTGAAAACGTTTAGAGGTGCTGGATAGAATCTATGCTAATTTATTGAAGTGTGAAATGTTTTTAAGTCGTGAGGTGTTCTGTGAATGTAAGGGTCTGTGGAAATTTATGTGGCATGGCAAAAACTGAAGATAAAGTGACTTGGATGTCTTTGTTGGTGGAGAAGATAGTGGTGAGTTGTTGTATAAGGGAGTGAATGGCAGTTTCTGGACTGTAAGTGAAGACGAGATGTAGTTTGTACCTATGTGATGACGATATGTTTAATGTCGGGTGGAATGTCTTATAAGAGTGTTGGGATCTCTGAAAAGGTGTGACCACTACGAGAGAGAAAAAACAGGAGTTAACTGGGACACGTGTGGGGAAATACTTCAACATAGAATCACTAAGGATAGCAACATGAGACAGAGAGAGAACAGGCATACTGGACAAAAATGGACAAGATTGGTTTGGTTTGTTTGGTATTAACGTCCTTTTCAACTGCTATGGTCATTTCAGGACGGCATTATAGGGGCCGCAAATTTTGCCTCACAAGGGTTCTTTAACGTGCAGCCGGCAAACGACTACACGGGACCAACGGCTTTACTTCCCTTCCGATGGAAGTGCGTGATCTCAGGATTTACCCCTGAAAAATCCTCGTCGTCCTCGGCCGGGATCGAACCCGCGTACTCGGGCATCAGAGGCAATCACGCAACCTGCTGAGCCACCGAAATGGACAAGAAAATATAGATATACAGAGAGAATCGAGCAAAAGATTGAGTGAAAATAGAAAAATAGAAACACAGGGTACGGGTCTTGGAGAACAATGAACGGATATTTATAAGAGAAAAGGACGAGACACAAAAACCCTGGAATACAATAAATAAAAATGAAAAATAAATGCTGAGCAACCATAGATTTCTACATTCATGTTGCTAAGAAGAGTAGGTATCCTAGTGGTCAAGCTGGGAACTAATATTTGTTAAAGAATGGAAAAAATCCTTCAAGGAAAATATACTATTTATTAATTCATTAAAAATTACACACTTCTATTTTAAAAAAAATACATTATGGCTTGCAGGTTGGGATTTTTCTTTACAAAATTTATTTATTAATGATTTGGCTTCTTTTTCTCGATCAATCCTGTCTTTGGAGATGACCTAGTGGGGTAGGTTATTGATTAGGTAATACGGTAATGTTGAGAAGTGGCGTCAAGTTGTAGAGATACACCAGGTGTAGCAGAAGCAATGTCTTCGAAGGAGGGCAATTTTGGATAGAAAATCTTTAGTGCCTGAAAGGATAAAGCATCTGTGGGCTTTTCGGTTAGTGTTTAGTAATGGTAGGGAGGAAGGGCAGAAAGGGATCCGTTTGGATTGACAGAAAGATTAATTGAAGACGAGAGAATTAGACAGTGGATATTCAAAAAAAATGTGATCCAGTGGCTGTATTGTTGTCCAACAGGCCAATCCTATTCAGATAAGCCTTAGGACACATTCTGATCTTAGCCTGGATAACCTAAGTCTTGTTTATAAAATTTAATACGAGATTGTTCGTTCTCTGGGAATAACAAAACAGTGAATTTAGTTTAACAGCCACAGCACCCTAATGATTTTGGCTAATTTTGTTGACGTTAGGTAATTTGTTGCTTATTTGTTAATGTGAATCTAATGGCCTGTCTCTTTCACGGTAACTGTGTGAAGTTACAACAATCTGGATGCGATCCAAAACTGGGCCTATAACTTCATATGGCCTTGAATCCTCTTAAACGTAAATGTATGTATGAGCTTTTATAGATCACTTTTGATAATTTGCTGTTCTAGTATTTTGGGCCTTGGAATTCTTCAGAACCCCATGTTCGTTATGTCATTAAAAATGTGAATAAAGCTTTAGGATTCCTATTTCATTCTTTTAAATACAGTGAAAACTCCCATAGCACACATCTCTATGTGGCAGAAGGTAGTGTTCCTTGCTGGGGGGGCTATGAGAGCCTGACAATACTCTAGACAGGCTGAGGCCGTTACCATTGGGGGGCTTAAACCCCCCCACCTTCCACCAGAGATAAGCCCACAAAATAAGAATAGACCGTATTCACTCAGGCTTTTACAGTAATGCACTACAGGTGAACCAAAGAGCCAAAAGAATTTCCAGTTTCATTCGTGCATGCTTAACCTATTTTTGGTCAAAGCTCCAGCTCAAATTTCAAAGTAATAAATTGGCGTTGCATGCTTTTAATTCATCATTAAGTAACGCATTCATCATAAAGCCTAAAATTATGAAAACTACTTGCCTGTGTAGTAAGAGTGGAGCGACACTGTTCAGATTTCTAAAGGAAGAGTCAAATCCTTTATATGAAATAATTACCGGTAAATAAAACCAGCATATGTTGTGATCCACAGAGTTAGTTCTTTAGTTCAACAGCATCATCCTCATTGTTACTTGACATAGGAATCCCTGGAAATGACAGTCAATCTTAAGCCTGTTTTCCACATCATCAGGAAACTATAACTGAACATCAAAACGGAATTTTTCTGGTAAGGATGTTCAGTTTTCATTCCGATCGCAGAAAAGCATGTCGGAATGTTAGAGCTCAAGCATCATCCACCGTCAATTTGCCATTCTACTGCTTCTTCTACCCAAACTTTTCTACAAATTCCACCATGTTGATGCGAAGCCGCTTCTTTTTGTAATTATCCATTTCTTATAAGGCAGCTTCATAATTTATCAATGACGCAGAGACAGCACAGACTTGAATCAACAGAGACAGCAACGGCAGCAAACAAAATGAAAAATTTTTCTTTGACAGAACGCGACAAGCTTTCTGTCTATTTTTCTGGTGACCAAAATGGAAAGAAAAGGAAGTGACGTCAAAAAATTTTTTCTGCTGGATTATGTTCTGGCGTGATTCTGATGATGTGGAAACCAGGCTTTACTCTGTGGATATGGTAAAAACCTTACAGCACATTTTACTTTTTTTTCTCATGCACATGCATATTTTTCTCATTCATATGCTACTGTGTTTGAAATGCTCCTTCCAGACAAGTCACCTAAGGCCTCTCACGCACGGTCACCATTTGCCAGCAACCTCGAGACATAACTAGAATAATTATCGTTAACGCATGTGGTTTCGGCAACCTGTCAGTTGCCGGAAGCCAGAAAATCAAGAGCAACGCATTTCTGCAGCTGGAGAGTTGCCCAACCGCTGGGGCGGCTTGTTTCTATTGACATCGACGCACTGTGCAACCAACCACCCCTTCCCGATCACGTTTTTTGTTTATATCTGAAATCTGAGGACTATGCAAACGATACGGCTTTTCTTGGACCTTGTCATCATCTCCCTTGTCTCATTTCTTTTTAATTTATTGTCATTGTTTTGAAGTGCTCGAAAAAAATTTGGAACCAGCCTTTATTTTCACGTTTTTGTAATGGAGGTGTATCCAATATTTTTTTTTTTTAAAAAAATAATATCACGCAGGAACTACATCCTCTACATCCCTCTTGAGAGGTAGCAAATGATGCTGAACATCAATACAAAGGCGAGAACGACCGCGAGCAATACAAACGATGGTGGCCGTTTGTTTACCCATTCGGTTTCCTGTCGCTTCTGGTTTTTCGCAACCACAGTTACCAGCAACTAGTCGACAGTGCCTAAGAGGCCTAATGGTTAACCGCCAATCTAATATTTTATCTTGTAATTCCTCACTCTGAGCACGTGTTCAAGAATGGGGGACACCAATCATTATTTTGATCATGCACATGCACGTATTTACACAACACATTTTTAAAGATGCAAAATCATTCAATTCAAAGCAATTACAAATCAATATCAAATCAAGTTTTTAAGTTATGCATATCGATTTACTTCCATTCTTGTCGAGTACATGTTCAATATCTTAAAATTTAAGCTTAAAAATGTATAGGACTAAAATTAACACCAAAAGCAGGAAATAATGAAAGTGTGGAGAAATTTAATCACAGACAAGCTAGAAAAGTGAACATAAATATAATCTGAAAGTCCAATTAAAATGCATACGAGGACAATCTGAAAAGTTCTTGGCGTCGACCACAGATTGGATGTTTTTATCTTCCTAGGCCTTGCACACCATTCATAAGCATTCATGTGCAATTGCAAGTCGATCGAAATGGTTTTACACAACTGTTTGAAGTAGTACTACTGTCCATTCCCCTCGAGATGGATAAAATTTGAGTATTGCGCAGTTATGAGATTCCTTGTAAAAGAAGGCTTAATGCCAGTTAAATTCGTTCAAAGTTCATAAAAATTTACGGGGATTCTTCTCCGTTTTCGACAAACTCAAAAGCGGGCTGCCAAGTTTAAACGTGGCCGCACCAAGCCTTGAAGATAAGCATGGCAGCATGAAGGAAGTTCAAAAAGTGCAACAACACTTGTAATTCTTGAACAAGTCCATGATGTGGATTTTATGTCCTTGAACAAGTACACAAGATTGCTGAAACCAAAGATGAGTGCCCAGCCTACTCACAGTGGATCAAAAATTTATTTGCATGAAAATATCTAAACAGTGCTTGGTGCGTTTTAACAAGAATAAAGCAGACGTTGTGGACCGATTCGTTACTATCGATTCACCAATGTCAAAACAATGGACAGGTGGGTTGTTCAGGGCCAAAGAAGTCGAGGTCTGTTCTCTCAGCAGGAAAGGTCACGGTAAGGCATTAGGCCTATTGATTTTCTTAAAAAGGTTAGAATAACGAGAGTATCCAGATTCCGAACCAGGTTAGATGAAAAACTTGTGAGAAAAAAAGATCTATTAGAAAAATGCAAATGTATTAGCTTCAGGGATGTATGTTGAAAACTAAAAGCTCGCTTTTGTCTTTCCTCGTTTTCACATCCACGGGCCAAGAACTTTTTCAGAGTGCCTTCGTAAACGCTATCGTATTTCTTCCTCCTGTTATTGTGTATTTTATTTATTACGTAAGTAGCATTCAAATAGAATTTGCTGTTGAGCTAATAAAAAAGAAAGCAAAAAGAGTATTCAGGCACTAAGTACATAATACAAGCTTATAAGTGCTAAATAACAGATTGCCGGGAAACAATACAAAACTATACATAAAAGCCAACTGAGCAAAATGGGTTAAATTAAGAAAATCAAAAACAAAGAATATTTCACAAAATGGTTATTCAAGAAAGCGACAGCATGACAAAGCATAAAAAACGACCACCAAAGAAAAATCATTAACACAAATGAAGAAGCTCCTCTATCGGGACAGCAAATCAATAAATTAAAAAGCAATGCAAATAATACATACCATACCAAATAAGGAAAATAAGCACAGCAACAGCATTAACAGTTACCATTATATAAAAACGTTAATAAGAAAGTTTTAATTCTCGTTATTTAGCACAAAGAAACTCTGGATCAACATTTAAAAAATTCAATTTGAAAACATCCGAGTCGTGTGTGTTTATTAAAATAAAGGGCTTATGCATTAAATTATTTGACTTCAAATTAAGACATAAAATTTTCTTGTGTTACTGGTAATCAATGTATAACCACATAAAAAAATTTTTTTTTTTTTTTTTTTTTTTGTATACTTCAAGCTGTTACTTGTAACAGATTCATTAAAAAACTTTAGTCGTTTTAAAAGGTGACAGAGGGAGAAAGAACTTAAAGTACAATCGCTGTATCATGTACATTTTACTTAAATTAAAATTTTGCACTTAAAATAGATAAATGAAATCTTATTTACAAACTCTACATTAGATTTTAGAATATTCTTGTTCTCTTAGGAATGCTTTCTTCAGCTTCATGAGGACGTTTAAGATTATGTTCCAAGTCACTTCCTAGAACCTAACATTAAGGAGAAGAAGATAAAATTAGATAAAATTATAATTGGTTATAATTGATACAATGGTACCCATATGACGCCCTCAAAAATTTTCAAAGATAATATATGGCATGTTGTACGAGGGGAGTTCAATAAGTAACGCAACACATTTTTTTTTCTCGGCCAATTTTGGTTGAAAAAACTGGACATTTCTTGTGGAACATTTTCAAACATTTCCGCTTCATCTCGTATAGTTTCACATTTACTTTGTCCTTCGAAATAATCACCCTGGAAGGCAATACACTTTTGGGATCGGGTGTATAAGTCCTGGAAGCTCCTTAGGGATGGCTTTAAGTTCACGTGTCACATTTGCTTGAATGTCTGGAATGTCCGCAAATCTGTGTCCCTTTAAGGCCCGTTTCAGGCGTGAGAACAAGAAAAAAGTCTGCCGGTGCCAAGTCTGGTGAATAAGGTGGATGAGCTATGGATACGACCCCTTTGTTGGCCAGAAACTGTTGCGCGATTATGGCAGCGTTCCTCTTTGATCCATTATCCACAGTTACGTGCGCACGCTACACCTTCAACTGAAGAAACGAGCATCTGCTAAACCATTGCACGCACAAACGTGACCTGTCTGAACTTGCTTAAACAATGACTGGGCTTGTATTCACATGCATTATTACTCGCGTACAGCTCGCACAGATTAAGGTGTGACGTCATTCACCGAACTTAATTGTATTCAAAGTTCGAACCGATATTTGACCCGAAGTAGAGTTTCAAACTCAACTATTTTATTTGTAAAACATCTCTCCCCACCTAAAATGAAGCTAATTATTTATTAGAGGATGAAACGTAATGTTTGATGAAAACGGCATAGTTGAACTACTGCCTATAAAGATCGAAAACAGCAATGGACTCTTGCAACAAAGCCCCCCCCCCCCCCCATCGCAGGGGTAAAGATCCAATTCTAAGACGACCCCCCATTTTTTGCCCTCTAAATTTGAAAAAAAACCTTGTCTTAGATTCAGGTAAATACGGTATATGAAACAACTTGGAATGATGTCCCATGAATGAATACAACGTAGAATTAATGATTATCCAAACTGGTTCAAAGCTATGTGGATAATCATTGAGCCAGTTTATGCATTCATTCTACGTTAAATTCATTCATGGCACATCATTCCAAGTCGTTTGATATATTGCATGCCATATCTTAGCAATGAAGGTTCCAATGAACCATAATGGTTCCACTAAACCAGGTTACTTTGAACCAATTTCGACTATCATAAATTTCACATTATATTCATTTTTGACACATCAGTCCAAGTTGTTTGATATATTACATGTCATATCTTATCTTTGAAAATTTTTGAGGACGTCATATGGGTGCCATTGTATCAATTTAGTACAACCATTTTGTAAATACATGTAATTCAAAACACTGAAAGCATGAAGCACCTTTCGGTACTTAATAATTGCCACTAGAGGGTAAGGGAGAGTGGGAGTAACAGGAACGCTTTTTTAATTTCACAAGTAATCATGTGACCAGTTGAGAAATTCTTTGAGGTCCGCATAAAAGAGATAAGTGCTTATAAGAGCCACTTTTCTTTTCCCCAAAATAACAGTCTTGTCTTCTGCGATTCCGCTTATAAGAGCCTTTTTTCAATTTCCCAGATCGGGCTCTTATAAGTGGAGTCGACTGTGTATCTCAAAAATTACCTCTTGAAGGTACCCAGTAGCGATGGCTCACGTTTTCTAAAATATCGCATTTCACTATCATATCACTTGGACAGCTGATAATAGGCTGTTTGCGCCATGCTGTTTTCTGTTAAGTTAGGCTGTCCGATGTCAGCCGGCGCTTAACGAGAGGTGTAAGTCTATCAAACTTACGATCGATACAGAAATAACTGAGCCAATCAGAGTTAACCTTTAGTGACGTCACTAGTCTTCGGCTCCCCTGCTGCTCCCGTGACGGGAGTTCCGTCAGCAGCCATTGCGTTTTCGCCGTTTCGAAGCTCACTCCTCCAGCTCCAAGTCACTTCTCGAAGCGTTAAAACAAATTAAGAAATTATATATGTATAATAAATAATTAACCATGAGCGGGAACAAAGAAAAGATTTCGTTTCACCAGGCACGAAACCAACATTGTGATTTCCGAGTTCTTTGGTGGAGTAGATCGAAACTCGAAAGCAAGGCAACGCCTTTTCCATTACCCACAACCCTAAGCGTAAACATACCGAGTAGCCTCTCTGCGCAACAACCTTTTTTCATGTGCGACATTAACATTAGATTTCCATGATACTTATGTAATGAGCAGCTAACATATCGAAAAAGAGCATGGCGCAAACAGCCTGTTATCGCAAAAACTCAGATATTTATCACGATATATCGATAGTTTGAAAAGTTGGCTAAATAAAGCTAAATTTTATCTTAATTTGTTAGATAATTTGTTTTTATCTTTATATAGATATTTTTATTATTTTATCTTGCCCAACACTGCGTGGGAGTAGCAGCCCTATGGAGGATCTCCAATGATCGCGACCTTCCGCCATCAGACGCTAGTCCTGCCTGGTAATACCCAAGCGACTTGAACCCAGATTCTCCTTGTAGTCTAGCCACCTGGTTCTAGGCCGACCCCTTGCTCTCTTACCCACCGGCTTGGAAAATAACTGCCTAGGAAGATCACTTTGCAGCATCCATATCACGTGGCCATACCAGCGCAACTGAGATCTCTCGATGCGGAGAAGTAACAGCTCAACACTTAAGGACTCCCTTATTATGCTGCTGTGCATAATAACACCTGCCACACCTCTTAGAAATCTCATTTCAGCCGCTTGTACCCACGATCGCACTCTTTCGGTCATTACCCAAGACTCACGATCATAGGTGAGAACGGGGGCAAAGATAGATTTGAAAACAGAGAGCTTGGCCAAAGGGACAAAAGTCCTCCGAAATCCATTGTGGGTTGTATGGTGACACGTGCATGATATTGACAATGTGTGCAACCGGTGTGCCAAGTTTACAGCAGGGCGCGAAAGAGTCCTCGATGAACCACGTTCTGGACGGCCGTACACAGGAGAAAATTGATGCCGTGAATGCAGTGATTCAGCGAGACCGGCTGGTAACGATCCAAGCAGTGGCCATTTCAAATGGAACTGCACACCACATGATCCATGAAGACCTTAAGTTTTGGAAAGTGTCAGCTAGATGGGTCCCTAGGGAGCTCACACCAGCACACATAGAAAACCACAGAGCATACAGTTTGGAGCATTTGCTTCGGTACCACAAGGAGGGACACTCGTTCCTTGAGCACCGGAGATGAAGAGTGGGAGTTTCATTACATCCACCGAAACGAAGCGACAGAGTATGATGTTGAAACGCCCTTGAAACGAAGTGACCCCTCCAAAAAATTCAAGACAACACTTTCCGCAGGAAAGATCATGGTTACCGTTTTCTGGAACAGCCAGGGTGTTCTTGCTGATTTTCTGGCCAAAGGAGAAACGGTGAACGATGCTGCTTATTCTGCCTCATTGGATCAGCTAAGAGCTGCTCTGTGCTAAAAGGGTCCACAGAAGGCTATGAACGAGGTCTTCATTCTGCACAACAATGTGCATCCCCATGTTGCTGCATCGCTGTCGCAAAAACTGCACTTAAGTGGGAAGTCCTATGCCATCCAGCCTACAGTCCAGATCCGCCACTCTTGGACCTTCACCTGTTCAGACCTCTAACGCAACACCTTGCTGGCACACACTTCCTGAATAACAATGAGATGAAAACAGCCAAACGAATTCTACGCTATGGGGATCGAAAAGTTGGTCTCACATTGGGACAAATGTTTAAATGTGAATGGTCATGTTGAGAAGTAGATCAATGTTCATCGTTCAAAATGTATGATAATATAAAACAGTCGAATAACTTTAGAATAAAAAGTGTTAGAGCCATAAAAATCAGGTCTTTCTATAGGAAAGTGGCCGTGCCCGATTAAATAAACGTATTCATAGCCCTCCCCCTCTCCCTAATGTAAGCTCTGAAAAGTTAGAAAAAACTAACTTTTGAACCATCATAGGTAGAGAAAAAGTTCCAATTACAAAGTTGTAGAGCTTCACCGATCTAGTAGAAATTCACTCTTTGCATAAAGAAAATAAAGCCAAGTTCACATTCAGCCACTTCATGTCGAATTCGGCACATCTGGCACATTTGACGCTGCATTGGTTGCTGGACCGATTTCACATTCAGCGAATTCTCAGCGGAAAGCGGCTTAGAAGCGACAACGACGCGGGTTTGCCCCGAATGTGCAGCCAATCAGCTACGAGTGAGCATCTCCCTAGTCCCAGAATCCTTAGCAACCGTTTCTAGCCCGCTTACGCCAGTCAAGTCGGCCATATTGAAATTTTCCGATAGCGTGTTTTCCATGCAGGTGCACCTAGTATTCTATCGTTTTTCCTTATAAAAAAAATATAATATATACGAGGTCTGTTCAAAAAATACGTAGACTGACGTCATAAAACAAAATATACTTTATTCAGAAGTTACACATCTGGGTCCCCTTCAAAGTACTCTCCTCCCCGACGCACACACTTATCCCAACGGTGTTTCCACTTTTGGAAACAGTCCTGGAACGCTTCTTTTGTGATGTCCTTCAGCGCCTTCGTCGCATTTGCCTTTTTGTCGGGAATCGTCTCAAATCTCCTTCTTTTCAAAGGTCTTTTGAGATTCATCACCTGTTATGATCTTCGACAAGAAGTTTTCATCTTCTTCTGAGCGTTCAAGCAATTCCTGACAAACCTGGACGCGATGGGCTTTTTGGTCGTCCGTCATCAGGCGTGGAACAAACTTCGCAGCAACGCGGTGCATCTTCAATTCTTCAGTCAAAATCTCGTGACATGATCCAACTGCTATCCCACACATTTCAGCAAGCTCTCTGATGGTCAGACGTCGATTTGGTCAGAAGTCACTCATTCTAAAAATCCGCCAAACGAAAAAAACACACTTCACAAACAACCGCCTAGCTAATCAACCAATACTGATATTTGCAATCAAAAAACTGCTTTGTAATCAACGGATCTGTCAGAAGATGGCGACACCAAGCGATTTTGATTGGGACCAACAGGGCCCGCGCAATTCAAACAGTCTACGTATTTTTTGAACAGACCTCGTACAAGCATATAATGACATATATACACGATGTCTAGAAAGCAACGGAGACTGGACGAAAGAACGACTCCTCCAACATCCAATCAGAGCGGAGTTCGCCTACACTCTGTCCAAGGAAAGAAAAACTAGGTCAAAGTGCCATGCAATACGTATCCATTAATCCATTCAGGATTAAGAAGATGAGAAAACCACGTTTAATCCCATTGCATTGTCCAGAGACAGTTGCTCGAGTGATCCTAAATCGCTCCAATTGGCTAATTTTGAATTTCCCAACTTAACATAGAAGACAAAGTGTAGCTGTGGGGGGGAGGGGGGGAAGAGATGCAGGCTGAAAGGAAGAAAGGAAGGAAGTTCTCCTAGCTTCCCGCTTCGTTCCCACTGAATGTGAAATGGCTCCACATTTCAACACGCACGGGTTTGTGACGCTTAGAAAACATCTGGAATCGGAAATTCGATTCACGCCACGAATTCGCTGAATGTGAACTGGCCACGACAGTTCAAGAATTCTGAGCATCAAATCAGCCACAACACTCTTTGGCCATTTCAGAAAGCAAAAAAGCCTTCACTTTTTCCCTGACAAATTTTATAAACCTAAATTCCATATTTTTTCCTAACTCGTTACTACGTACCTCTGGACACATGGCATATTTCTCGGTGCACTTACGGGCATTCTCCATAAATAAGGCTTTATTAAATTTATATTCTTTGGACTGAAAAAGAAAATTGGATACATTATACATGAAAATTTAGTGAAATATAGAGTGATACAGTAAACTCAGTGTAATTAGAGTCCACCAAATTCGAATCAATCATCAAGTACATTTCATACACACTAATGTATTGTTCGTCGCCTAATTTGAACATCATAGTTTCCGGAAAGCAAAATGGCAGACTATCAAGTAACACAAATCATGAAGAGACATGCAGTAGTCGTGGCAATAAAGGCAGAGCACAGCGATTTACAGATATCACGATTTCTAAAGGTCGCAAGATCATTCGTCCACAAAATGCGGAAGGAGTCGAAGACCGAAGATGGCAATGTTGCACCAGTAGCAAAGCGTAAAAAGCATGCCTCACGCTCTGACATCATCAGAACACCTGAATTTATTCAGCAAGTGCAGCAGGCCATCGATGACGATCCCAGAACATCCATGAAGTCACTTGCCAAAGAGGTCACGAAAACATCAGATATCACTGGTATGTTATGCGAAGAGGTCAGTTTATGTCAGACAAAACACGGGAAAACCGCCTACTCAGATCAAAAAGGCTCTTAAACAAGCTGAAAAATCCGTGTGAAGCAGATTTGCTGTGGATTTTCTCCGATGAAAAAAACTTTGACCAGGACCAGAAGGTAAACAGAAGAAATGACAGTGCGGATCCTTCAGAAGTGCCACGAGTCATGCACACGAAATTCCCTGCAACTGTCATGGTTTTATTGGTTGCCAGCAGTGAAGGACATGTGATGCCTCCACACTTCTTTCCCCAAGGCTCTGCAGTCTATGTTGAGACCCTTTAAACAACAGTTAAGCCTTGGATAGGCACGATACGCAACGGACGGCCTTACGTGTTTCAGCAAGACTCTGCCCCAGCACACAAGTCTCGCATGCCACAGAAATGGATGGCCGACTACTTCCATGATCACGTAACCCCTAACCTTTGGCCTCCTAACTCCCCTGACCTGAATCCGTTGGACTACTGCGTATGGAGCGTAGTGGAGAGAGAGGTCAATGAACACACCAAAGATGAATTGAAGGCTGCCATTGTTCAAGTAAGGAATGTACCCTAGATTTATATAATTTGTAAGGAATTTTTTGGGCAGTTTTTGGGCTGCTGTGTATAAGTATGACCAATATCGTAAAATTCGAATTATCGCCTAATTCGAATTTTTTTGTTGGTCCGTTTGGATTCGAATTACATGGAGTTTACTGTATCATTTTGCAAGTCCTCAAAAAATCGTTATACTCAGGTTGACTGTATACAAGATTCCACAAGCAATACTAAATATATCAATTACTGCCGATGCATTCGGCATTCCACTTCATCCGGGCAATTTACAATAAATTATTTCACGGTCAGGGTCATTATCTCCTTCAATGTACCCTCCTCCCCAACCAATACACTTGTCCCAGCAGCATTTCTACATTTTGAAGCAGTCCTGGAATGCTTCCTCTATAACCCCCTTGCGATATCAGGTGAGCAGAACTTGGCACCAACTCGATCCACATTCAAGTGTTCAGTCAGGATTGTGCAGGTCACGGTAAGAGCATTTCCACAAAGTCCGATCCATTGCCAACATGTGCCAAATGGGCGATTCTATGCATTTGTGGCTTTATATGCAGCCAATGATGATTATTCGAAACTTAAACTCATCGTTTAACACGTGATATGATCAATTTCGATAACTATCGCACAAAACGACTTTTTAAGACAAGTGGTTGGTTGCGATCTGTTTCAACATGGTCTCATCTGAGCTCACTCCCAACAACTCGATTAAAAAATTAGCACAGGCTGTGCTAGTGGAGCTGTTAGAAGATACCGACTCAGTTATGGGTTCTTCCACAGTCTCAAAGTAGCGAATCATCTGAATCCACTTCGAAAACCACTACAGCTACAGATTCGTCAATTGAATCGCCCCTACTCTCTGCATATTCCTGGTCTGCCTCAAACACACCTTCATCAACGTGATTACATGCAAATAATCTTTATTCCTATGTGAATGCTCCGTCAGTTTGCAGGAAGCTGCAGTCGAGACCTTTAGGATATCTTTCGGTGCGACCGATCATACTGGTTAGTCGCGATCGGTATTACTGGTTAGCTGCACCCAATTTTTGCCTTTTATGAATGAAGTTTATACATTTTTATGAATACAGTCAAATCCCGTTATAACGAATACCATTGTAACGAAGTTTTCACTATAACGAAGTTTTTCTGTGGTCCCGGCAAAAATCCTAGTAATTTAATACTATTATGATCCCGCTATAACGAAATCTTTATAACGAAGTTTTCACTGTAACGAAGCAAATTTTTGGTCCCCACAGTGTTTTAATTTCATTATAACGAAATTTTATTTTGAACTTGCATTTTGTCCTACACCAGAGAGAGGCCACTTGGCTTCTTGTGTTATCGCTGATCAACTGGAATAGTTTCCGCCTTCACCAAGAGAGGGCGCTACGGTCTCCTCCAATCAGAATACTCGTAGCCCGTCGGTGCAGCATCGCAGTTATGGGGGACATAAACGGGCTGCTTTCGATTGTATCTTTCTAAAACACTAGCGAAAACTTGTACCGATATTGGTTTCAATTTCGACATACGACTCTCGACTGCTAACTTTGTAAGTACGGTAACCCATTTCGTATTTCATTAATTGCCATTTTGGCTAGCATCGTACATGTATTTTAAAAACAGTAGGGAAAAATTATACATGAACTTGAAACTTAAAATTTCTTTTTAGGTGTACAAAAAATGTCTGGCGAAAGCAACATGAAATGACGACAATTCACTTTAGGTGAAAAAGTCGAGATAATCAAAGATGTCGATTGGTCGATCGTATTCTGTTAAATTTGCATCAAAAAACAGATACAAAAATTAACATCCGCCAGGCAATTGACATGGTTACAGGTGCGTGGTGGACAGTGAAGGCTAACACGATTGTTAATTGCTGGCGACATGCAGGTTTAACATCACCAGCCACGAACGAAATTGAAACTGAACCGGAAGTAGAAGATCGCCTTTCCCCAATGGAGGCAGTAGACATGATAGAAAAATTACAAAGATTTGCACAGGAACAAAACGATAACCGACGAGCGTGTTTTTCAGAGTTTAGGATTTTTATCCGATTTTATAAATAGCGTTGCTGTTAAAAGCTGTTCTTTTCAGTCAAAAATAACCGATTATTTTAATAATACATGTAATGATAAATAAAAATAATAATGAGACGATCTTAATCAGTTTAATTTAATCCTGTGGTACACAACAATCATTTCGAAATCCTAACTGTACATTAAAAGGCTAATATTGATTGGTATTTGCCATAATTAAGGGTAAAACATTAAAAGTATTTATATTCTCGGTTTAAAATATGCTATTTTTCATTTATTCTCAAATTAATTTGCAATCTCGATGTAACGAAGTTTTCGCTATAACGAAGTTAACCGGTGATCCCTTGAACTTCGTTATAACGGGATTTGACTGTATAAAAGAATTTAAAGATTAATAAAAATAATTCAAGGCTATCTTACTATTTCAAGATCGAGTGGGTCATCGGGATTTGGTTCTGACATTAAAACTTGGATGGAAGATAACACAGTTGAAATGTTTAAACAAGGAGTCCATGATCCCTAATTGAATATACAATAGATTAAACGGAAAAAAAAAACAAAATTAAAAAATAAAACATTCTAAAATTTAAAATAAATAAATAAATCGGACTTCAACATATCTTTTGAACTGTAAATAACCTTTGGGGGCATTTTCAAGATGTCTAGACAGATTCTTCCGTTGTTATCAATATTAGGATGATATATAGGAGTTAGAAACCTGACAGCTGGGGGATGAAAAGGATACCTGTATGGCAGAAACGTTTTATGACATAAGCTACGTTTAATATAGAAGAAAATTACCGAAACAGTCGAATAACATAGGAAAGTGCCTATGCCCGAATGAATAAACATTCTCAACAGCCCTACAGTAGGCGCTAAAAAGTTACAAAAACTAATTTTTGACCCATGATAGGAAAACATTCCAATTACAGTCAATTCTCGTTAATACGAAAATTCCGGTTAATAAGAAGACATTTTGTGGCCCGTCCCCGAGAAAGCAATTACTATGTAAAATTTTCTGCTTTATACGAACTTATTTTCATTAAAATACGGTTTATACGAAGGAAAATTTCACAATTTTTTTGAAAAATAGTCCTTTTAGGAACAATTTTAATGATAACATTTCAGATTTCGAAGTGTAAAGTTAATAAAAATAATTTTCAAAATCATTTCATATGTGATTGCTTCTGAATTATTCGAATAAATGAATACTCGATTTTTTTAATCGGTTGATACTTTTTATTCGATTATTCGATAAAAATATATCGGTATTTAGTCGAATTTTTCAAACTAACGAATCACGTGCTTTCAAACTAACGGGAAATCTGATTGGTTCAGCTATTCAGATCTGAAATCCTGTCACATGGCGCTCAAATCTTCATTTAACAAGTGCAATATCGGCATCGTTTCAAAATCAATTTTCTCATCGCTACAACGCAGTTATCTAATTTCATTACAGTCAGGAATTTTATTCAATGTCAGCTTCAAGCAAAAGGAAACGAAAGGATCTTTCGTTAGATCTTAAGTTACAAATTCTGAATGCAGCGGAAAAACCAAATGCTATAAAAGGGTAGGTTGCTAAAGACTTTGACATTCCACCGTCAACATTATCGACGATACTTAAAAACTCGGAAAAGATAAGACAACAGGCTGAATCGAGTGCGAAAAGAAAACGAATGCGAAAAGCAGCACACGAAGACGTGCAAACGGCACTTTTAACGTGGTTTAAACAAGCAAGTTAACGTTTTTTCTATTCCGGTATACATGTAGTACAATACAGTGCTGTAGAAATTACTGTAAGCTTTTTTTCTATAACGTACTGTACGCTGTAATTTGTTTTAGGCTCGACAAAAGAATATTCCCATTAGCGGCGATATTCTAAAAGAAAAAGCTAACCAGCTTGCAAACCAGCTGAACATTGAAAATTTCGCATGCTCTAGTGACGAAACCACCCTATTTTATAATCTTCTGCCCGAGAAATCTTATCATTTAAATTCAATCTGCTCCATCAAATCAGAGAATGTTAGAATTGATGGAGGAAATTAAATCTTCTATATTGTACAGTCAGGATGTTCCTGAAGACTTATTTACATTATATTGTAAAGTACTCTATTTCCATGCTTATTTCATAACACTTTTAGTATTGTTGGTTTATACGAAATACGAATAATACGAAAAAATTTCTTGGTCCCCACAATTTCGTATTAACGAGAATCGACCGTACAATGTTGTACAGTGTCACCGAATTAGAAGAAATCCACTCTTTGCAAAAAGCGCGTTCATATGAGTCCATGGATATTAAGAACTACACTGCTTTGCAATGAAATTGCCCCACCTACAAGGAGTTACCCAACCTTATCCATATTTAGTGGGGGGGGGGGGGGGGTCGCCTACCTTCGACTAGTAAACGGGACATGACCATTTGGGTCGATACAGGGTGTCCAGATGCCTGTATAGGCTCATCAGTTGACGCCTGTGCGAGACGTTCCATGCAGTAGGGAGGAAGAAACTGCCTCGTGAACGTACAGCACTGTAATCCACACAACGGTCTCAATGCCGCGACGACAACAACCGTTCACACAAATAACGGACTTTGAACGAGGTCGGATTATTGGCCTCTCCGAGGCTGGATGGTCGACCAGACGGATTGCTGTCCATGTGTCGTGGGATGCACGGACGGTAAGCTGATGTCGGAGGCAATGGCGACAGGAAGGCACATGTGCAAAAAGACCAGGTTCTAGAGCCTGGAGAAGCACGTCAGCTCGTACCGATAGGCAGATACTGCGACCAGCGCTAATGGACAGAACCATCACCCTGCGGCAACTGCGTGACAACATCGCTATTCCCGGTATTACTCCAGTGTCAACAGCGACAATAGCACGCCAGTTACACACCGCCACAATGTCTGCCAGGCATCCATTGTTGCGTCTTCTTTTGACACCTGAGCACCGCGTGATATGACTGCAATGGTGTCGTGAATGAGTGGACTGGCAAATGGAATGGCACCCGGTGGTCTTCAGCAACGAATCCCACTTTTGTTTGGACACAGACGACAGACGCAAATGGGTGTGGTGCAGACCATTGGAACGTGCCAATGAACAATGCATCCGGTATCGCCATCGTGGACCAACACCTGGGATCGTGGTCTGCGGTGTCATTGGCTACGATACCAGAACACCTTTAGTCACCATCCAAGGCACCCTGACAGCAGCACGGTACGTCAAAGAGATTCTGCAGCCCGTATTACTGCCCTTTCTGCACACCATACCTGACGCAGTCCTTCAGCAGGATAACACGAGACCGCATACGGCAAACATGAGGTCAACTGCCTGCCATGGCCTGCGAAGTCCCCAGACCTATCGCCAATTGAGCATGTGTAGGACATGGTGGGACGTCGTTTACGATCACCCCGGAATCTCTATGAACTGCCACAGCAGGTACACCAGGCCTGGGCATACATACCCCAAGATGACATTCGCCCCCTGTACGATCCCCTACACCTGCTGCTGGAACAATGCATCGCCGCTAGAGGCGGTGCCACAACCTACTGAAGCCGCTTTCCGTTGGGACACCCTGTGCAAACGAGTGCACGTCTTAGCTCCATAACGTAATAAAGGTGTGTTCAGATGTATCTCTTGCTGTATACCTACTTTTGGCTCATTCGGATAACTCCTTGTGGGTAGGGCAATTTCATTGCAAGGCAGTGTACACTGAGTTAGCAAAACTCATGGGATAGCAAGCACATTGATTGATGGGCATGGCCCACAAATTCACAGGGGTAACGGATTCTGGGAATGGACCATTAGACGTTGTGGGAAGAGCTTGGATAAGTGATTAATCAGAAATGGCACGTCGTCGCGAGTTGACGTCTTTTGAACGGAGTATGATAGTAGGTGCCCGACGCATGGGATGTTCCATTTTGGCAGTGGTGCAGGAATTTGGCTTTCCCCGCTCAACTGTCTCCAGGGTGTATCGGGAATGGCTGGATGAAGGCATCACAGTCCACAACAGGCACCATACCGGGCGTCCAGCTGCCCTGAATGATCGTGACCAGCGACACCTGGGACGAATGATTCAGAGAGACAGGAGCGCAACAGTGCAGCAAATCACAGACCAGTTCAATACTGGCCGCACTAGAAACGTCTCTCGGTGGACAATCCATCGGAATCTGCATGCCCTCGGGTTTGGCAGCCGTCGCCGTACACGGGTGCCAATGCTTACCCAGCGTCGTCGGACACTCCGGCGTGCATTTGCCACCAACCATCTTGGCTGGACTCTGCAACAGTGGCGCAACGTCATATGGTCAGATGAGTCACGATATCAACTGTATCACGCTGATGGGAGGCACCGTGCGTGGCACAGACCTCACGAAACGATGGATCCCACATGCCAACAGGTGGTGGTGCAGGGTGGTGGGGCGTCAGTGATGGCCTGGGGTGCATTTTCCTGGTTTGGAATGGGCCCTCTGGTTATCCTGGACCAAACGTTGAATGATCCACGGTATCGTCAACTCATCGGAGACCATCTGCACCAGTTTTTGACATTTCAACACCCTGACAACGTAGCAGTCTTTCAAGATGACAATGCTCCACCACATCGCTCCAATGTCGTCCGCGAATGGTTCGAGGAGCATGCAGGAGAGGTCCAACGACTGAGCTGACCAGCCCGGAGCCCTGACACGAATCCCATCGAGCATATCTGGGATGCTGTTGAAGTCAGGCTCCGGGCACTGGATCATCCGCCCACGAACGGGCAGCAACTATCTTCGGCTCTGCAGATTATCTTGTGTCAACTGCCTCCAGAAGTGTACCAGGGACTTGCAGACTCACTACCACGCCGTATTGCTGCACTCCACAGGGCCAGAGGTGGCCCGACCAGATATTAAGTAACTATCCCATGAGTTTTGCTAACTCAGTGTATGTTCTAGGCCTGCCAAGCATCAGATTTTATGTAGACATCAGCATTTTTCAATGCTTGTAAGTGTACGGAAACACGTATCAGCTTTTTTTTTTATCCTTTGTCATAGTTTTTAGCTACCAAAATCAGATTTTCTTAAGCCTGGCTTCCACATCACCAAAATCGTGCCAGAGCAGAAACCCAACAGAAAATTTTGTTGATGTCACTTCCATTCCATTCAGCCACCAGAAAAGAATCTATGGAAAGCTTGAGCTGCGTCGAAGAAAAATTTCCCATTCTATTTCGCCAACAGAAAATCAATCAGAAAGCAGTATGCCATGACATCATTGCATCGACATCGCTATGTCTGGCTCCTCCCCACCACCGTTGCTGTCTCTATCGACTCGAGTCTGGATTATTTCACTTCTTGTCGCCCTCTCCACTTCCCTTGGTGAACTCCTAAGCCTATTTACAGCTTTTTGCAATCGATAAAATGTAGTTTGCAATTGAAAAAATCTTTTCAAATGAAAAAATGTAGTTTTCAAAATAAAAAATGTGGTTTTCAAAATAGAAAATGCAGTTTTCAAATTAGAAAATAGACAAAAAATTCATAAAATATAAGTCAAAGAAAGCAAAGAATTTAATTCTATATACTGTTATAGTACAGTAAATTACAAAATTTTATTATATAAATACGAGGCATGTTTTTTAAGTAAGTACCGTTTTGCGATTCCGCCGCCGCAGCGCTACGGTCGGCGTTCCGCGCATGCGCGCTGGTTAACTACATCTCTTGTCTACGCACTGACGCCATTACAGTCTGATTCTTCATTGTATACGTTGTTTACTGAGTGTTTAAGATGCCTCCGACAATCGTGAGTCCCGCCGATTGTGAAGTACGGGCTGTTATACGATTTCTTAGTGCTAAAGGCGTAAAACCGATCGATATTCATCGTGAGATCTGTGAAGTGTACGGACAAAACATTATGAGTGATGGAATGGTAAGGAAATGGGTGAGAGCATTTAAAGATGGCCGCACAAATGTGCATGATGAAGAACGGAGTGGGCGTCCTTCGGTCGTTAATGAAGATTTGGTGCAGAAAGTGGACGAAAAGGTGAGAGAAAACAGACGCTTTACAATTTCATCATTGTGCGACTGCTTTCCTCAATATTCTCGTAGTGTTTTGTATCGCATTGCAACCGAGAACTTGAATTACCGGAAATTGTGTTCACGTTGGGTTCCAAAAATGTTGACGGATTTGCACAAAACCCAACGTTTAGGCAGTGCATTGACTTTCCTTGAGCGGTACCACAATGAAGGTGAAGATTTTTTAGACCAAATTGTTACTGGTGACGAAACATGGGTGGCCTACGTCACACCAGAATCGAAACAACAATCCATGGAATGGCGACATTCATCATCATCCAAAAAAGTGAAGTTTAAGCAAACAATTTCTGCCCGGAAAATCATGTGCACAGTTTTTTGGGACAGAAAAGGAGTATTGCTAGTGGAGTTTTTGCCTCGTAATGAGACAATCAATGCAGCATCTTATTGTGAGACATTGAACAATCTGCATCGTGCAATCCAGAACAAAAGACGTGGCAAGTTGAGTAAGGGTATCGTTTTGCTGCATGACAATGCCCGTCCACATGTGGCTAATCGGACCAAAGATCTCATCAAATCTTTTAAATGGGAAACTCTAGATCATCCTCCATACAGCCCTGATCTGGCGCCCAGCGACTACCATTTGTTCCTGCACTCGAAGAAACACCTGGGTGGTCAGCGTCTTCAAGACTATAACGAAGTCAAAACATTTGTGATACAGTGGTTAACAAGTCAGGCGGCAGAATTTTATGAGGAGGGTATTCAAAAACTGGTGCCACGTTATGACAAGTGCCTCAATATTCACGGAAATTATGTAGAAAAGTAGATTAAGGCTTTCATGTAAAAATAAAATTATTGCGATATCTTTGCACGTCTTTTTTTTAATTCCAAAACGGTACTTACTTAAAAAACATGCCTCGTATTAGTATTATAAAATTAAAGATTATTATACAAATTACTGTAGATATAGTGTAAAACTATATAAAAACATTGGATATTACGCCGTATTACAAGGAGTAAATATAGTAGTTGTATACAATAAGAAACATACAGTAAAAAACAAATTCTATTCTCTTCAATTCATTGTCATCATCATTATCATTTTGAGGAATGTCTGGAAGATCATTTAAAATTTCAGTACGCTGAATGCACGGTACTAAAAACTGCCGGCTATGAACGACCCAACCATTGCAGTCGCGGGGGGTTATTTGCGCTGCTGCAGTTGAAATGGCAGCGAGTAAGGCTGGCCGGTCAGGCGCGTGTTCGCAGCTCACAAGCAATTTTAGTTTGCTGAACGCTTCCTCTACAGGGTTTAGGAACGGGCTATACGGCGGTAGATAAATTACTTGGCAGCTGTGCTCCTCAATTAGCTGCTTCACTTGGTTAGCTTTATGGAATGGAACATTATCCATAATTAATATGGTGTTTTCTGGTACTTCAGTGAAAAGGGTCTCGAAAAATCGGCAGAAATCGTCTGAATTATATGCCGAAAATTTTGTCTCAAAATGTTCCACTCCACTTTCGCTTAAAGCCACGCAAACGGAAATGTTTCCACCGCGACTAGTAGGTGTTGTTACCGTCGCTCGCTTTCCAAGTAAATTTCTACCTTGCCGACGTCGAAGGTGCAGATCAAACCCAGCCTCGTCCAAATATATCATTTTATTAGGACCACTCTGCTGAGGAATCACTTAGGCAGCGTAGTTTGCTCGTCTGTCTATTGCTTCGTCAGAATTGCGAGACGCAGGCACAGTGTAACAAGTTTTTAATGTGATCTTCCTTCCCTTTAATAGGCGTTGAATTGTTGGAATCAAAATGGTTTTCCCAATCTGCTGTGCAGCAAACTGGCAAATGGCTTTCAGAGTGGCATCGTTATTTTGTGTGACAAATGTGACGATTTGTTGTTCTTCGTCCTTATTCAGAATTTTACATTTACCGCCTTTATGCTCGCCTTTTCGTATTTCATTTGTTTTGATGAATTTCCGTACAACTGTTGCCACTGTGCCAATTTTTAATTTAAAAATATTCGCCACCTAATACATAATTAGAAAATTACAATTACAGTAAAAGAATTACAATTAGTAAGTTTAAAAGGAACCTTTTACTGTGTAAATATTTTTATACTTCCTCCTGTGTCCTGCCTTCATCTACAACCTGAGAAATGATTAGATTTCTCTGTTCATTGGTAATTTTAGCATTATTACCGCCACTACAGCGACCTTGTTTATTTTGTCGTCGACTATCTTGTTCTTCCTAATTATGGGATTAAAAAATGTAATCTTTTACGTGTATGTAAATTGTGGAAATCTTTTTACAATATGTATTTTAGCCTATATTCGAGTTACACACGTTCGCTGAGCTCATCTTGCCCGTCGTCTGCTTAATTTCGTCCCCGTTTATGTAATACAAATAATTGCCACTAGAGGCTAAGGGAGAGCGAGGCTAACTAAAGCTCCTAATCTAGAACGTTAGGGCTAACTGGGACGCTTTCTTTATTTTATTATGTACCGTAATTTTCGGGAGTAACGCCGCACACGCCAAAATTTAACAAAAATGTTAAATCTCCGGGAGTAGCGCCGCGGCGGCCGATACGCCGCACCCCCCCCCCCTCCCATCACACACGGTCCGTTTTGTATAATCGCGTTTTATAAGAAATTCAATAAACAAACCAAAAATCAATATTTATAAGATATATTTTATAAGTCGAATCCTTCAAAATCCGATGTTTCCGAATCGGAATGAAATAAAGATAAACGGTCGTTGGAGAGAGAAATACTGGAAGATTATGCTCGTCGAAATTGAAACCAAATACTGGTTGCCATGAAACCAAAAGCGACCCCTTATATACCGCAACAGGTGTCATACTAGCGGGCGTCGATTATTCTGATTGGTTGACCTCTAGCGGGCGTCAATTATTCTGATTGGTTGCCCTCTATTGACAAACGCGAAAATTAGACCAGTTGATCATTAGCCAAATGGCCTCTCTGGGCAAAAAGCCACACTAAAAGCGTGGATTATTTGAAATAATTTATTTCCTGTTGATGACTGATTACACTGCACGATTTGCGGAAAACATCGATGTTGGTCAAATCCATCGATGTTTCCAACGTCATCCGATGAAAATGTCGATAAAATCCATCGATACTATAAATTCGTCGATGATAAGAGTGCTTTATTATCGAGTGAATCACCCGCTGTCGATGAACGATCACGCTCGATCGTTATCGGAGTGAATTTTTAATCATGTGTAGAATCTATCTATTTTTTTTTTTTGTAAAATCTCCGGTAGTAGCGCCGCGGTGGCTGATACGCCGCACACGCCGAATTTTTAACTTTTAATAACAGAAACGCCGCGGCGTTACTCCCGAAAATTACGGTAAATTATTTTGTTTCTTTGACTTATATTTTATGAATTTTTTTTCTATTTATTTTCTAATTTGAAAACCACATTTTTTATTTTGAAAAGATTATTTTTTTATTTGAAAACTGCATTTTATCGATTGCAAAAAGCTGTAAAAGAAATACCAATTACGCAATGTGGCTTCTCATTGACGTGGCGGCATTTGTAGAAAAGATTGGGTGGCATACCAGGAGAACAACTCATCGATAATAGATGGTGCTTGAACTCTTAATTTTCCGACATGCTTTCCTGGCAATATGGAAACCAAGCTTCAGAACTAAGGCTGACGTTCACAAAACTTGAAATCTTGAGAAACGCCACCCTTGCAGCACTTCATTTCATTCAAAACGTAACCAAAGTTGTATCGTGGCATAAGACATTAAAACCTCAAACAACATACTCTACCTTGGTGTAATGTTTATTTCCAATTTAAAAAGACCCTGTTCATACGGCGTTTCAGAACTTCCATTTATACCTTCAAATACAAAAAAAAAAAAAAAAATTTTTAAATTACTTTAATGTTTGAACGCACAAAATTTAATCGCAAACTCCCTCACTTACATGCTTCTAAATTTATCAAAGAATCTCCTTTTGTCCAACAAGAAATTCCAGGAGGTGGATTCTTCATCAGCATTTCAAGTTCTTTGGTCAACCGTGCTTTTTGAGGAAACCCCTAATAATATGAAACATTAAGATGTTATTTATAAGGAAGGGCCTACTAAAAACAGGTATTCATTTATGCTTGGTAAGCTGCATTTTAAAACTTCCGTCAGTTTCAACAGATACACAGTCATATCAATGAATTATGACCAGCACCCCTTCAAGCCACACGCATGGTTCGCCCCAACAACGATTACGCATTGCAAAATTTGCATAACAGGCTGAGAAAGCTTTAAAGCTGTTGCATCAAACAGCAGGTGCACGAGCCTCAAGATGAGTAAACGTCCAGATTTTACAGACATCCGAGAAGGGACGATAATAGGCTATCGCAGCAAGGGTGGCACCATCTCCGAAACGGCGGAATTTGTGAACTGTTCACGGTTCGCTGTAGTGAAGGTGTACAAAGAGTGAACGGCAGGGACAGAAATCGCGTCCCAACACCATCACTGTAAAGGGTCACGAGCCATCGACCGACGACGACTCGTAAAAGGTGACAGGAGAGCCACAGTCCATCAAATGATCACCAGATTCAACAGTGGTGCCAACAGACGTGTATCCGACATTACCCTCGAATGCACTCTGCTACGGATGGGCTTGAACAGTCAACGCACGGTTGCTGCACCCACGTCGACCAGGGGTCATTGTCGACAACGCCTAGACTTTGCACGTCAGCACCGCCACTGGACCACAGACGAGTAGGCTAAGGTCGCCTTCTCTGACGAATCAGAGTTTTTGCTCCATAAGATTGACGGGTGATGGCAAGTGCGTCGTGAACGCCATGAAAAGAGACTGCAGGAGGATATTGTGGGCCGGAAACAGGTTGGTGGGGGTTGTGTGCACGTGTGGAGGACCTTCTGTTGGGAGCAGTTAGGTCCACCGATTCGTCCAGAGGGCAATTTGAATGCCTGTGGCTATCTGTCAATCAAAGTGGACCAGGTGCACCCGTACATGCTCACGATATTCCCCCAATGCACCCTGCAGGACAATGCACGTCTCCTTATGGATAGATTCGAAGAACACTCTACTGACTTTCGAGTGCTCCCTTGGCCCGCTAATTCGCCGGACATCAATCCAATCGAACATCTGTGGGAGCACCTCGATCGCCATGTACTGCAGCTGGACCCTCCACCTATGACTCTCGAAACTCTGTGGACAGCGCTTCCAGCGGAATGGACTGCCATACCATCGGACACATACCGCACGCTTCTTGTGTCCATGCCACGACGCCTAGCAGCAGTTATAGCGGCGAAGGGTGGCTACTCCCAGTACTAAGTGGGTGGTCATAATTCAGTGATATGACAGTGTATATCAAGTTGTTGCTGTACAAAATTTTCAGAGAGACCGATTTGCTTTGCATGTTTCCTGAATTCCTGACATAGTAAAACAACCGAAATGGGCGATTTGATGATTGCTATGGTTGCAGTAAACTTCAGGGTCATTAATTGCACTGAAAACTAAGAGCAATGCCACATAATCAATTGAACTGTTAAGATCATCACCTGGGCATTCTTAGAAAGGTCGATGGAAATTGCTAATATTTGCCTTTTTAACATCAGACTTTCCATGGATTTCAATCGGCTTTCATTTTTTAAAAAATTTAATTTTTTTTTTTCAAATGATGGCTTATTTTGTTCTCTTTCAAAAACACTTCATGTCTATGTCACTAGATGGTGTAGGTGTGCTGAAAATGAAACATAATGGCGACCTACATGGAAGTCAGGTTGAAACAACGCGCAGTGATTGAGTTTTTGACAGCTGAAGGTTGAGATCCCATCCAAATTCATCGCCGAATGACAGCTGTATACGGCAATGCAACTTTTGACGTCAGTACAGTGAGAAGATGGGCCAGATTAGTGAAAGAACGAAACCCGGCAAGCTCTAGCCTAGCTGATCGACCCCGCAGTGGACGACCGATCGCAGCAACAGACGAGCAACATCGAGTTCGTGTCGATCAAACGATTCGTTCCAACCGCCGAATTAAGCAATACGACATCGCTACAGAGCTCCAAATTTCCAAGGAGAGAGTGCACGTTATCATAACCGAATTGCTGGGATATCGTAAGGCGTGTGCTCGTTGGATACCACATACGCTCACTCCTGAACTCAAAGAGAAGAGAAAGAACGTTTGCCAGGATCTGTTGGCCCGGTACGAGCGTGAGGGTGAGGCTTTTCTGCAGCGCATTCTCACGGGAGATGAATCGTGGGCACATCATTTTGAGCCAGAGAACAAACGACAATCGTTAGAATCTCGCCATGCAACATCTCCACGTCCCAAAAAGTTCAGGGTTGTCGAGTCAGCAGGGAAAGTCATGTTGACCATCTTTTGGGAGTTCCAGGGTGTTGTCCACCTCAACTTCTTCGAACCAGGAACCACGATCAACTCAAAACAATACGTGCAAACGCTAGAGAAGCTTCGCACCCGGTTGCTCCGAGTTCGGAAGGGTATGGACCCTATTCTGCAGCACGACAATGCACGTCCGCACACAAGTCGAGAAACACAAGTAGGGTTGCAGCGACTGAAGTTCGTGGAGGTTCTACCGCATCCGCCGTACAGCCCCGACCTCGCTCTCAGCGATTTTCACTTGTTCCCAAAGCTTAAAGAATCGCTTAAAAGACATCGATTCAGCTCTGGTGACGAGCTGAAAGAGCGATTCGATCCTGGTGTCGAAAACAACCAAACGACTTCTTCTCCGACGGGATGTCACGACTAGTGTCACGTTGGCAAAAGTGTGTGGACAGAGATGGGGACTATGTTGAAAAGTGAATAATGCATTGAAAAAAGAACAAAATAAGCCATCATTTGAAAAAAAAATATTTTTAAATTCGTTAAAAAATAAAAGTGTTATGGCCTTGGAGGCATTACTTTTCAGCCCACCCTCGTAGTTGGAGGCTATGTAAAAGGATTTAGGTCTTCGTTTATTAAAAAACTGAGGTCAAAAGAATTGGTGATTTAAGTGCACTCCTTATATGCCTGAAGAATATACAGGGCGAGACATCACATTAGTTAACGACAATAGCCCTATTCATACTAATTGCAAAGTAAGACATTGGTTTGACAACCAATCCAATATTCGTCTGCTTGCAAGGCCACCGAAAGGAGCAGACATGAATCCGATTGAAAACTTATGGGAAATCATGGGACTGGGAGCATTCTCCTCCTACGAGAGCCAATGTTTTTGCTCAAGCACAGCGCTCATAGGAAGACATAAGGAAATCGCCAAGAATTTGTAATGATTTATGTTCGTCCATGCCTGAGCGATTGCAACAAGTTATAGGACCAGGAGGATAGTGGACGAAATATTAATGTAGCGTGTGTTCTTTCTTTTTTTCATTAACTCTTGTTCATATGCCAAATGAGAAAAAAAAAATTTGTTTTCTTAAATTGTAGTTTACGTATTACTGAAATTCTTATACAGGGTCGGGACACATTAATATGACCACCTGCTAGTATCCAGAATATCCACCTTTGGCAGCAAGCACAGCAGCTAGTCGACGTGGCAGAGAGTCAACAAGTTCTCGGAAGGTGGTTGCAGGTATC
>JAHWFO010040997.1:15388-43134 GCA_023313115.1 Rhysida immarginata
GGATCACGATATCTCTTTCTATGCATAGGATGCTTTAAAATGCCCGAGACTAGCTCGTTGCTATGATTTTCTATATTGGGCAGCATGGATTCCATGAGCCCTTGAACGTATTTGCCAATATGAGTCATGTTGAAGTCATTATAAATGGAGGAATTGCGAACAATTCTCCGATCTTTTTGCGCAATAGTCCCAAGGGCAACGCTTTGGAACGCCTGCAGCTCCCTCCATCCAGCCTTACATATTGTGGCCCAGACGGGCACACCATAAGTCAAGATAGTCCGAACAACGACCCTACAGAGTAGGAGCCTACCATCAATGCCTAGAGCACCATTCCGGCCCAGCAGAGCAATCAAGCCAAACTTGGCTCCCCTGGCCCCACTCAACGCATAAGCCGCGTGAGGAGTCCAGGCAAGTCCAGAGTCAACAACAACACCAAGATATTTATAAGTTTCAACCCAGTCCAGCTTTCCGCCATACAGTGCTAGAGAATCCAATGATCTCCCTCTCCTCCCGGAGACAAACATCGCCTTGCACCCGTCCACATTCAATTTCAGCCTCCACCCGCTAAACCAGCTTTCACACTCCCCCAGAGCCTTCCGCAGCCGCGAGACCACCACGGCTGGTTGACGAGCACAGGTCAGCATAGCAGCGTCATCCGCGCAAAAAAAGAGCTCACATTTAGAAGGTCTTGGGAAGTCTCGCACAAAACAATTGAACAACACTGGCCCCAGGACTGAACCCTGTGGGACACCAGCACCTACCTCACACATAGGAAAATGGCGAAGCACAAATGGAAAGCTAGCGCCAAATCTCGAAACCCGATTGGCTAGTGTATCCAGTAGAAGAGCAATCATATGATTTAATTTAAATTGTCACTAAAACAGCCAAAAAAAATCGCAAACGGCGAAGTAAAAATTTTACAACTCAATTGTTCTTTGTTTGCCAGTTTGTGGTTTACAGCCCAATCTGGCAACACTGTAATTAACCCCCGGGCAGTGTAATTAACCATCCCTAAATACTGAGAAAAAATTTCCTAAATTTCCCCAGATCTTTCCTTGGGAACACTGGGCAACGCTTGGCAACGCCGGGTGCCTCTTCTAGTTATTAAATAAATACAAAAAAATAGTAGAGAGGTCATCTACATGTTTCATGTTGTTGTAGTTGCTTGTTTGATGACTAACCTCCTATTCGTCCAAGGAGGGAATCAGTAATCTTTGTCTCTGCACCAATGAGTAATATTTCTGGCTAAAAAGAAGAGATCAGTTGAATTCTCATTGGCTGGCGACCCATATATGTACCCCCAAGATTTGTGCAACACTACAATTTGTCGATTGTCGTGCAAGAGTACACACTTCGCTGAACCTATTCTGGATTGAAGACTTCGCATTTCCATTGAAGACTAATTGTATTTTTTCCTAAAATTACCGGTAAGCTTTATTGTTTGTTTATATTTTTTTAAACATAATACTGATCACACAGTGGCAACTCTCCCACTGTTAAGTCTGTTTCTTAAGAACAATTTTTTATAAATATAGTGCTGACTATAGTAGTCTACGCTGAATATGGATTGATTGAAATACTGGTAAATTCTATGCTTCGTGCCTTTCTTAGCTTTTTATTTATACCCTGCGTTTAAGGGAGCAATGCATACATCTAGATATTGAACTGAATGAAAATAAGTAACTGTCTCTCTAATTATAAAGATATCTCCAGTTCTGTTTATATAAGCTATTTGCAAATATCTTTAACCATTTGCAGAGCAAGGAATCCGAAGAAATGTCTGCTTTTACGGAATTTTCGATGGAAGATTATCTAAGTCACCAAATTGGGCAGAATCCCTTAATTGTAGAGGAGATCATGCGACAATTACCTGCACGGGATGTATATAACTGTGCGAAAGTTTGTAAACTGTGGAATTCCATAAGCCAGAAAGCCAAGAGGAGCCGCCATCAATTTTCCTGGATGTTTTGGAGTTACTCTAAAGAAGTAAATGAAAAGAACGATCTTAAAATGTCTAGGAAGTTTGGCGACGTGTATAGTCGTCCGAAAGTGGCGATTCTATTTGGTGCGTACGAGGTCGTGAAGGGTCCGTACGGGGTAGCCAGACAATTGAGCATTTGGAATGATATAGGTAAGATTTGTATAGTATTTATGAGTACTTTTATGAAAGACAGACGGTTTTTCCTATTATATATTACAGACTAATACAACCTCTCTCTCTTTTCCAGTTTTAAAGGCTATGATTGCAGAATTGCCTGAAGATTGTCTATTGTTAAGTGTAAACACTTGTGACATTATAGGAACAAGTGCTTCGTTACGCAGCTACTATTTAGAGGGCGGGCCTTCCTTTGCCAGTCTTTTTGTACCCGAGATACCAGGGGTCGAGCTTTATTCTTTCGCCCTTCCTAAAAATGAAGATTTCAGGCCGTACTGCTCATGGAGTGCGGAACAACTTATGGGATTCACTGGCGTACCTGCTCATGAAAAGGTGAAGTGCTTGGTTGTCTTTTGCGATTTAAAATCCAACGGGTATTCTGTGCCTACATTGATAGCACGCAGCTTTTTGTTGCGACAAAATTATAAGCTTGCATGTGCTTTTGGTTGTGGTGAACTCCTTGCTCCAAACCTTAAGAAAACATCTTCTCCTGGTGCGGTTGGGTTTGTTTTTTGCGGAGACAGGATTGAAGCTGCGTCGTTGATGTTGGATGGAAGTATTCAAGATGAAGATAGTATCCACAGCGCCCTGATGCAGTTGAAAAATTGTGGTCTACCTGAAGATAAAAGCTTTGCATTTATGTTTGCATGGACTCCATGTCCTCTTAAGGTGGCTGTGTTTCGTAAGCTTTTCCCAAAGACGCCAATTTTTGGAAATGGAGGATCTGGGGGCCTTGGCACAAAGTTTTTGCTGTCTTCTAAGGATTTACCCGAGGAATTAGGTAATGCAGATCCGCGTGAATTTTGGGAGGTGTGTGATCCAACGGGAGCTATAGTAGTTCTTTTATCTATTGTTGAATAATTTTCACTGTGACACCTTTGTTTAAAGTAAAATAAATTTGTATTTTTGTTTGGAATTTGTGTTGGTATTCTTTTTCACTTAATTTCAATTTCCGTACATTCTTTTCTAAAATCTTTGTTTCTTCTCGACCTTGTTCTATTCAAGTTACCATGCGCTCTTCCAATTCCTTTATACCAATTATCGCAGATAATTACGGTAAAGATTGCGTGCTCATACCGAAGATGATGTAACATCGAAACAGTTAGTGATTGTTAATAGCGATTGGACCCCGCGCAACTTTTCCTAGATTTACCACCGAAACCTTTTTCATGGGTGAAATAATTGGCGAATAAACAAATGAAGTGATACAGTTAACCAGAAAATATTTATTGCCTAATGCGTTTCGAAAGTCTTCATCATCGGAGGCTATCTTGTTACAAGTTTGAAGCTGGAAGCCTGTCCCTATGGCGGACCTAGTCGAGAGCTTCTTCAAGCGCCGACCTATTGAGGGGCTCTTCCATTTTGTTGCTGCTCTTACATACCCTAAAGACGAGAAAGCTCGTAAGCATGAAATAACCACCATATTTGAATTAGCTAAGATCAGCCCATTCCCCAGATCTTATTCTGGAAAAGCCCTTTTCAGGGTGAGCAGTCTGACTATTCTTTACTTATTGTTTTAAATTTGATCATAATGCCAGACTCAGGCAAAGCATTAAGTGGCATTGCAAGTCAAAAAACAAGTGATGGTAAATATACGTATGGCGAGATATATAAAGATGCCTGTAACAGATTACAGATTCGAAGCTTTTGATGCCTTAATTAAGGATAAGCTAAAGGTTATGCGCCAAGAAATGTGCACTAAATATGATAATTTACAAGGAAGAGTCGAGTCACTAAAAGGGAACATAACTGAAATCCACGATAAAATTGCTAATATGAATGCTGAAATATCTGCAGCACGTAATGAAGCCAACAAGAACTTTAATAAGTTGGAGCAGTTCCTCAAAGATCAATTCTCTTCTCTGTCAATGAAAGGTAATCAGCCTACTGGTATAACTTCTGACTATCTAAGAGACTCTTGTGAAACAGAGAGTGTGAATCCTCAGCCTATGGAAATTATCCCCTCCGGCTTAGGGATGGCAAAGACCCGATTAGTACAAATCGCAAACGGCTATACAATGAAACGGATAAATGGATACCTGCAAAATCTGAGAAGGCTAAAAAAGGGTTGAAAATTGACAACATTAAGGATGTTGTTGATATAAATGATACGATCGCTGTTGCTTTTCGAGAAAGCAAGTCCGAACAGCGAAAAAATGTTGAAAAGCCAAATACCAAGAGCAGCTCCTATATTCCGCCAATCATAATACGTACTCACGGTCAGCCAATCAAGCAAATCCTGGGCGAGATTCAAAAGCATGTGGCGATTAACCAAATTAGTGTACACACAGGCAGAGCAGAGACGGTCAAAATAAGGTGTCATAATGAGGAAACTCATAGTAAATTGGTGTCTGGCATTAAGGCTGATAACGTGCTAAAGATTCAGCATCATCAACTTAAATCGGAAAAAGTCCTCAAATACGTTATACGAAATGTAGACGTGACCTATGACCTTAACGATTTTAAGGAAGACCTGAAAAAGGCTAACTACTTTCCTGAGAAAGTGATAAGGCTTAAAGAAGCCAAAGGATCAATACATATGCCAATGATCCTGGTTCTGTTATCAAACACTGAACACAATAAGACACTTAAAAGTGTGATCCGCATAGGGCCCTTAGCTGTCAGTGTTGAAATGTTTCGAGGTAATAAGAAACCTTTACAATGTTATAATTGTTTGTGATTTGGCCATGTATCTATGGGTTGTACGGAATCCCCCCGTTGTAACAAATGCGCTAAAGATCATCAGTCAAAAGACTGCCCAAATGTAAAAGGACATGATTCCCCAAAATGTATTCGATGTAATGGACAACACACCTCCAGTTACACAAAATGTCCTAAATATCCGCAAGTCAGGAGAGTGCAAAGTGCTAAAGTGTCCCCGGAGATTTCCTATGCCCCAATGGTCTCCAAACAAGATAAGAGCATTAACGTGAATGATTTTCAGGTAATGTATAAACAAATTGGCAGTGTATGCAATTTGTTAAACGAACTGGGCAAGAAAATGCCACTGATAAGTGGAATACTTACGAATAAACACTGACAGTATGGCTGATCGATGCTATTCTATTACAAATCGAGGTAAACTTCGTTGCGTAATATGGAACGCCAGGGGGGTCCCCCGGAGGCGTATTGAGTTTTACAACTTCCTAACCCAATGGGATATAGACATAGACACACTTAAGGCCAGACCGCGACTTCAGGCTGCCTGGTTACTGTGTGCATCGTAAAGACAGAACTCTTCCCACTACAGTAAAGTCCCCGTCAGGTGGGTATTAAGAAAGGCATTCATCATCGGGAGGAACCAACCCGAGATTATATGGGAATGGAAGCTGCCTCTGCTATCATTACTGATGCCACACTGGGAGAAGTGAAACTAGTGGTTCTATATAATGCGCCCAAGCATAAATTCGATGCCAATGACCTTGACGAGCTGTTTTCCGGGAATATTCCCGTTATTATGGCGGGAGACCTGAACGCTAAACACTCACTGGAATTCAAGATGCCATAACCAAAACGGTGTCCTTTTGTATGGCTACGTGCAAAGGCAATCTGATATTATTGCAGTAGATATTATTTGATGATACATATTATTGTGATCATTCTCCTTCAAGCGATGTACTTGATATTGTGTTGTTGAAGGGCTTCTACAAATCATTCAGTATATATACTGTCAATGATCTATCCTCAGACCATAAACCAGTTTCCATGAAATCAAAACAGCGCCACTGTTCTGCAACGTGCAGGCCGAAACGAAGGGAACTGCCATCCTTTATAAAAACCTCCACCCGGCCTTAGCCGTTCTGCTGCACTGGCTTCCCTCCCTCCCACTTATGCTGTTCTTTTGACCAGTCGCATAAATGCTACTTTAATCCGTTCATTTAACTTAGGCGTAGGCATCTTCTTTAAGTGCTCTTGTTCTAAAGCGTAGAATTGGTACGAGTGAACGCAGCACAATATCTGACACCGCCTGTCTTTGATATATCGGAGGAAAAAATAAAGTCGGGCACTTTGTTGCTGGTGACATTCGTTAAATACAGGAACAACTGCCAAGAATGCGCCGCGCAGAAACGGATTTTTGAAGAAAAGCAATCACCTTGTAGGTAATTAGATACAAATCAAAGAAGGCTAGATTAAAGAGAATAGAAAATAACTGCTCCGTTTTTTATTCACCTAATAATCTTTATTTAGTATACAGTCACTTATTTAAAAATGTATTTTTCATCAAAGACTCAGTTTCGATTAAAGTCGTTTCGGCCTGACCACATGGTCGCTAATTAGATCCGATTTCACTAACTCACCCGGGCTTCCCTTCCCATTGTAATTCTTCCGTGCTTCTACAGTAAAAATGCAAAATTATAAAGGTGACTAACTGGATATTGTAAATCCATTACGTCGCTACATTCTTCCGCTACTTAATAAAGAGCGAATTATTTTGAGCCACATAAACATAAATACACATGTGTCTGTGTGTAAGTCCTCGTTGGTGGATCCCGATTAAAGTTAGTTAAAACCTAGATGCCATAGTAACAGCCTGCTTGTATACACTAGCACATCGGTGAATGTCGACTGTGTGGTTCTGTTTAACAGGGTTGAATATATCCAATCTATTCCGTGAACAGGGACTTAGGGTTGCATTCCGAACTCGTAACAACTCCAAATTTATATTGATCCCGTTATACAGAACCATATTCGACTTTTACCGAAGTGGAGGTGTATACACGCTGTTATGCCCGGACTGTGGGGCTATCTGTATCGGCTCCATGTGGCGTTCCTTCTGTGAGATTTTCCGTGAACATAGAAAGGCCTGGGTTAACAGAGATGGTAAGTCGGCCTTCGCTGACCATCTTATCGAGTCGAGACACCGAATGTTCAACTTCAACCACTGTATGGACACCACGTGGAGAGGACGAGACAGGGACAAGATTTTATTCCTCGAAGAGATTGAATTAAAAGACAGTAACGTATGAATATCACCTTCCTCCTCAATAATCAAATATCTTTCGAGATGTGTGGGTTGGTAGATTATGTAATCCGACTGGACAAGGATTATGAATATCGGAAACGAAGAGGAGCTTCCCATTAGGTCGGCGCTCTAGAGGAGCTCCCGATTAGGTCCATTATGTTTTTTGTATTTAAGTTCAGCTTTAAATCATTTTTATAAACTTTTAATAAAGAAACTAGCTCATTACCCGGGATTCGCCCGCTATGGGCGAAAGAAAAAAAACGTGCTACTAAAATTACAAAAAAACTTAATTAATTTATAAAAGTTAGCAATAATACGATTACATACAAAATTTCATAAAATCAACAAAAGTGTTATAAAAAATAAAAGATTACACAAAAACAGAATATATTAAATACAAAATTGTTCAAATGTTGTAATTGGCAGTTATATACAAAAAATTAATAAACGTTAGTTATACATCTATTTTGGCATAGAATGCGTTTGGGTACACTATATTTTTTGTCAGCCTATTAGAAGCATAAATATACAACTTTTTCGATGTACCCTTTCGAGAACATGCTACATATAAAATTAAAAACATGTCCGTGTAAAAAACATGGGCATTCCAAATTTTATGCCAAAAGATTGCCTTTGTGCTTTGTTAATTGTCATTGCAAAAGCAAATCGCACAGGAAATTGTTGTCTGGATGATATTAGGCATATATTTAGTGACAGAGTCTATACTCTGTCCAACGAAAGAAAAACTGAGTGTGCCCAATTGAAATTGGAAATTTAACTAGACACGCCCAGCTTTTCTTTCATTGAACAGAGTATCAGGGTTGCCAGATTAGGTGGAATTTGGAAACTTTAGGTGGGCACGAAGGTGGAATTGCCTGTTCGGTGGAGTTAGGTGGAATCAGGACTGAAGTAAAGTGAAAAATATAAATAAACATGCTGTTGCCATAATTTCGACCATAGCCAATATAAATCCTTCCAAACTACCATGGCCTTCATTACCTAGGTAAAAATTTGGCTGCCACTTCGTTTAACTAAATCCCATTGGTGTGGCATAGATATATCGACGATATTTTTTTGTATTTTTGACACAACCAAGATGGGCATTAGGTAGTTTTTACTTTCCTTTCTGTGATTTTTGTGAGGTTTTCCGCCTTGCTCTTATAACCAGTTGAAATGGCTGCAGTCCAACTCTGTTACGGCAAGTGCAAATGCAAGTGTTTAGGTTCTTGATTATTTTTAAATAAAATAATAATGCAATACTGTTTACTTATGAATATTTATACGATGACATTAATTTCAATGATTTCGTATTTTATTCAATTAAAATTAATAATATCGTTGTTCTCAACAATTCAAAACCAGTTTTGAACCATCTGCTTTCAGCAAGCAGAGAGGTTAAAAAGGGTTTGGCCTCTTCTAACTTCTAACCTCTCTGGATTTCAGATTGTGACATCAGAGTGTTACTTTTATCGTTTTATGATATGTCGTATCTAAACTAAATTTAAATCATCAAAAACAACAACCCAGCACTAATTTATGATGAATGATGACATCTTTACAAATTTGGTGGAATATCAGGGGACGGTAGGTGGCGTTCGAGTAGATCGAACTGGTAACCCTGACTAATACTTACTTAGAGCATAACTTACAATTTCTTATCATTGTAGACTATACTTAGAGGGTACATTAATCTGTGCCCGGACGTGTTTTTATGACAACTGATGAAGACTTTGTTTTAGAGATATTAATTTTTTTTTCTAAAAATGAAGAAATTGTTGTGGCATTCGTACAAGCAAACTACAGTATAAATTAGACCTGTACAGACTCCCTCTCATTGAGACGAATAATTTTTGTAAATCAATTATTTGGCTATGATGAGCCATTTTAGAGTTATAAAGGTATTTTTGCCCCCGTTTTTGCCAAAACAGGGAAATCTTTTTTTGTCCTGACAAATTTCATTTTTTTTTTCAATTAAATTTTGAATAAATAATTAATTGTTCTTTAGATTATTTTTTGATTAAATCTGTTTCATCATTTTTCATTTAAATTTTTCATCGTGCTAAGAAAAGCAATCACCCCGATTTCTTGAATAAATTGCCCCGACTCGAGGCTCTAAAAAGTCTCCGCTCGACTGTACAATTCCAATTTATTTACACAAGGTTTTAGAGGTAACCACGTCTGTTGGTAAAAGTAGTTTGGTCACTAATGCTATATTCAAGGACGTTAAGAGGGAGGAACGTGAAAGGGAGCCAGATCAACAATCCAAGCCTAAGGACTTTATATGGTCCATTGGTCTAGTACGGTTGTGATAAACAATGTCATGTCTGGAAAGCAACTGCTTCACGCATCGCAAGCAACGATGCCATTCTTTATCGCCCTTCAGCAGCCTTAGAGCTTTTGAAGCTTCCTGGAAAGTATCTTGCAATACACAAACAACTCTTCAAAGATCTTTAAATGATTTTGGTCTTTAGCAGCATTAGCAATCGATGCTGTAGACTTCCAGACTCCGTTGGATACGCATAGGCATTTTCGACTTCCGAGATTGTCTGAAAGTTTCGCTTCTTCGGCGCTATTACCCTATTCATTAATCACACAGGAATCATTAATCAAACTGTTTATTAATTGTTATTACACGCATCAAACAATTTTCGAATCTCCCACACGTAGAATTAAAGTAGATAATTAGTGTTAAATTGTTAAAAAGAAAGGAATTTTTAATTGTTTTCTTTTGTCGTGTAACTTACTTTTGTTAGCATTAAAGCCCGTCTTACGACGGGTACCACAACAATCGAATCTGTAAACTTGATATTAATTTAACGCAAGTAATTTTTTTATCACGGCCGACTGCTGCAGAAACTTTGCTTTGCATGAGATATACACAATGACATATATTAAAGATAAGACTCCGAATCCCATTGTTAACAGCGGCAAAAAGTGAAGCAAATTGAGCCATGATAGTTCTGGGCACGAGTGAGCCGTGGAGTAATTAGCTGTCTGGCTGCTTTGTTTCTGAAGATTTTGGGCCCGAGGAATAATTAACTCAAAACCATTCCTCAAAGTTGTTCTGCATGGTGACAACTGTACAAACAGACACGAAAAAGGATCAGCAATCATTTTCCACAAGCATAAATCAAAAATACGTAACTAAAATGAAAGTACATAACTGAAAAACTATCGAAACGAAATTGAAATTGAAACCATGATCGAATTTATAAAATTTAATGAAATACTTCAAATACAAAATAACTTATTACTCCGTGATCGGCGTGTGAAAGAATTATTAATCAGCTACTCTCGTGTTTAGTCATGTATTTTGCATCATTTTCACTCATTTTCGGCCATGACAGTTCTGGGCATGGAGCTTCCCAATTTGCTTCAAATTACAACAATTGCTTCGGAGTCTATCTTTAATATACGTCATTGGATATAATTGTTAGTCTGCGCATATTGTTGCTTATGCATTGTCGCTTCATGACGGACGAATCAAGCAAAATATATATATACTAGCTGATATGCCTGGCGTTGCTCGGGCTGTTTGTTCAATGAAATTTTCCATTCTAGACGGTGAAATTACAGCTATAGTCTCTTAAATCGTTATATATTCATTTTTTTCTATAAACGAAATTTATTAATAAAATAATACAGGGTGTCCATTTAAAGTCTGACACATTTTATCTGCATACTACCAAAAAACTAATAAAGATAAACAGAAACCGATTTCAATATATGAAATTGTAACTGAAAAAGTTTTATATAACCAAGTTAGTAGACCCCAACGTGTGCTCCTTGGGTCACACGGAGGATGTCCAGCCGATAATCAATTTCTTGCCATGTTCTTTTGAGCATATCGACATCCACCTTGTTAAAAGCAACCGTGTTTCACTTCAGTTCCCGCACTCTAGTGGCGAAATTGTGAAACGCCATAAAACTTTTTCAGTTACAGTTTCATAAATTGAAATCCGTTTATCTTTATTAGTTATTTGGTAACACACAGATAAAATGTGTCCGATGTTTTATGGACACCCTATATTAATATGTTAAATTAAAGTTACAACAGTGTGTAACTAAATAGAAGTGCGCCGTCAGGCATTGCCATCTAGTGACTTTCTTTGAAGTATACTCAACTTTACGAAAAATAAGAATAACTTAATAAATTGATAAAAAGACGGTATAAAAAGTACCCTAAATAGGACACAGTAACTTTAATTATAGACATGGAAAGTTCCGTGGAGATTCGTTGAGTATTTTCTGAGTTGTAAAAGGACAAACACTCCAACGGACTCCGATATATAATACAGGGTAATTATTAAGTTACTATACATTTCAGTGAAATATCCGTTTTATTGCAGCAATTACGGTATGCATCAACCAGATATCATACGAGGACACCTTCTTAGTACATTTCAATGTGTCCCCCTTGCACATCCTGGCACAGCTCCCAGCGTTCCACCGTGGCCCGGAAAACACTGCGCAACATAGCCGATGTAATGTTTTCCACCACGGTTGTAATCCGTTGTTTCAGCTGTGCAATGGTGCGTAATCTTGACCTGGTACAACTTGGACTTGATAAAACCCCATGCAAAGAATTCCATGGGGATCAAATCTGGGGCGCGCCCTGACGAAGCCATCTGCCTGGGAATGCACGAGTCAGGTAGTCCAGAATGGCGTTGGTAAAATGGGGTGGTACCCCATCCTGTTTGAACATAACAGTATCCTAAATACCATCATCTCGCACCACCATCATCATTCACTTTGGGTGTGTTTGGGTGTGCAAATAAATGAAATTCGTTAATGTTTTCATCAAAATGTATACGTTGAAATCATTTAATAATCACCCTGTATATATATGGATATGCGTCGGGTGTCAACCGTACAGGTTGTAGGGCAAAGAAATGAAAGTGGAGCATCAATGGTGTTCAAAACTTATCTTCTGCAACAATATAGGCTACTGTTCATCTGCATATAAAAATAAATTGGGCTATGTGCGAGTCGAACTCGCGCATCGAGGGTTCCGTACTATCATGTATTAACCAAAATATGCCCAGTTCTGGAGGGTGTGGCACTGTGTTCTCGATTTCGACTTTTATAGACATATAATCTATAATAGTTTAAGTGTCGAAATTTATAAAATAAGCGCTTTGAAAAAAAAAAGGTTTCAAATATTAAGTTAACAGATCACCTGAAAGAAAAATTTATCTTTGTCGTTGCGCAAGTCCAACTCACACTTGGCCAGTTTTTCATTATTTGATGTAATACTTTAGAGTTTGAACTATAACCATGTCATGTTTGACGCTTCTATGTATAACCGTTTTTACGATAAAATAAATAAAAAAAGAAAAAAAAAACTTTCTACATTTTTTATTATTTGTTAGACAATCCGCAATAATAACACATACCCTGTGAAAATTTCAACTGGCTACCTATTCCCTTTCAAAATATACTGCCCTTAAGATATTATCTTACCACACAACAATCCCTGGCTTCGGACAGACCAAGAGAATTATTATTATTTTTTTTCAGTTTATTTATTTAATTAAATTAAATAACAATGACGTAGTATTGTCTTGCTACAACAATCCCTGGCTTCGTACGGATTGTTGTAACTTTCTTTGTCGGACAAGATTTTAATCCCTGAAGAGACTGAAATTAGAAGACAGTAATGTATGAATAACACCCTCCTCCTCAATAATGAACCATCTTTCGAAAGGGATAGGTTAGTAGATTATATAATCGGACTGGACAAGGATTATGCAGACCGGAACCGAAGAGGAGCTTCCCATTAGGTCGGCGCTCTAGGGGAACTCCCGAATAGGTCCGCTATGTTTTTTGCGAATCACAACCTTGTATATCAAAAGTTTGTTATCTACACCAAAAGCGCTGTTTCGCCCCAGAAGTGCAATCAAACTGAACTTCGCCTTCTTTGCCTTGTTGAGCGCATATTGGACTTGGTCGTTCCAGTTTAGTTTGGAGTCGATCATGACACAAAGATGTTTATAGCTTTTTACCCACTCAAGTTTCTTGCCAAATAAGAAGAGGGGCTTCGGAGGGTTTTTGCATTTGCGAGTGACAAACATGACCTTGCACTTTTTGACAGTCAGCTTTAATCGCCACTTAGTGAACCAGCTCTCGCACTGATGTAAAGCTTCTTGTAGTCGAGTGATGACATGTGCTGGGTTTCGTGTCCAGGTCATGATGGAACCGTCGTCAGCAAACATGTAAAGGTTACACTTTGCAAACTAGGGGAAGTCATGGATAAAGAAGTTGAATAAGGCTGGACCCAAGACAGAGCCTTGGGGTACACCAGCATTAATATCGCAGGGTTCAGACAAGGAGTCCCCAACCTTAACACGAAAAGTCCTCTTTGACAGGAAGGAGCGAACCAGAGCAATTAGATCGTCAGACCGTAGGTAATCATTTTGTAAATGAGCCCATCATGCCAGACTTGGTCAAAGGCCTTTTGGACATCGAAGAAAACGAGACCATCAAACATAGGGAGGTTGACAGGAACGTCTAAATCAGCAACGAGCCTCCATAACTGAAGCTGACAAGAGTGGCTTGGACGGAAGCCAAATTGCTCACTACGAATGAGGTTGTTTGCCTCGCAGTACTCGTTGAAGCTCTCGAGTATAGTGCGCTCAAAGACTTCGAAAGCATGGGCAACAAGCTAATAGGCCTGTAACTTGTGGGAAGAGCAGAATCCAGTCCAGGTTTAGGAATGGTGATGATGACTGAGGTTATCTACACGTTTCTTGTTGTTATTGTTGCAGTTGCTTGTTTGATGACTTAACATCCTATTCGATTAAAGGAAGCAACAGTAATCTTTGCCTCTGGACCAATGAGTGAAATTTCTGGCTGAGAAGAAGAGAACAATTTGAGTTCTCATTGGCTGGTGAAGTATATATATACCCCCGAGATATACCCCCAATACAACATACGATTGTTCGATTGACGGCAACACGACAGACAAAGATACACTGTTTCTGGATTGACGACCTCGCATTTCCATTAAAGACGAATTGTATTTTTCCTAAAATTACCGGTAAGCTTTCTTGTTTGTTTACAGTTTTAGAAACAAAGTTAAGGGATGAGCACATAAAACTAGGATAAGTGTTATAAATACTGTGTGATAACTGCCCCACTGTTAAGTCTGTTTTTTAAGAACTGTTTTTAAGACTATAGTGCTGACTATGATAGCCTACAAAGAATATGGATTGTTTGAGTTTGTAAATTCTATGCTTCGTGCTTTTCTTATTTTTGTATTCACATACTGTGTTTAAGGGAGCAATGTATACCATCTAGATTGTATACATTGTAAAAAATTGTACAGATAACTGTCTCTCTACTTTTAAAGATAACTCCAGTTTTGTTTATATTAACTATCTGCAATTAACTTTATCCATTAACCATTACAGAGGAAGTTATCCGAAGAAATGTCTGCTTTTACGGGATCTACGCTTGAAGATAATCTCCGCTACCAAATCGGGCAGACTCCCCTAATTGTAGAGGAGATCATGCGACAATTACCTGCGCGGGATGTATATAACTGTGCGAAAGTTTGCAAACTGTGGAATTCCATAAGCCAGAAAGCCAAGAGGAGCCGCCATCAGTTTTCCTGGATGCTTTGGAGTTACTCTAAAGAAGTGAATGAAAAGAACGATCTTAAAATATCTAGGAAGTTTGGCGACGTGTACAGTCGTCCGAAAGTGGCGATTCTTTTTGGTGCGTACGAGGTCGTGATGGATCACGACGGAGCAACCAGAAAATTAACCATTTGGAATGACATAGGTAAGATTTGTTTAGTATTTATGAGTACTTAAGACAGATCTTCCTTATTATAATATATTGCAGACTTTTCTTTAGCCTAATATGACCTCTCTCACTCCCTTTTCCAGTTCTGAAGGCTATGATTGCAGAGTTGCCCGAAGACTGTCTACTGTTATGTGTAAACTGTTGTGATATTATAGGAACAAGTGCTTCCTTACGTAGCTATTATTTGGAAGATGGGCCTTCCTTTGCAAGTCTCCTTCTACCCGAGATGCCAGGGGTCGATGTTTATTCTTTCGTCGTTCCAAAAAATCAAGATTTCAGGCCGTATTGCTCATGGAGTGCGGAGCAATTTATTAAATTCACTGGCGTACCTATCCATGAAAAGGTGAAGTGCATGGTTGTGTTTTGCGATACCGACGAGTATTCTGTGCCCACATTGATAGCACGCAGCTTTTTGATACAACAAAATTATAAGATTGCATGTGGTTTCGGCTGTGCGGATCTCCTCGCTCCAAAGGATAAAGAAGCACCGTCTCCAGGTGCGATTGGATTTGCTTTTTGCGGAGAGAAGGTTGAAGCTGCGTCGTTGATGCTGGATGGAAATATTCAAGACGAAGATGGTATCCGCAGTGCTCTGATGCAGTTGAAAAATTGTGGTCTACCTGAAGACAGAAGCTTCGCATTTATGTTTGGGTGGAAGCCATGTCCTCTTAATGTGGCAGTGTTTCGTAAGCTTTTCCCTAAGACGCCAATTTTTGGAAGTGGGGGAGCTGGGGGTTTTGGCATAAAGTTTTTGCTGTCTTCTAAGGATTTACCCGAGGTTGATAGAGATCTGGGTGACTTCCGTGATATTTGGAACGTTTGTGATCCCACAGGAGCTGTAGTAGTTCTAATATCTATTGTTGAATAATTTTCGCTGTTTACTGCTTTGTTTAGGGTGAAATAAATTTGTATTTTTCTTTGGAATTTGTCTTGGTCTGTATTCGTTTCACGTAAATTTCGCCTCATTAAGAAGAAGACTCTGTTCTATTCGAGTTATAAGACGCTCTTCCAGTTTCTTCATGTCAATTATTCCGGCAGGTTTTAAAAGTCCAAATTGCTCGATATCAGCGGAACGGGTAGTGTTAGACATAATTTTGCACTTTTGGCACTTTGGCACTTTTGATATTAGCACAACATAAGCATTAGCACCTCTTCATATTTTCACATATATACTGAGTTACCAAAACGCATGGGATAGCAAGCACATTGAATGATGGGCATGGCTCACGAATTCACAGGGGTAAGAGCTTGGATAAGATTCTGGGAATGGACCATTAGACGTTGTGGGAAGAGCTTGGATAAGTGATTAATCAGAAATGGCACGTCGTCGCGAGTTGACGTCTTTTGAACGGGGTATGACAGTAGGTGCCCGACGCATGGGATGGTGCAGTGGTGCAGGAATTTGGCTTTCCCCGCTCAACTGTCTCTAGGGTGTATCGGGAATGGCTGGATGAAGAGGTGCTAATGCACAACAGGCACCATACCGTGCGTCCAGCTGCCCTGAATGATCGTGACCGGTGACACCTGGGACGAATGATTCAGAGAGACAGGAGCGCAACAGTGCAGCAAATCACAGACCAGTTCAATACTGGCCGCACTAGAAACGTCTTCCGGTGGACAATCCGTCGGAATCTGCATGCCCTCGGGTTTGGCAGCCGTCGCCCTACACGGATGCCAATGCTTACCCAGCGTCATCGGACACTCCGGCGTGCATTTGCCACCAACCATCTTGGCTGGACTCTGCAACAGTGGCGTAACGTCATATGGTCAGATGAGTCACGATTACAACTGTACCACGCTGATGGGAGGCACCGTGTGTGGCGCAGACCTCACGAAACGATGGATCCCGCATGCCAACAAGTGGTGGGGCGTCAGTGATGGTCTGGGGTGCATTTTCCTGGTTTGGAATGGGCCCTCTGGTTATCCTGGACCAAACGATGAATGGTCCACGGTATCGTCAACTCATCGGAGACCATCTGCACCCCTTTTTGACATTTCAACACCCTGACGACGTAGCAGTCTTCCAAGATGACAATGCTCCACCACATCGCTCCAATGTCGTCCGCGAATGGTTCGAGAAGCATGCAGGAGAGGTCCAACGACTGAGCTGGCCAGCCCGGAGCCCTGACATGAATCCCATCGAGCATATCTGGGATGCTGTTGAAGTCAGGCTCCGGGCACTGGATCATCAGCCCACGAACGGGCAGCAACTATCTTCGGTGTCAACTGCCTCCAGAAGTGTACCAGGGACTTGCAGACTCACTACCACGCCGTATTGCTGCACTCCACAGGGCCAGAGGTGGCCCGACCAGATATTAAGTAACTTTCCCATGAGTTTTGCTAACTCAGTGTATATAGCAAATAAGGGTCGTACAAATGAAAACGAAAATTTAAGTGGGAAAAAAGACGACGTATAGGATCGTAAGTTTTTGTTTTCAACAATTGCGAAACCCCACGTGCAAATTGACCAATAAGTTGTAAGTGTTGCATCACATGAGAAAGAATGATAGCTCGCGCCAGAAACAAGAAAAGCTCGACTTTAGATGTGTACCATATAGATTAGTCCAGTCGGTATTGGGCAGAGTAAAGTCGCCAAGAATTAAAACACGTGTATCATTTTGATAATTGCACAATACTTGGTCGACACAAGAAACAAACCTAGAGTAAGTATTAAAAGGTTGACCAGGGGTATATAAACACCACCGATAATTATGCAAGTATTACACCCAAGTGAAATAGATACAAATAAGCATTCAATATCACTATGTAATGTACTGATCAGTTCACAGGGGAAGTTATTCTTAATGGCAAGTAACACACCGCCACCACTTGATTTCTTACTAGTCGCGGGGGATCTGTCTGCTCTATAAATGTTGTAATTGACTGCAGAAAGCTCAGAATTGCTGATATCAGGGAACAGATTGGTTACAGAATATTAATATTATAATACGAATAATATTAATTAATAAGAATTTTAAAAATATTAATTAAGAATACATAAATACATTTTAATTAAAAATATTATATAATCACTTGAATATAATTCGTAAAAGTTTTAGATAAATGAATGCAGGTTTCAATTCTTTTATTTCCGATTTTTATAAGTAATTTTTTTTTTATTTCCGAAAAAAAAGAAAGAAAGAAAAGAAAAGACAGGAAGTGTTGCAACTTCCTTGACGGGAAATCCCACGAGCTGGCTTTCTTCCAGGAGACTGAAATGCCCATGCATAAATAATGTGGCTGTTATGCGCATATGCCATAACTATCGACTCCGCTAAATGATTTTTTTTCAGTGTTATATTTTTATCTTTAATCACATACGTGATGTAGATTAGGGAAACGTTTATTGATATCTCAAATAACCCAGCCCATTCATAAAGGAAATCGAGTGAGTCACCTCTACTCACTGATAAAAGTCAAATAATATTCGTATTATAACATACAGCGACCTCAGGATTATACGTGCGTGGATTATCTGGATTGTGGGTTAGTCATGCTTTTCGTTTATTCATGTCATTTTGTTCAGTTATTAGCAGTAATAATCGGGAATTTGCTCTATTTTTTACTTAAGTTTTTTTGTTGTTGTTGTTTTGTTTTTGTTTTTTCAATTAAGCAAACATTGAGATGAATCAGTTACACTAATTGTTAAAAATATAGTTGTGAAACGATTGGTGAAGAAAATAAGAGATCCCACAGGAGAGGTCGGCAAGCTCCCGTGTCGTGACGTCATCTGCTTATTTCCCGAGTCTTTCTCGTTAGCCTCGCTTATTTCCGTGAAAAACTCACTTTATCTGAATCCAATGTTTCTTACAATTCATGTTTTGTTCTTTGATTCCAGTATAAATGCACTTTTTTATAATTTTCACCATTTTCCTTCATAAATGATTCTAGATCTTTCTGATACAAATTCTGTACCATCCTCAGAATTCTTGTACAACCATAGATGCCGAGTATTAGTCCTTGTGTCACTGATGAGATAATTTTTTTTATTATTTTTCTTTTATAAAAATCAGCTAATAATTTTACAAAAAAATCAACTTCAGCCAATAATTTTTTGAAACTAATTTAACTCAGCCGACTGATTTTTAATTTAATAACGTTAATCATAGAATTTTTAAAAACTTTTTTTAATACTTTTTTTACACTGTGGCAGAGGTTTGTGACACTACCATTCGGAAAATAATAAAGCTTTTCTTTAACATAACTTGAAAGCATGATGGAAACGGAAGAAATCATTTAATCAATGAAGGTATCCGGACATTTGCTCCTAACTGGTTATACTGCTTCAGTATCCTTCATGTTCAGAATATAATTAATAACTATAAAAGAAATACAGCAAACTGATCACATACAGGAAATTAAATTTTTATTAAGTAAAAATTAAACTTAATAAAGGGTTTGCTGGATTATTTCATTAGCACTTTTATCGCCGGACTCAGCCCGACGGCACAATTCTCCCGATGACGTTTCACTTTTGTTTCCGCCGCAGCTGTGGAATGTCACTTTTTATCGTGTCAGAGCCCGCTCTGATCACTAGCGGTTAAAACCATAGAGAAAGGAAGTAAAAAAGGAGTTTTTAGTTCCTTTCTCCATGGTTAAAACCCAACGCATTCCATCACTTCAGCGCATGCGCAATTACAGTGTTGCTAAAAGGTGATTTTAGCAGCGGGAAAGCAATCCCTTCTCACTTAAAAGTTTACAATATTTTCTCTTTCTTAGATTAAGTTGCCTTTTATGCGGTATCGTTTTTTTTTTGCTTGTTTGTTTGGGGTTTTTTTTTTGTTTTGTTTTGTTATAGATTTTCTACTCCATTTAAAAAAATCAATCACTTAAAAAAATGTAATAAAATCAATAACATATTATTATCGAACTATAGCCAATCTATGAGATGAGCTTATTGCACGTATAATGGAGGCGGCGGACCAAATAAGAGAACGTAAAGATGATTTCAGCCGCGCAACTCGTCACGTTCTCACAAGAATTGAAAAATGCGTCTAAATACTGGCGGAATATTAGAAAATTTGTTATGATAAAGTTATTAAAATGTTTATGCAGTAAAATTATATTAGAAACTACTGATGGTTAAAACTTATTAATCTATTTTGTTTGTACTCCTTTCTACCAGAATGAACACGACCTTAACAAAATCCATTGACAACAAAGATGCCAGGAAAGTGTCAAGTTACTTTTGAAAACGTGTATTAATTGGCGGCATGGAGCGGAACCCAGGGCCTACTAGAAAAGACAACGACTACTCAACACCATTCACTTCTTCCAGCTGTAGAGGTAATAGTCATCTTGATAGCATTTTCTGCAATTTCCAAACGTGTTTAATGTTAGCTAAGACAGTGTATATCAAATTTCTTTTATTATTGCAATAATATAATTGAATTGCTTGTATTTTATAACGGCGAACGAAAAGTTAATAAAACGATCGCTAGACCATTTTTAAATAGCTTAGACCTCGCACGTAATTGTCGACTTTTAATTTGCCGATCCTTAATAATAATAATGAACGGTTCAATATAGCTGGACTAGTAATGGATGTGACAGGGCCTCAGAGCAACTCTTTCTGGTCATTCATGAAGTTTTTACTATAAGCCCACCGCCGTTTCAGCAGAATTCCTTTTGACTGCACAGCTTTTATATTAACCGCGCAAAGATTTCTTATGTTCAGTGCGCAATCAAGAAATCAGTTATTGCACGTAATTTTTTTACACATTTTAACAGAACACTATAGCTGCAATATCTGTTGGAACGCCATATTATTCTGCACACATACGCGGAAAACTTCAAATTTCCAAGAATTAATGTTTCTTTTTCCTATCTTTATTACTGGCTGAGAAAAATGTGGCGGCTATTTTCTCTAATTATAAACTAACTCCTTGATATCTTTCATTATTCATTATTCATTCCAAATAACTGACTATTGATTAAAAATAGCGATCTGTTGGGGTTTTTTTTAGTTCCCTGTACACTTGAGTATTTATGGGAAATTTCGAAGAAAATTCTTCATGAAGAGCAGCGGCCCTTGGCGAGGGAGTTGGGATTGAATGAGCAAACTGTCAAGCATATCGAGATTCAGAACAAAGACGAAGGCCCGTCTGAAATTCCTTTCCAGATACTGAAGAAATGGCAGCAAAGTCAAGGGCGAGCAGCCACTGACGATGTGCTTCAAGATGCCCTCGCAAAAGTCAGAAGTAAACTAGGTAACCTAAACATTAAAATATTGAGTTTTGTAATACAGGGTGTCCAAAAAAGTCTGGTAACATGGCAGATATCTGAAAGCTGCCAGGTGGGCCAGATCTGATGTGTGTGGTTTATAGGTAATAGGGGGGGGGGGTTCATTGCCGCACTCAAATGTGACTTTGACCCCCAAATTTAAGGTCATCCATTTGCTAACTCGAAAACTATTAAAGATAGAGAAACCTGGTGGTAGGCCTGTGCGAATGTACAATTCCGCCATTATAATTTATTTTTGGATCCAGTTCACAAAATTCACGATACACTGACATTGTCAGAGTAAATCATTTATGTATTAATCAAATTTTAAATTGATTACAAAAATTTTAAAAATATTATACAGGGTGAGTCAAAAGTCGCAGTACACCCTGTTTTTTCGAAAACCTTGCAGGAATTGGGAAATCTGAATATTCCAGTAAGGTATGGGTGAGGTGGTCTATCTTTTACGGTATGTACCGAACATGGCCGCCATCATGAAATAGGCTATCTTGAATCTAACAAGGGGACATTACGACCTCGGAATTTTAGTTTAATACGAGACTTCGTGTAGTTGTAGTGTACCTTTAGGATGTTAATATACTTAAATATTAAGGCGCACTATTCAGCCAATTTTGAAAAAAAGACGGTTTAAAGTTTCGAGCATCATACATAAGGGAAAGTTTTCCTCCTTGATTTTAAGTGATCCGATAGCTCAGACGGCAGCATGGTTACTACTCACAAGTCAAAGTGTGAGGTGGCGGGTTCGAATTCCAGTTGTAACAATTTTTTTTTCTTTACCCAAATAATTATTCAATATATTATATTTACAAATTTATTTGTGACAACCAACTCTTTCACAAAATTTTCCTTTTCTCAAAATTATTATACTTATTTTTATTGTTACAAGTGTCTACGGAGTAATAAAGTATTTTCTGCAAAATATTTTGTATAGAATCAACATTTTAAAAGCAATAACAGTTTTTTTTTTTTTTTCGAGGTGGCGAGTTCGAAAGGGAAATCTTTGTGAATGTAAACGAGGTGTGCTTTTCAATGTTCTTGTAAAAAGTCATCATTTATTTGTTGTGCGAATTGTCGTGGTATCTTTTGTTTTCCATGCTTCTATGACAATTATCATGCTGGTTCATGTATATCATTTTAATTTAACTAATTGACATTATTACTTCTGTGTTATATTGCTATTTGCATGAAATGAATTTTTTACCCTTTCCATATAAAATAGGCTATTTTGCTGAAAATACTTGTGTTACTTATATTGCTCCGTAGACACTGGTAACAATAAAAATAAGCATAATAATTTTGAGAAAAGGAAAATTTTGTGAAAAAGTTGGTTGTAAATTTAAATTGAATAATTATTTGGGTAAAAAAGAAAAAAATTGTTACAACTGGAATTCGAAACCGCCACCTCACACTTTGACTTGTGAGTAGCAACCACGCTGCCGTCTGAGCTATCGGATCACTTACAATCAAGGAGGAAAACTTTCCCGTATGTACGGTGCTCAAAACCGTCTTTTTTCAAAGTTTGCTGCATAGTGCGCCTTAATATTTAAGTGTATTAACATCCTAAAGGTACACTACAACTACACGAAGTCTCGTATTAAACTAAAATTCCGAGGTCGTAATGTCCCCTTGTAAGTCAATTTTTTTAAACGGAAAGGGGGTCGTGTGATATATCACATAATATCAACATTTTCTGAACGATTTCATTCCTGTAAACAGATTTGAAGTAGCAGTTATGGTTCAAACTGACTTAGATTCCTCACCGTGAAAGATAGACCACCTCACCCATATCTTACTGGAATATTCAGATTTCCCAATTCCTGCAAGGTTTTCGAAAAAACAGGGTGTACTGCGACTTTTGACTCACCTTGTATATTAACTGACTTAAAGTTTTATTTATTTTGCAGATGCTCAACATTTAAACACGAAGTTAAACATAAACGATGACATCATAGAAGGTAATATTTGCTTATAAGTATCAGTTTCATTATTCATCTTAGTTATGTCTATTAATCTGACAAGGAGACTCCAAGTACTCTGACTCACCGATTTTGATTATACGAGTAGATTACTTCAAATTAAGCTTTCATGCAAAGCCATTCGACACACTTCTCAAAATTTGCAGAGAGAAAAAAACATTAAGTTTTTTACCAATTCAGATTAAGTAGAAATACTTACATTGTTGAAGTTAAAGTTAATAGCTTAACGTTGGCTTCTGGTGAAAATAACCTGGGTTCAATTTCCGTGGAAGCCATGATGTTTTTTTCCCCTGAAATTTTCCTTAATATATATAGGAGTTAAATGTAACATTTTTTAAACATAATCACAGTTTTCCAATTCATTGTCGTTATTTTTCGCAATTTTTATAGAAGGAATGCAAAAGAAATAACTGTATATTTTTATTAATACGCTATGAATGAACAACTATAAATTTTATTTAACAAAGTATAAAAAAACTGAAAGCACATGAAGCCGGATAATTATTTTAGCCAAAGAAATCTGCAATAAAATCTATAAAATCATAAATATTCTTAAATCTGTGACAAGTAATATTATATTTTTGAAGAATGCAGGTGAAGAGAGGTACAGAAGCAACAGTAAATTCCGTTGCTAGCAAATTTCCGCTCCTAGGAAATAGGAGATTGTAACTTGTCACAGATATGCTAGTCGCTCGCTGTTTTTTCTTATGACAGGACATGTAAAAAGGTTTCGATAATGGATATTACATGTGAAGAAAGCAATTCTGCATATCAAGATGACTCAAAATTTGAAATCTCAAAATTAGAACTTGCAAGTGCTATAAAAAAAGTGCGAAAAATTGTTAAAGGACGCAAATTATATGCCTAAAAATTCTTCATCGTACATTATTTCAACAACTGTTGAATTAATTGGCAAAGAATTATTTATGCGTGTCGTGGACATGATTTCGGAAATGAAAATTGTAGAGACCGATGAATTACTATTAGACAATGAGCCATACGACGAAGAAGAACAGGTTTCGGAATGTACACCAGAATCTGTATCGGCTTTGGATAGCGATTACATTCCATCGCCTAAAAAGAATAAAAGACATCCAATAACTTTTGAACAAAAGATAAAAGCTGTAATTATTGCAAAAAATTGCTATTATTACTTTAAAAAATTGTACTTATTACGGTTAACTACTTTTATAAAGTTCATTCATAGCGTATTACGGTCATTTCTTCTGCATTCATTCTATAATAATTACGAAAAAATAACGACAATGAATTGGGAAACTGCGATTATGTTTTAAAAATGTTACATATAACTTCTATATATACACTGAGTGAGCATATTATTATGACCACCCTGTTAGTATATGTGAGTTGGGCCACCTTTTGCCTTTAATACTGCGGTGATTCTTCGTGGCATTGATTCCACGAGATGTTGGAAGGTGGTGGGAGGAATCTGACACCATGCCTGATGGATAGCACTGTCTTGTTGTGTTAGATTGGACGGTGGTGGATCCAGCTGTCTGATGGTTCGTTCGACTTCGTCCCACAAATGCTCAATTGGAATGAGATCTGGGGATTGTGGGGGCCACCGAAGTAAGGTGAAGACCCCTCATCTTCCTGGAACCACTCCACGAGCTCTGTGGCATGGCACATTGTCTTGCTAGAAGTAGCCATCCCCATTGGGGTACGCTATCAACATGACAGGGTGGACTTGATCGGCGACGATACGGAGGTATGCTGTGCTATCCAGACGTTGTTCAACACGTATTAATGGACCCAACGCATACCAGGAAAACATTCCCCAGACCATAACACTGCGCGCACCGGCCTGAAGGGTTGTACTCATGCATGCGGGGTCCATGCTTTCGTGCTGTCTCCGCCAGATTCTCACGCGGTCGTCTGAATGATATAACTGGAATCGTGACTCGTCAGATCACATGATTTGTTTCCACTGCTCGATAGTCCAGTCCTTGTGCTCATGAGCGAATTGGAGTCGTTTCCGCTTGTTAGCTGCAAACAGCAAAGGTGTGCGGACAGGTCTTCGGCTTCGTATCCCATGCGATGCAGTGTGCGGCGGACAGTGCATTCAGAGACCGTTTTGAAGGACCCCTGATTAAGGTCAGCAGTGATTTGATGCACACTTGCCCTTCTATTATCCTTTACCCGTCGTGACAGTCTCCGTTCTGTACGATCATCAACCATCCGCGGGCGGCCACAACGCGAACGTTCAGACCCCGTCTTCCGGCTAACCGTCCAGTCTTTAAATACTTTAACGACGGCTGGTCTTGAGCACCCCACGAATGCTGCTGTTTCGCTGATATTCGCTAAATAGCTCCGAGCACCTACAATCATCCCGCGTTCGAAGGCTGTTAAATCGCGTCGTTTACCCATAGTTGAAGGATGGAACACGTCTACTGTTGTCGACGACACTCAGCTTCCCTTTTTATATTGGTCTGGCCCGCTAGCAACATTGCGGCGACGTCCGTGCATAAACATGTCAGGTGGTCATAATAATATGCTCACTCAGTGTATTAAGGAAAATTTCAGGAAAAAAAAACATCAAGGCCTCCACAAGAATCGAACCCAGATGGTTTTCACCAGAAGCCTAAACGTTACCACTGAGCCACTTTAACGGCCAACTGTAGTTGCAACAATGTAAGTATTTCTACTTAATCTGAATTGGTAAATAACTTAATGATTTTTTTTCTCTGTAAATTTTGAGAAGTACGTCGAATGGCTTTGCATGAGAGCTTAATTTGAATTAAAGTACTCGTACTATTTTTTTCTTCAAAATCGGTGAGTCAGAGTACTTGGATCTCTTTGTGAGTGTTAAGCCAAATTGATCAATTATTCCGAACATATTCACTACGTTTACATGCACGTTTCGATCCGGATCGACTTGAGTTAATCCAAAATTGCCTCGCGTTTACATGCATCTAACTCGATCCGGATCGAGTCCGATAAGATGCCCTGTGGGTAAAGCTCTAGATTAGGAAAGTACGCCCGACTTTGTCATCTGCTACAAAATCCGCCATTGTTGGCTCAGTCGGCCTTATCACTTGAATTACGCTTCCTCTAAAATACGGCTGAAATTCAATTTTTTAAAATTTTCTCATTATTATCGCCTGGAAATATAATTGACAATCAATACATTTTGTAATTATTGATTTTTTCTTTAAATTTTGTTTTCAATTAAAATTTTCTGTATATAAATAATAAGGTTAACTAAAATGTTATTTATATGTCAAGTTTTTGATTTATTTACCTCAATATAATAATCCTTAATAACTTTTAAAATGCATTTGCATGTTTACGTTTTTTATACTTATTTTTATCAAAATATAATTTTAATAGATTTTATCAAATTAATTTTTAGATTTATATCAAAAACTTCAATTTAATTGTTTATTTAATTGTATTAAATAATAAAAATTATAAAATTACAATTATAATAATTATAAATAATTATCAAATTATAATTCAATAAAATAGAAATTGTTTAATTGAAATTTTTGATATAAATATAATATTTAATTTGATAATTATAATTTGATAAAAAAAATTATTAAATTAAATTTTGATAAAAATATATATATAAAACTCCAATTTGATTGACAATTTGAAAATTTTTAATTAGGAAAAATGACATTTTGATAAAAAAAGTTTACAAAAAAAATTTAAACATGCAATGTATTTTAAAATTTATTCATTTATTTATTTATAGATATTTATTGTGCTGAAGTATAAATCAACCAAGAACTTATTTTATCTAAAATTTTCTATATTTTTTCTTTCAACCAAACAGCAAATTTAAACTCGATCCGGATATTATTATTGGGTGACCTCTTTCCTGAGGCATGCTTCCCTGGTTTCAAACCACCTCTTTCGACGGGATTGAACTCGATCCGGATCGGGGTGTTGAAGCCTGTTTACATGACACTTATTGCAGGATTGACTTGAAACTTGTCTTTCGATCCGGATCGAAAGTGTGCATGTAAACGTAGTGATTCCGGATATGGCAGATACCTTCCAACATGTTAATTGAATCTCTTAAAGAAGAGACTGAGATGTGAAGTAGTGGCAATAAGAGAACCATTTCACAACAATAAAATTTTCACGAAAATGTTTTTTTATTTCAACAAAAAAAATTATTAGACAAATTAAGAAAAGAAATATCCCTATCTTCAGACCTTTAACTTTTTAAATTCCTTTGAAAATTATCACACAACAAAAACTGGCACAATGTTATGTGAAGTAGTCATGCTTTATTGTGCTCTCATCTATGGGTGTGTTCACAAAGTCGCGGGGGACGGTGGGTTCGGCCAGCTGGTCGGACATAAACGCAAGCGTGGGCCTCGTCTTCAAGGACACAAACGCTAGTGGGCGCGAGAACAGTGGACACAGCCGATCCACTGCATCCACTGTTTCGAGAGCTCAGTGGCACCCACTGATTACCCAAAATGCAATGCAAGGCTTTGTTTGCTTTGTGGGACATCCAGGGGGAGGGAAGGGGGACATCGCATTCCTAGAATAGAAGAGATGTGACAACTAACGGTAGAAATAAATTTGGAAAAATACGACCTGGAAGCGCTTTTCGAGGGCG
>JAHWFO010040997.1:43144-95119 GCA_023313115.1 Rhysida immarginata
TCACTTTGTTTTAATATTGTGCCAATTCCCGGAAAAAGTTTGTTTAACTAACGGTAGGGAAGGAAAAGCTATCAGACCTTTCTGTAGTGCAATTTGCATGTTCACTATTTTAAAAAAAAACTCGTACAAATAAAGTAGTTATCTTTTTCTTTAAGAATCTTTTATTAATCTTTAATATTATTTTAAAATTAAATTAAAATAAATGATAAATAAAATATAATAAATTCAACTAAAATACGATTTACAAAATAAATAAAATGATTAAATAAAATTTATTAAGTAAATTCAATTTAATATCTAAATATACAGAATAGAGTAACTTTTTTAATTAATTAAACAAAGAGAAACAGGACTCCGCCAAGGGTGCGTATTTTGCAGAATAAAGCCAATACACTGTACCAATACTCCAACGATTCCCCGTAACCATCTTACTAAACACCGTTCTACAAATTTTCAACTTTTTTCTCAGTTTCGGAAATGAAATGTGCCATTTCTTAATGATGTGAATTTCACATGTACAAAACTAAATTTGTCATGCAAAAAGAAAATTTACCTTTTTCAACCTTGGGTAATACACTGAGTAGCCAGATGATTACGACCACCTGACATTTGTAGGCAATTTAGATATAATTTCGCGTTGAAGTTGCTAGAGGTCCAGACCATTACAAATAGGGAAACAGGTTATTTACCACGACAGCCAGAAGTGATTTCTTTCTGAAAATATGGGTGAACAATGCGATTTAAGAGCCTTTGAACGTGGGATGATTGTTGGCGCTCGAAGCCATGAAGCGAGTATCAGCAAACCAGCTGCACTCATTAAATGAAGAGTAATAATAATAGTACAATGCTGCATTGGAGAACTGCACTACACCTCACATTCAACAGTGAAACCATCACGACTGACAAAATACAGATAAACCGGGGCATCTTCCACTCTGGTTTTGTCTTGCACTTTCCAACAGACTGAATAGCACAACTTACGGCTACACAATTAAAGATAATAAAAGCTGCCACTACATACTTTCACACTTACTCTACATGGACGACATGAAAATCTATGCCTCCACACAAACACAATTGCACCAATTACTTGACATTATACAAACTTTTTCAAAAGACATACACATGCAATTTGGATTGGACAAATGCAAAACCATTCACATTGAAAATGGAGTTCTCAGGGAAGGGGGCTTCACATTAGATGAACAAGATCACAATGCTGCTATGGAAAACGACGAATTTTACAAATATTTAGGATTTAATCAAGCCAAACTTCTGCATAAACACATAAAGAATACACTCACTAAACAATATCTTCATAAGCTAGAGGCAATACTTAAAACGCATTTAAATTCCAGAAATTTAATCAAGGCCATCAATGCTTAAGCCACGCCAATGCTCTCCTACTCCTTTGGAGTCATACAGTGGACACACAGATCTTGAGGGACTTGAAAGGAAACAACTGCTTACAAAGCACAGGAAGCACCTTCCACACGCAGCTATTGAAAGACTCACCCTGCCTCGTTCAGAGGATGGCAGAGGTCTTATTGACATAATAGATCTACACCAGAAACAGACTCAGTCACTCAGAATTCTTTTACTCTAAACAACACACATCACCATTACACAAAGCAGTCTGCATGATGATACAAAATACATACCTTTAAATCTGAACAGCGTGCAGAACACCCATAACATTCCTACAACATGCACTAAACTTCAATCATGGCTCGGAAAGCAACTCCACGGTAGACATCCTTCTGACCTCAACCAGCCACACGTCGACAAAAAAGCGTCGAACTTTTGGTTGAGTGAAGGGAGTCTATTTGGGGAAACTGAAGGAACCATAATTGCCATACAAGATCAGGTTATTAACACTAAAAGCTACAGAAAACATATTATCAAAGATTCGACTGACGGGTCTTGCAGGAAATGCCACATCGCAGAGGAAACCATCCAACACGTCATATCCAGTTGCAAAATATTCAGGCAGACAGATTATTTACACAGACATAACCAGGTAGCCAACATCATACATCAACATCTAGCTAAGATACACAAGCTAAGGGACATTCACACTCCATACGATAAATATATCCCCGACACTGTCTTAGAGAATACCACGCATAAACTATATTTTGACAGAGCTATAATCACTGACAAAATTATCCCTCATAACAGACCAGACATTACACTAGTAGATAAGCAAAACAAAGTGACCTACATAATTGATATCTTCATCCCCAACACACACAATTTATAAAAGACATACACTGACAAAATCACTAAATATACGGATCTTGCACACAAAATAAAACGCCTTTGGGTAGCTAACAGAGTAAACATTGTTCCTATCGTTCTTTCTGCCACTGGGGTTATTCCACACTCGCTACTACAAAAGCCTGTTAACACTAAATTTAAACCCACACTTATACAAAACCTTACAGAAAGCCACAATTCTAAACACCTGTCACATAGTTAGGAAATTCCTACACCCAAACATCAGTACTCCCAAGGGACTCAAATGCGTAACTTTCCCTCCCTTGCATTTGAGTCCCTTGGGCTTGGCCCTCATTTGGGTCCGCCTCTGGGATTGGCTTCCGGACTTGATCCGAATTTGGCTTCCCCAAACAATGACAATAATAATAATAATAATAATAATAATAATAATAATATGATAAATTTTAATAATAAACTGCTATATTTGAATTAAATTATGATAAAGGTGTACATAGTGAGTATTTTTTTTCTTTTTTCAAGATATTCAAAATAAGCAACGAGACTATATCAATGACATACAATTACCTCGACCATTTTGGTTGCGAAGTAAGTACATGCCACTTCAGGAATTGTACGTGGATCTAACCATGACGAAAAAGGATAAAAGAGGGCAAGAAGTGGACGAACCCATTGCAATCAAGGATATCTTTCAGAAGGATGAAGAGAAAGAGAATCGCCTTAAGATACTCATCGAAGGCCACGCAGGGTTTGGTAAAACAACTTTACTCTGGAAAATCCTCTTCGATTGGTCCAGACGAGCAAAATATGTCTACAATGGCTTTCACTTAGTCTTTCTCATTCCTCTCAGGAGTTTCAGTGGAACTATTGAGACGAGTCTCCTCGAGCAGTGCCACGGTACAATAAAAACGAAAGAGGATATTGATATAATTATGAAGTTATTAAGACAGAGAGCGCTACTCTTGTTAGATGGATGGGATGAAGCGACAGAAGAGACAAAGACGGCAATTGTACCTCTGCTCAAAGGATACGTATACCACAACGTGACAGTTGTCGTCACTTGTCGAACAGGATTCTTCCATTGGCCAAAAGACAGTGCAATGAAGGATGTCTTAAAGAATGAAAGTGGCGGAGGCTTTCAGGAGTATAATGTGTGGGAAAAAAGGATTCAGATCAAAGGAATATTAGGCCAAAATAGAAATCAGTTACTTCAGAAATATATCCAGATTGATTCTAAAGAATTAGATCAGAAGATCAGTAGTTTACCTGTAAAATTCGATGACTTCTACCAGTGCCCATTGTTTTTGTTGTTATTGGGAGTTCTCATTCAAGATGAATGTATCTATAACATCGAAACAAATACTGAACTATACACAGCCATCTTCAATTCTGTTTTAAAAAGGAGTCTGGAGAAAAAAATCGACAAAAATCGGTTACTGGAACAGCCGCAGTTGGTAGAACAAGAGGTGAATATTTTGGCAACGACTGAGGATGACAGTTGCATGTATAAGAAAGCCCTCGTCAGTTTTGGTAATCTTTGTTTGGAAAAATTGAAAGTTCAGAGTCTGTCGTTCTGCCAATCAGAAATCTTGGTGAGTGATGTCAACATCTATGATTTGGGGTTACTCATAAAGAATGTCTCGTTCGCAAAACGTGAAGAGCAATATCACTACGAGCCCATCCATAAGAGCTTCATGGAATTTTTGGCTGCTCTGTATCTATCCACCGTCGACCTAACAGAACTGGAAAATGAAATTAAAGATTTGTTCAGAAAGAAAATTAGACTAACGCGACATCAGCTTCTATATCAATTTTTAGCTGGATTACTCGGACCAGAGGTCACGAAACTCTTCAAGTCTCTTTTGCCATTCAAGGACTTCATATACCTATTTCATAAGACTAATTATCCTTATAGCCTTGAGCTAGTGTTAAATGAAATCCCAAATCCAACACAAGAAATTCTGAATTCATTAATACATTTTTCCCGCATCTGTATATTAGAAGATACCTCTTTCAATTCGATGGAGTTTCTCAAGAAATGGGTTGGAACCATCTGGAATCTTTCGAGTGAAAACGGTTTCATTAAGACATTCATGTTAAGATCCTATTGGTCATTCAGGATGAATTCTTTATATTGGCTTCCTAAACATTTCCGAATCAATAAAGTAATATTGGATTTTGAGAGAAAAATTCATATTTTAACAAGAATGGGCGGTAGTATTCAGTGTCAAAAGCTCATCATTAAAGACCTTGACTGTCGCCTTTTTAACTGTCCCAATGATTTATTGGATATTCTGTCTAAAATTGATTGTGAAAGGCTCTTCCTGAAATTTAATTTACCAAAATCCCAGAAACAGTTCTGCAAATTAAGCAGAGAATTAACGGTTGGAAGTTTAAAAAACGTTAACGTCCACCACCTTTCACTTACAGGTGTTAAAAAATTCCGTTTAATTTCTTCCTTACTTATAGATCTGATTAAAACAACAAAAATTACCTTTGGAATAGAACTATCTTTTGGATACATCGAGCAAAGTAGACGAGATATTCGTGAATTCCAAGAGTTTTTCCATGTTATTGCTCAGAGTCACCTTCAGTCTTTTGCCTTTGATGCTAGTTTATGTTATGGTAGCTCCATCAGTTTTCCTTCAGTATGTTTCAAGTGTCAGAGAAACTGGAAATATTTGGAATTGAGGGGAGAATTCACGATAGAAGAGAAGAATAAAAGTGAAATAGAAAAAACATCAGTTGATCATTTTAACTGCATTGATTTCCATTCTAAAGACAAAACTCTTCTGCCTTGGGTGTTGATGAAGTGTCAGAATATACAGAAATTAACCTGCACTAACATCCAACAAATCCAAGTAGACTTGCTGAAGGAATGGGAAGGCATGGGCACCATGGAGGCATTACAACTGGAGAAGCAATCCGTCGACATCTATTTCCTTTCTTCATTGTCTCTTTTTAATAAACTTCGCAAACTCAAAATCAGTTGGATACCATATAACCCCAAGGAAAGAAAGAATGTGCAGTCGGTCGTTGATGCTTTGCTGCAGTTGACAATCACTTCTACACTTCCTGGTTTGACTTCATTACACATCGATTCCTATGCAAATGACATTTTAACTGAATATTTGAGGAGACTTTCCTTTTCAAGAGATGAAGGAGAACCCACTAATGAAGTTGGTGTCCATCGACTGCAGAATCTCTTTATCCGTTCAACTCGAGTTAATCTGCCACCAATGAATGACATCATCGAAGAATACAAAAGGTTGATTTATCATAGAGGTAAGTGTAATCTTTTTAGCCAACAGTATCTGGACTTTAACTTGTAATGAGTCATCATAAGGCTGTGCTTTAGTAGAAATCAATTCGCGCAATTAGGTTTCGATCGGACATGTTCAATGTAGTGTACGTGAGGTTGGGATAAAGACAATGAGCAATAACGACTGAAAAACCTACAATCATATCGAAGAGAGAACAACGTGTTCTTTTACGGGTGGGCTGAAGAAGCGTTAAAAATAATTCAGGACATCATGGCTATTTTTCTAGTGGACCCTTATGCACGGTTATGGACAGTAATTCATGAAGGGTTTACAATTAGCTACAGGTTATCTAAGAAAAGAGTGCGCGCTATAATTTTCTTGGCAAATTAGAATGGAAAAATTTTCTGGATACATGTCCTGTGCCGCGCGTTGCAAGAGCAGGCTCGAAAGCCACGTGTTTTTCATGACGTTGGCTTTTTTAGAATACCGAAAAGAGGAAACTGCTTGTGTTCTTCGCCATCTGCAGGAGTGTTGTTATTGGACATGTTCTGTGGATAGGGTAGTAACGCAATTCCACGTTATTTTCTTCAAAAATATCCGCTAGTTGGATTTACTATTAAATATTGGCGCCTCTTCAGTTCTCTTTCTCTCTCAGGAGCACGTCTAACCTTGCAACTTTATATGTTTAGATTATTTATTAACACAAAAATAATTGCATTTTTTTTTTACTTTGAACATTTTTGATTAGGAGCTTTAGCAAAAAGCTACTTTTAAGAATGCGCCCTTGGTATGCACGTTTATCCCGCCGTCCAGCTGTCGTTTGCACGATAACTTGAAAACGATTTAACTTTTTCAAATTCAGTTTTCAGAAATATGACCAACATAGTCTTAGCTCGGCCGTATCAACTTTTCAGAATTTTGCGTGGACCCCTTCAAGTCGAATTCACGTGCTAAAACAGTGAGTGTAAAGAATACAAAGATATTGGTATGTTATATAACAATCGAAGTGTCAAGAAGGAATACACTGTTACTTTCTGTTCATCTTTTAAGCATTACTGACATCGGCGCGCGCACGTGAAATCGCTTTGACGACGCACATAATCTACAATTAAGTAGCGGAAGAATGGAGTTACTTATTAACCGACTTCAAAAAAGGAGGTTATCAATTCTTTGCGTATGTATGTAATATTGTTGGAATTGCAAAAAATATGTATTTCTCAGAAACTAGAAATCGAATTGCAATAATTCTTTTTTTTATTGGATTAAGTAGACTATCTTTCAAATTAGTGATAAATCCAAGTTTCATCTAAATCGGTTCAGTAGTTTTCAAGATATGGTCTGATATAGCTAGGCGATAGTGAAAGTTTCATTAAAGTCGTTTTTGTTATACTCTGTTTAATCATTATTGAAGTTCGTCCACAGTGTCCGGCTCCAGTTCTCTCATAATCTTGTTGGTTTTATAATGTCAGTCCGTCATCCTTATAATTTCTACATTTTTTTTATGTAGAAGGTTGAAATTCAGAATGTAGCTTACTATCTGCATTACTTAGTTTTTGCTTGGTACACCGGGGTCGGAATTACGGGGGTGGGATTCAGAGAGGGTAACAAATTCATGTGCTATATAGGTACTTAAAGGCGTGAAATTCAGTATCCAGATTCCTCTAGGCAAGATCTACATTACTATGAAGTTTAGGCCCAATTGTTCTAGTGGGGTCGGATTTGCGGGGGTGGCAGCAACTTGGTCCTTAGAACTATGCCAACATATGGCAGGTGATATACACTATATGATCAAAAATATCCGGACACCCCTCACAGATCATCGATTGGCTCAATGTCACATGATAATGACTTGCACATCATTTAAATAGCTTCCCACACCTTCAGACACAACTCTGCTTGGACATTGGCAAGAATGGGTCGTTCGGCAGAGCTGAGTGAGTTCCAACGTGAAACCATCGTTGGATGTCCCTATGCGGCAAGTCCGTGCGTGACATTTCCAGCCTTCTTCAGATACCCAAGTCAACAGTAGACGATGTCATTATGAAATGGAAGACCCGGGGATCAACAACAGTTCAACAACGAACCGGTAGACCCAAGAAACTAACGGAAAGAGACCTTCGAGTGCTTAGTCGTGTCACCCGCAGCAACCGGAAGTCCTCGGCGGAAAAAATTGCCACAGAGTTTCGAAACGCCTCTGCAAATGATGCCAGTACCATGACAATTCGTCGGGAACTGCACACGATGGGATTCCATGGCCGTGCTGCTGCCCACAAGCCCCACATCAGCAGGGTCAACGCCAAGCGACGTCTGGAGTGGTGCAAAGCCCACAGAAACTGGACAATAGACCAATGGAAACGTGTAATGTGGACAGACGAATCTCGCTACACACTCTGGCAATCCGATGGACGAGTTTGGGCTTGGCGCATACCTGTAGAACGCTTCTTACCTGAGTGCACAGAGCCCACAGTCAAGTTCGGAGGAGGAGGAGTCATGGTGTGGGGCTCATTTTCATGGTACGGACTGGGCCAGTTCGTTCCTGTGCAAGGAATCATGAACTCCGACCGTTTTGGACAACTGTGCACTTCCAACGTTGTGGCAATTTTTCGGAAACGGGCCATTTCTCTACCAACACGACAATGCTCTGTGCCACAAAGCGAGGCGTGTACAGCAGTGGTTTGCGGACTCAGGGGTCGAAGAAATGGGTTGGCCGGCACCAAGTCCCGACCTCAATCCTATAGAGAGTCTGTGGGATGAATTGGAAAGACGCTTGCGGGCCAGATCACATCGGCCAACTTCTGTACCTGAACTGATTCTCGCTCTTCGGGAGGAATGGAGGAACATTCCGGAAAGTACCTACCAACATTTGGTGGAAAGTCTTCCCCGAAGGGTGGAAGCTGTGATTCGGGCAAAGGGATGTGCAACGCCCTATTGATTTCCATGAAATCGTGGCTAGAGCGCAAACGTGCATGTGTCCGGATATTTGTGATCATATAGTGTATCATACGTTCGGATACGATGAGAAAGGAAAGAAGCTACGAGGTTTTTTTACATTTTCTACATATTATATTCGAGAAAATCAATTTTTTGATTAAAAAAACTTGGGGAGAGGTAAAAAGTGCAGATAAAGGGGTAGAAATAGATGACGGCAGTATCTGCTACTTGCCTTACCGTACTCGGGAGGGGGGGATTAATTTCTTTTTAATGAATGTATAAATGTATTTCTGTTTCACTGCTGAAGCTCCTCCTTGGAATGCTTACAAGATTTTATTGGTTTTATAATGTCCGTCCGTCCCCTTCATAAGTTCTACATTTGTTGAGGTAGAAAGATGAAATTCTAAATGTAGCTTACTATGGGCATGCCACCTTCAATATTTAGTTTGGTTTGATTAGTGCAGTGGGTTAGGAATTACGGGGGTGGGATTCAGAGAAGACAAAAGATCTATGTTCTATTTAGGTACGTAAAGGAGTGAAATTCTCTATACAGATTCCTCTAGACAAGATCTACATTACTATGTAGTTTAGGCCTAATTGTTCCAGTGGGGTCGGAATCGGAAGGTGGCAGACACTTAGTCGTTAGAATTATTCCAATATAAGGCATTTGATATGTGATTCCATCGGAAATGATGAGAAATCAACTTTTTTTTAAAAAACTTGGGAAGAGGGAAAACTTGCAGATAAAGGAGAAAAATAAATGACCGCAGGGTCAATGATATATGCTACGTGCGTTACCCTACTCGGGGGAGTAATTTTTTGTTAACAAATGTATAAATGTATTTCTCCTCACTGCTAAAGCTCGTCTTTGGAATCTTTACAAGATTTCATTTTCTCTTTTTTCAAAACTTTAGGAAGAAGTAGTGGAGGATATATTGGTGCAATCTGTCGGTGTTTGTCTCGTGAAGATCTGGTCCCGTTGGCGACAGAACTGAGTCTAACAAGAAAGGAAATAGCAGAGATGATGATAAGAGGCGATCGGATTGGGGACGATGGTAGGCAAATTGCTCGATGGATGGTCGCCAAATGGCAACACAAGAAAGGTAAAGAAGCAGACGATGTCAGTTTAAGATGGGCTCTTGAAAACAGCCGTAGACGCTATATTGCAGACGAGTTTGACATTCAAAGTGAGTAAACTGTAATAATGAATCACTGCATTTATAACTCTGTTTTATGTACAAACATTTAAAAATACTACAAAATTAAATATGATAGAAGACACTTGATTTCTGATTGATATTTTTTTAAATGAAAGAACCTCAAATTATTTTGCTTTTCATTGTCCTAACATCTACAATGATATACACAGCCGGCAAAAACAAAATGCAACACACATTTAATAAAATTGGCCAAGAGCATACAGAAGGTTGTTATGGATCTAACAGTTAGCTTATTTAAATGTGGCACGCGCGATCATTTCACGTGAGCTATCACGAAGTATTGTTAAGGCAGGTATTAAAATAGTTAGTATCAGAAGAGCGAGCTAAAAACAACAGATTAATACAGATGGTCAACTCGGCAATAATCACGTGATTAAATGTCATGCAGCGCGCCAGTGAGACATACGAGAATTACAAATGTCAATACTACGATCTAAAGATATAAATGGTCATCGAGCTCCATTGTTAAAATGAAGCTAAAGTTTCTAGCTCCCGATAGGGTGGGAACTCTATTGAAAAGTGGCGCTGCATGTACAATCGGCCCAACTGCAACTGCAGGGCCACTCCAACGGAAGTTTGAAATTTTACTTTCTTTTTCAATTTCAATGAAACACCTCACGATCGGCCCTAGTGCGACCTATGCGGAACCTGGCGCGATCTGTTTTCTTAGCTTCTCGAAACAATGGATGGAAGCTCGATGACCATATATATATATATATAGATCGTGGTCAATACCAATTGTGATTGGATGAATTTGCGTTATTGTTTAAAATTCTACCATTGTTAGAATTACACAATTTGTGATTCTGTCCTGAAGGTTGGTTTGGTTTGTTTGGTATTAACGTCCTTTTCAACTGCCATGGTCATTTCAGGACGGCGTTATAGGGGCCGCAAATTTTGCCTCGCAAGGGTTCTTTAACGTGCAGCCGGCAAACGACTACACGGGACCAACGGCTTTACTTCCCTTCCGAAGGAAGTGCGTGATCTCAGGATTTCCCCCTGAAAAATCCTCGTCGTCCTCGGCCGGGATCGAACCCGCGAACTCGGGCATCAGAGGCGATCACGCAACCGCTGAGCCACCGAGGCCGATCTGTCCTGAAGGAGAGTTTAAAATTATTAAGTAAAATCAACCTAGCAAAATGGTTTCAAAACAAAAACCAGAACGGCGCCATTTCTGAGGGTAAAAAGCAGGCCAATCCGAGACCATCCACTAGCCGTACTCCTGAAGTCGTCCGGAAAGTACGGGCCCTCGTAGCCGGAAATAACCCACCAACACAATGGGCCATTGCACATAAGATAGTGATATCTGTGTACACGGTAAATACAATTATCAACTGTGATTTATAACTGCAGAAGCGACACAAGAAACCACATTCTTAAGTTATTGCCGCGCTATGTACAAGAGCGAAGGATTAACTGCCATAAACTGTATGAACTATATCTGGCGGATGAAAAATGGAAATAAGTAGTCACACAAGATAAGGCGTATGCAAAAGAAGCAGAGCCATTTTTTACTGCCCAAGGTGTTCCAAGGACTTCAGAAAATGGTACCACGAATGCAAAAAAAAAATAAACATTTTCAAAAGCCTTCATGATCGTGCTGGGATACAGCTACAACGGCAAGTTAACTTTACACAGAATTAAGTCAAAGGCCAAAGTCAACGCAATGCACCCCCCCCCCATATTTACCCGTGATATACTCGATTTGTACGGTACAGAGGTAATTTGGCTGTGCCAGTCGAGACACATCGCCGCGTCAACTCGCCTGTTCCTTGAACGCATGCAAGAAGATACCGGAATCTGCACCATTCCATTCAGTTGCCGGACACATCGCCTATGGACTTTTGTGGCGTTGGCGTACTTGAACGGGTTCTCAGAACGAAACGACCGCGAACAGTGAAAGCGTGTCAACAGGAGTGGTTACGAATTGATATTGGTGGTCTGCGTTCCAGCCTCCTGCAGTGGAAACTGATGCAGGGCAATAGTTGCAATGCATGATTACCAGATTGAACACACAAATTGTGAACTAAGTTGTTTTAAACCTTTTTTGGCCTTCTGTAACTTGTTTCCGTATAACCCCCAACAAACTACTGTATATTGCAATTTCATAGCCATTCAATAATCACACATACATTATATAGGAAGGAAAAACCAATAACCACAGGACTTCTGATGATATAAAACTGTACTTATGTTATACAGTAGTTACAATGATACACTGATGTAACTTTATGAACTTTCTTTTTTTTACAGTTCGAATGAATAGTTGGGGCATACTTCTAGTCGATTGAGGAAACATCTACCTGTGTTATCGGAGGAGTACGACTTTCCCATTTATGATCAAAACTCTCAAGAAAAATCGAATTCACATTCTTCATATCATCTTTAACATAATCTTAAGGACAAATTCAATTTTAAAAATTTTCCCAAGCCATGCTAGCTCTGTTATTGATCCTAATAATGAACAGAAATTGCCCTCACAATTAATAGCAACACCTGGCAACAATAAGGTAATTGTACTAATGAAACTTATCGTGGAGAAATTTATTTGATATTTTGTATTTGGTCATTCCTCAAAATCTTTCAAACATTCCTCAAGCAGTTCTCGGCTTCACCAACCCAAACTCAACATACGCTTTATCTTAAAACCTGTACGTAATAGATAAATTTCAAAATTATAAAAACAGAATGTCTTAAGTCGTTCTGCGTAATCAGCAGAAAATATACTACAGAAATCACCCACTTTCATTCCGTGAATAAGAAAAATCTTAGATTTTGTTGGCCAAGTTTAATTCTGTTGCAGTGCTCATCTCTATGTAAAATAAATTTAAGAAAAATAAATGAATTTATAATCTACAAACCATTCATGAAGAATGGATTTTAGTTATTTGAAAAAAAGAAGCAAATTGTTTTATAATCGTCAACAGCAAATCATTTAAAATGAGCTTAAGATTTATTTTTTTTTATTATTCGTTGAGCTTATCATTTGACAACTGAAATGCTGTATCATCTTTTATCAGACAAGATTAAAACCACGAAGAAATCGTCCACGTCGACAGTTCGAGTTTTTCCTATGAAGAGAACAAGCATGATGATGACTACGTGAATGAATTCTAAAATCCGTGATCAACTTCGGTATTTCAACAGGAAACCTATGAAGTAATATAACTATAAATAGTTTTCCTTTAATGAAAGCCATTTTAATATTTATGCATGCTTTACTTAAGAGGGACATGTTTTCAGATATCGTATAAGACAACAAGAAATGCCAACATTTCTTAAAATATATTGACATAATGATTTCCCAATTAGCATTTTTCTATTAAATTAGTCCTTGCTTCTATGGTAAAATATACTCTTCATACTCGATTACTCTACAGAACATATTTTATCAAATCAGCTCCACTGCCATTTCATATTCAGATTCTCTTATCTGTGGTTCCGCCGTTTTGGACATGTAGTGATTTCATGGAGCTCATTTTCAGATTACCTTTTTAATTATATCATTCCTGTTAACAATTCATTTCCGAAAATCATTTTGTAATCCAAATTATCATCGTATATGTAATGATAATATGCAATGGAAATTGATTCAATATGTCATTTCAAACAACTCATGGAAATTTCTATGCAAAATAGATTAAACTGAAAGAGGTACTGAGAAGAATCAAATTCTTAGATATATTCTGTGCTGGCCAATAATAATCTTGAATAACAAGTAGAGTAAACAGTTATTCTTCGTTCCTATTTTCTTTCTTTAACGAGTATAGAAGTTGGGCAAATTAATAAAAACACGTACAGTAGCGCTCAGAAAATAAGACAAGAGTACAATTTTTTATGTAAATTTAAAAACGACTATCGGACTGAACCAATATTTTAAAGAAGGGTGTAGAAAGGTGAAACACTTCATAAGACCCAAACAATTGGGAGATAATTCTCATACAAAAACTGAACAGACACTTTTGCTGGTTTGGTGACATTCAAAAAATAAGGCACAGGTCACTTTTGCTAAAAAAAAAAAAAAAAAAAAAAAAAAAAAAGGAAGTTTCCATTGTCATTAGAAAATGCATAAAAAAACTGTAACATAATACTCCTTCAATTTTGATAGGAAAATGTCAAATCAAAGGGTACATCTCGGTTTTAAGGTCCAGAAGGCAATTGCAAAAGCCGCTGAGGAGGGGAAATCTTACAACAGCATTGCATCTGCTTTCGATGTTCCAAAAAGTACAGTAAGAAATATTATTCAACGAAAGAGAGCAAGAGGAGACTTCCAACGAAAGCCTGGTTCAGGAGACCACGTACTACCACAGAAAAGGAAGATAGACTGCTTTGTCGGTTATCTAAAGCTCAGCCCAGACTTACAGTAGTGGATTTGAACCGTGAAATGCAAGAGGCTCATGGGGTAAAAGTTAGTGTTTCCACAACAAAACGGCGTCTAGTAGAAGGAGATTTGAATGGTAGGCGTCCTGCAAAGAAACCTCTGGTTACAGCAGCGAACAGGAAGGCCCGACTTGCCTTTGAAAGTACCAGCACTGGAATTCCAACGAATGGGCGAAAATCCTCTGGAGTGAAGAATCTAAGTTTCTGCTTTTTGAAATTGGCGGAATACAGTATATTGGACGCCCCAAGAATAAGTGTTTCAATCCAAAATACCAAGTGCCCACAGTGAAGCATGGAGGGGGATCTCTTATGGTTTGAGGTGGTATTAGTAGAAGTGGGGTGGGTCCTCTTGTGCGTGTTGTTGGTACTATGGATAAGAATATGTACAGAGATATTCTACAGAACCACATGCATCCCCACGGAAAAAACTGCATGCCTAGAGGCTGGTTATTTCAACACGATAACGACCCCAAACACACGTCCAACCTTGTTAAGCATTATCTGGCTATCGCAGTCCCGTGATCTCAACCCCATCGTGATCTCTGGGAGGTTCTGTTTCGTCGCTGCAAAGACAAAAAGGCATTTAACTTGATGAAAAATTTCGAATGGTTTAAGATTCCATCCGAAACCATGACAAAGTCAATTTTATGCCTAGCAGATGTCAAGCTGTTATCAAGAGTAACGGCTATCCGACTAAGTACTAATGTATGACATCATCTCCTTTGACTTCTCACTTTTGTTTCAGATTTGCAACATGTTTGGTATGAAATATGTATCAAAATTTAACCAGTGCCTTATTTTTTGAACACACATAAAAGACACGATCGAGGTGGCCACAAAAAGGCTTTGTGTTGTGCGTTCGCCATCTTGATAAACTGACGAGACCTCCCTAAATCTTCCAGATGCACCCTAGAGACTCTACAGACATTGAACAAAAACTTCACGTTCCCCTTTTTCAAATGTGTGTGGTCATTGACCTGCGACCAACGGTTGCCAAGCTATTTACGATTGAAATGTGATAAACCTTTCTGTTACACCGTGTATATGTTCCATTTCCAAAAATAAACTGATGCCATTTTCGAATATGGAAGTCAAATTTGAAATGTGCAATGGAAAGCCCTATTTTAATGGTATACAATATTTGAGAAATGTTTTATTCTTGGTGTTTTTTTTTTCAAATGATCCAACCGTCTAGAGATAGAGGCTTTTTTGAGAAATGAGGGCGCAAATCATAAAAAGTGCGAAAATATCGATCTAAACTCTTTATCACTTGCAAAATCAATGCCAAATCAGGTTTTCAAAGTTATTGTAAAAGTAGTGGATTTATTCGCTTTTACAACCTGGCTTTGCCATTTATGGTCAGGCGTATTTTGTTTTGTATTATTTATTAAATTTATATGTAAGAGTATTTTAATCACGACGTTGTGGATTTTTTTTCATACTATTTTTTTAAAGTAATCAAGTGGCTTTATAATTTCTGGTCGCACCTTAAAAAGACACTATATTATCTCAAGTTAAGAATCCAATCAAAGTTTTTGTTGCTTAGCAATTTATCTCTGTTTCTGATAAGATGAGGTTGAGAATGTAGGAGCGGTAGATAAAAGTTTGGTTACCTGGCCATTTTAACTTCACCCGACTGAACGAGTGAACGCAAAAAGAAAACCGTATTTCGATATTTTTAATGATACCATTTTACCTCTGTTCATCTGTTCAAGAACTGTGAGTAATAATCAATTATATTCCTTTATGTCTGTACTGTAAAAATAAACTTAACAATTAAAGGGAAAATTAACTAATTTTTGTGGAGAATAGAAAAAAGCTCATTTTGCGCGAAATTTTAACTTAGAAATAACGGTAAAACCCGGATTTGGTAAAAATAAACTAGATTTGGAATCAGCCTTATAAATCCTTAGAAAGAACACTTTTCATGTTAAAAAAATAAATAAAAATATAAAGAAAGACTAACTTTCAGTTACAAAAATAAACGTTTTATAGCACTAAATACAATTTAACTGTTCCAAAAATTCGAGATCAATCACTAGTATTTTTCCAGTCTTAAAAATTAAAACTATTCCAAATAGTCTGGTCAAATTAGACATAAAAATAGTGATCAAATAACAAAAACTCCGACAGAGCTGAATTTTGGTAGAGACCTTGGGTACACCAGTAGAAATGAAGTGCCAAAAGTCCCCATCGATCCCATGTGTGCTAAAAAAAGTTATTCAAAGGTCAAAATTTTCGTTTTTTTGGATTTTTCTCGAAAACGGTAAGTTTTATCAAAAATATAGCCGAGACAAAAATTGTAGATCATAAAATTATCTACAAAAAATGGTCCGTATGCGTTTTTCCTAAGAATCGCCATTCCTAAGATATCGCGATTCTAAAAGTTGAAGGAGTTACATTCTACATGATATGCACACAAATGCCACGTATATACATAGTCAGGTACTTAGTAAAAATGCCTATTTGTGTCTCTTATATGTATACACTATACAATTCTGAGAAAAATCACTTGTATCGAAGCGTTTGTTAAAGCAACATCAAAATAACATCTTATCCAAAATACTTATTTCACTCATGATAAGATTGTATTCTACATGAAGCTCCAGCTCCATCTTTTGGTCAGAAGTGTAACTAATATTTAAAAAAATATATTTTTCATTATAAACAAAAATCCCCCGTGTTTCTGAGCATTTCTGTGCAAACCGCATCGTTTTAATGTAAACACTTTAATATTTATAAGGTATTAAAAAGTCTACTGACTTTTGATCACCCGGTATATAGATTTTGGAGATTCAAATAGAAATACCGTTGAAATAAGCAAGTGAAGAAGAAACGAATTGTTTCGTTATTCGTCCATTGTAACGCGACCCACGTGCGCTTAGACATCCCGTGCTTGATTTTTTCGTCTAAACGATAAATGTTCATTGCGTTTTCGGAAATTCTGAAAATGTTAATTTGGCACTACATTGAGAAAAAAAAACATTAAAAATACTGTATAGAGAAGAATGTAATAAACGGGGAGAAATACAAAAATGGGGACCAACGAGAAAAAAACGTAATATGCGAGGAAAAACATTAACCCGGAGTTCTACTGTACATTATTTAAAAACATATGCATACTTTCTCCTGTTTCTGTATGGTTTTGACTAAACACAAAAATACATTAAAAATCATTTAAAGAGACATGCATGTATTTTTAAATAAGGTATTTATATACTTATACACCTAAATGTTATCTTAAACATGTTTTAAACTGGCTCTTTGAGGTCTAATTTTTTTGCAAAAATAATTTAGAGGTCCAGTTTTATTATTTTATTAATTAATAAAGTGTTAAGCTATTATCACTATTTTGCAAAATTGGTTATTATCTACTCCTAAGCCGTATTTTAATGCTAAATAAAATGTAAATAAGTACATATTTTATATTTTACTAAAATTATAATATAAAAAATTAAAAAGCTATTAATGTTAGGAAAATGTTGGCAACAACACCTTAAAATTTTATATGTTAATTATTTATTACGAAAAGACCGTATTGCTTTGAATAATAGCCACCCAATTTTTATCCCTGCCGCGCCCCAAAAAAGTTAAAGTAAAATAAACGCCGTTCTCAAACAAACGCCGCAGCTTTTATTATTAGAAAATTAATTACTAATTTATTATTATTTTTAAGAAATTTTTAGCAGTTAAATTCAAGGTAATTTTATTATGAAAACAAACAAATTTAAAAGATTAGCCATAAATATATTAAAAAAAATATTTCAGTTATTATAATTTTAAAAAGCCAGTAAATTACTTACATAGATTATTTATTAAAAAAAAAGTCATAAGAGTTACATTTCTTTCTTTACTGTAATTGATGCATTGCTGAATATTAATAAGAAAAGTGGTACATTAGTTTTAATGAAGACGTACTTCATTCGTCTCATTGATGATATATGACTCGACACTATTTTTTTTTAATTGTAGACAGTTGGCTACTAAGTTTCAAATTCCAAAAGCCTAATAACAAAATTCAGTATCCGAGATTATTACAGTATTAAACAGAACTGTTACCTTAAGTAGAAACAAATTCCCAAATTTACTATAGTCTTAACACTTATGTGTGCCTTGTATGTTTTCATATCACAGGTACATTAGTGTATCAAAGTTAGTTATAGAACAATAATGATTGTACTTTATGTTTACGAGTGTTGACGGTGCCCACACCCAAGCAGTTCCTTTAGGCATGTTTTGATTTGTTACTGCGCAGAAAATACCCCTTCACAAGATACAGTAGACATAGCAACACAGGAAACAGCTTGAAGTATTGTTAAAATTGTAGGAAAAAAGCTCAATGTGGTCGATAATAAAGCACACAGCATTGCGTTTTTCTGGTAAACTGTTAGTTTAGTTCACTCACTGAGAATTTATTCATCAAAATTCCCTGGAAATTCAGCTTTCCTTTGTAGAAAGGCATGCAGCTTTGTAGTTCTACCACTCTGTCATAAGGCTACATGTGAAATAGCCAAATGACTACCACGAAGTAGATATTAATAGCCACCTTGGAATACTTAATAGCATTTGTCTACCAGACTGCCGATTTTGTCCAGCCCGAATAGTCCATTGAAAAATTCCATCTTCTGTTACGAAAATAATAAACAAAATGTAGTTAAAAGTTTTCAGGTTCTCGTAAAAAAAATAACCTATGTTCTTGTTTATTTCTTATTTTTTTGTATAGGAAAATGGAATTCTCAATGGGTTATTTATTTAATTATAAAAACTGAATATTAAAATGAATTCCAAACAAAACATCTCCAGCAGTCAAAATAAATGGAAAAAATTGTGATTTTTTAAATATTACATGCTTTTGACTTCTAAAAAGAAAAAATATTTTAACTGGATAAGTTATATTAATCGCATAGCTATTTTACAGTTAATATATTTAAACATGAACCATTTACTTGAATATGTGATAACCATATTTATAAGCTTTTTTATTTTTTTTTATCTTTAAGGAATTCAAAAAAAAAAGAAACGACAATGCTTCAATGGCTAACAATAGTCTCCACCAATTTGGATGCATAAAAAGGTTCGTGTAATTTTCCGCTGACCGAGAAGAAAAATGACAATAAACGAAAAGATATAACAAACGATTGAAAAATATTTACAGCACTTATACTTTTCCAATATCATCCATCATAAATAACCAGGTTTGAACACCGCTTCTGGAGCCAAAACCTATTCAGAGCAAAACTCTTATTTCGCGATTGTAAGACTGCCCAGTTATTGATATGGAATTTCAAGAGAAAAAAAAAAATTTTTGGATACGGTGAAATGTGTCAGTTCACTGGGACATCAGCAAACATCAATGGAAATGACTCAATTCAATAATTTTTTATAGAAACACAATGTTGCTATTGTTGAATTGGAATGACAGAAAAGTGTGTCTGCACGCAAAACACCTTATATCCCAACATCACAATCAACGCCACATCAAAAACTTAGCTTCTACCGTTTGCCTCAATACACCTCAACCAGCTTCTACCGTTGAATGTAAGAAATGGAGGTCCGAAGAAAGCAAAACGTGGCAAAAACAGATTCAAATCAAGAACCTCAAAAGAAAAAGAAAGGAATCACTTCAAAAATATCTAGAGACTAGTCCTGTTGAATTAGATGGAAAAGCTGAAAAGTTATCTCTTGGCTTAACGATTGCTATTAATGTATTTTCTTTTTCTTGCTAATGGAACTTTTGATTTAAGACTAAAGTCTTGATAAATTCGAAACGATTTTATGCGGCCATTTTTATCACCAACACTATTTTAATATATGCAAGAAAAAACATGCTTTTGAAGCAACAACAAGATATCAATGTTCGTTGGTTTTTTTTTGGTTTATTTTTTATATGAAACAACTCTGCGTATTATGTATTTCAGAATCTTAATCGGGTTTCACCGATTGGTTGGAAAAATAAAAGTTGAGAGACCTTCGTTCAGCCAAGTGAACTCAACATTTATGGCTTAGTGCTGCTCTCAAAGAACGTCTCCTTTATAAAACGTCAAGCGCAAGTCCTCTACGAACCCATCCACAAGATATTCATGAAATATTTTGGCTGAACACATTATCCACAATCGAACAACGGAAAGGGACATAATATTTATTCAGAGAAGTTTAACCAGACGAAGGAAGAAGGTTCTCCCCCCCCCCTCCCACTTTTTTGGAACTGGACTCCGACACAGCGAAACTCTTAATTCAAATATCTCATTGGAATATACCCTGAGAAATTAAAAGAATTAAAAAGAAAAATTTGTAATTTCACCTTCCATTAGAATAGAATTTTCAATTATTTAATGCTACCATCTATTTAGTATACGCTTGTTCCTTCGTTGGGTTTTCATCATAGTGGGATCGACCTCCCATAAATTCTTTCGAATGAATGTTACATCATTAATTTTCGCATTTAAGACATTTGCCCAAAGTTCAAATTTAACATAACATTGAAAATCAATAAAATGAAAACAAAGCAGTGTTCAGTATACTTCGGGAGCATATTAAAAGAAAATACATTTGGAAGAGAACTTTTTTATATTTTGAGTAAAACATTAGACGTGATTTCTAGGGCGATCTCCACGTGTCTTTTTATTCACCTAAAATATTCCATGAAACTCTTGTGGATGGGCTCGTAGTGGTTTTGCTCTTCACGTTTACCCCTCCCATTGGCACTACCTTGACGAGGTGGAGGGGCTTGAGTGCCTTAGTGATGCTAAGGGCTATGCTGTTAGGTATAACCATCCCAGACAGGCCTTAGTTGAGAGGATAGACTAAAAGTGTTTGATCTGTTGTAGACAATCCCAAACTGATTTGTATCGATAGAGGGCTAGTCAAAATTTTGTTAACACTTAAAAGGTAGAGATCATTTAGTCATCAATCATACATCATATTCGTAAGATGATAAACAGGGCGGTTTCAATCTGATCCCCATCCTGTTCAACACAAAAATCAACGAGCAATAGCACCATTTAAAGCCTGGATATATATTTTGCAGAAAATATAAAAAATATAAAAGTGTTGTTATAAATATATACAAGTTAGTTAATGTTGTCGTTGTTTTTGTTTTACATATTTTTTTATTTTTTTTAATACCTGATTATATTATACATGTATCTATTGTATATTTAATATTATTTTGTATTTACACATAACTGTTGATATTATATGTATTTTTATACTTTGTTATTGTTGTTTTGCAAAAAAAAATATATTTTTTAAATTTTTATGTTGTTCCTTCAGTATAATTGAATATTGGTTCCTTCAGTATAATTGAATAAGTTTAATTGAATATGTTTAATTTCTTATTATTAAACTATTAATTTTTATACATTTAAATGAGAATTGATAATGAATGAATAAAATAATATTTTTTTCCCTTGAATATTGCAGACTAACTTTCCTGTATCAACTTCAGTTCTCCAACTGAGATAAAAATAAAATAAATCCTATTATCATTAATTAACGATAAAATAAATTCCATTATAAATTGAAATCAGAATCTAGGAAGCGCTTTTAAATTTATTAAAATTTCAATATCAGTGCAATCTCTATTTAGCTCCCCTTTAACACGATCACAAGTTCTTGTTCCCCGTTGATACATTGACAATGCTTGTATTGACAGCAAAAACAAAGCCTTAAGCGCATGCGCCCCTTTTTCGCGAGGGAAAAGTGACTTCCGGGTGGGATAGCTTGGCTTCGTTTCGTTTGTTAAACCTCTATCGGTGACGTCTTTTTCTTTTATGAATTAAAATAACAAGTACCTATTTTAAAAGTCTTCCAATCGTGCATCAACAAAATGAAGATGTATAGAAAAATAATAAGTTTATTTGGAAACATTTATTCTTACGACAACGCAGAATCAGAAAAAAATTGTTTTGTCCTACCTGTCGGTAAATTATTTCAATTATTATGTATGCTATATTAAAAAAAATTCACACGTATTTTCTTTTATTACAAAAATCAAAACACTGTACAGTTTATACATTGTTTTCTCTTAATCATTATTATTGAAAGATGCCTTTCAGTATTCTAAATGCCTTTAATTGTCCACCAATAATCCTCTTCTAACATGGATTGAATGCGTGATAGTTGTGTAGATAACTGCACACCTTTCTAGACATTTGTTTTCATTTTTATTGCATAATGATGTATCACGACTTGCCAATAATTCACTAATGAGAAAACCACGATCAGGCATAACCAGATCACCTGGCTGAATTAAATCGAAAAGCCCGCACTTTTTTGTCATTTCTCAGCCTTCCTAACAACATGAGTGGAAAGAAATACATCCAGTGAGACTCATCGCAATTAAAAAACAATAAAAAAAAAACCTCTCATGATTCATCCAAATGCGCTGCAGCTTCGTGGCATAGTTAGTTTGTATATAATGTAAAAAAAAAAAAAAAAAAAAAACAACAACAACTCTGGATGAGAAGATTGTAACCCAACGCAGCTGGCGTAAACAAATAAAACGGAAGCTCGAGTTCTCCCATAGAAATGCACATGCGCGACCGGAGAACTCGAGTGGATAAGGTCTATATCTTGTTATTTTGGCTTCGGTGTTATGCTTAACTATTTTTTGTAATGAAGCATTTCAATGACGTCTCAGAAAAAAAAATGACCACAAGAAGGAAATGACCCCATGCTTATTCCCCATTTTGGACTTCATCTTGGACTGCTAGAAAGTTTTTATTATTTATAATTCTGAAAACAAAGAAAAACTCTTTCACCACAACAAATATGATAAAAGAAAAATACGACCTGTAAGCGCTTTTCCAGGGCGAAGCTCTCGTCATTCTACTCCCTGGTCACTGCTGAATGATGAGAGCTTCGCCCTCGAAAAGTTCTTACAGGTCGTATTTTTCTTTCATCATATTTGTTGTGGTGAAAAAGTTTTTCTTTATTTTCATTACTATTATCTACGTAACCCCTTTTTCCATTTTTTTGGGTCTTTTGTCATTATCGTATTTCTTTAGTATACTTTCCTGCCGAATTTCCCCAAAAAATTCTTTATTTATAATTCTGTTTTGCTAGTATGTATCATTAAATACTACTATCTCCATAGTGTATACACTTTTTCGAAAAGTAGGTTGTCTCCTCTGTTTTGTTCTTGATCCTAGATGTATTATTTTAAGCATATACGCAGATCGAGAATATTTACTTAATACATGTAAACAGATAATGATGCATTACATTATGAGCAGAATTGACAAAATTATTAGCTACGCCTAAGAGAAAATTTCATTAACTTACTATTTAATAAAAGAATTGCCCTGTATTTCCATCCCATTTCACTACTCTTATGCATCTCCTCTACGATCAGAAAACTCGAACCTTGTATGGATTCAGTAATGGCGTCTCAAATGGCTCCATTTGTTAGACTACTGCTTCAAACTGAAACGCAAATCAATGGGTATTAGTCTTTCAATTAAGATTTCAAATTTGTATATTTAAAATAATAATTAAGAATATGAAAAGAGTTAAGATTTAATTGCGAACAGAGCTAGTGTAACCCAAGAAGGTGATATTTAAGAGCCTAACGAGCGCGGGCTTTTTACATATTCCATTTAGAATTGAAAATATGTTTGGTGTATAATGTTTCTTCAACTGGCTACTCACCCATGGATTCTTGCTCTCTTTTCTGAATTTATTCAACAACTTTTGGATTTCCCGCATCTTCCATAAATTCATTCTCAATACTTAAGAGAAACGAATTTCCCGCCAAAAATCCACGCAGCCATGTGGATTTGTGCTCTTGCGCAACTATTACTGCGCCTGTTGTCAAGGGTGTGTAGCCATCTATAGGCAAAATCTGTAAAGAAAGCAAAGGAAAATTGCTATTACAGTCGTTAACACTTTTTTTGTATCTTATACAGAAACACGGTTATTTATAGTATTTTAAAAAGTCATTTTAAAATATACCATCATAATTTTCCTGGCAGGTACAGATTTCTTGTTTTTCAATAAAACATTTTAAAATTACTCAGAGTTTGGGGCCTGATAAATTTTCTTGCAGAATATGGATATTTTCACATTGCAACCGCTTCTCTTCACATCTATTATTTTAACATTGCAGCCTCTGTGTACATAACTTGAAAACGTGATGTGACAGAAAAGATCCAAAAGCAGATTCTAAGATCTACATACTATCTGTGATCTTGGATGCAAAAAGTGTACTGACTAGTGTTATTTTTCAGTTAATGATGAGCCGGCTCGGTGGCCGAGAGCGTTGAGGCGCAGGTCTGGCCGCTCTCGTAACCAGCGAGTTGCGGGTTCGAATCCCGCCAAGGGCATGGATGTGTGTGTTTGTCTATTTTCATCATCATCCTTTCATCTTATACGGTTAGTCTCCTGGAAGAGGGAGATGCGAGCTGGAAATCCAATCCAATCCAATCCAATCCAGTTAATGATGGATTTGATTTATAGCGAATATATTGGGATTTTTTCAAATTTAAAATAAATTTAAATTAAATTAATAAATTAATAAATCGATACAACTCTATTAGTTGAACAAAGCATATGCTTAAAAATTCGTATTAACTTTTTAAGTCCTTGTCTGAAGTAAGTAAGTATAGCAAAACTCATATATAGTAGTAAAATCCTTTGGGACGAATGGCGCATACGTCAAACGTTACCGAGATGACTAAACACACTTTTTGAGTTGTGGATGCGAATAAACAGTTGATACTGCCATCCTCACAAGAAATCATATATTGGTTTGAAATATAATTATTACGAATCCCGATTGGATTCCCTACATGATTATTACGATCTTGGGAGTAATTAAAATTGAGGGATAAGTATGGGTTTCCAAAAGACCACAAAACTCCTAAGGGGAGTGGGGAAGTTGCATGAAATGTTTTTAAATTTTTTTTCGATAGTTTAGATCACTAATATACCGGTATGGGTATTCTTTTTTTCTAATTGTGCGTAGTTCTTTTTAAAAAAAATTATTAAAGTTGACACCACCAAAAATCGCTCAAGAGTGATGTGACGTCACGCGCCATGAAACCAGAAACCATGCCTATCTCTTTTTCTGCTTTTCATGATCTGTCTGCATAGAGATAGATTTTAGATGCCTAACATCTTTATCTATGATCTGTCTGTAATAAACATGTATGCTTACAATAATTATTTCATTCCCATGTATACAAGCACTAAGTATAAAAAGACTTAATAAAGCATTCATAAGAACACCAAAACATCACGAGAGAAGAAATAAAAAAAGATAAAAGCACTGAGGAGCGATACTCGGTGCGAAATTAACGTCGGTTTCCATGACTCGTATATTATTCTTCGATTTTGAGCTAGCCGAAGAAGGAATGGACAAAAGCACATGGGATACAATTAATTTCTTCGTCTGATTCTTCAGACGTAGCAAAACTTTGATCCGATTAAACTTTAAATTTCGCCCGGTTTCGATCACTTGTTCAAGTGTATTATTTACCCATGGATGTATATATCTTATCTTTGTTTCGGTGATTATCGACTATAATCCTGAATTCCACGAGGAGAAATATAGACATGAAAATAAGTAATAGAAGGACTCGTTTTTCGAACAAAATTTCGTGAGCTCTATTATTTTATCATAGATAGTTGCGTTTTCATCTCTTCTCGTGGAGGCCGAGGAGGGGGGGGGGGGGCAATCGAAACGTCGGCGCTATGCCTTCATATGGTGCTGTAATTTTTAAATTATATCTGAAATATAAAAGACTTTTCGGGAGTTGGCAAAAAATTATACAACCACCAGAAAAAATAAAAAGGGAAAAAAATGTGGATAAAAGTAATAAGATAAAATAAATAAAAGACTCTTTGACCACAAAAAAAAACAACTTTCTGTTGTGGTCAAAGAGTCTTTTATTTATTTTATCTTATATTTGAAATGATCGATTTTATTAGTTCGAGGAGTTTTTAAACAACCTGTTTGACTTGTGTAGTATCAATTTGTTACTGGGTGGTTTAATTATGCATTAAAATACGCGAAGAAATAGCGGTATCGCTAAACAAGATGCCATTTAGGAGCTGTCCCCTTTCCGCGCATGCGCAGTGGCAGAGCTGATCTACAAAGGGCGTGGTTTTGCATTTTTAAAGTTAAATTTGATAGTTTTTTAATACTTTTAAGATTTTTAATGGCGATTTTTTTATTCAGCGTCCCGAAATCTATATAAAACTAGATTTACTTCCCCATTAAGACCAATAGAGTTCAATTGCTTCTATGTATACTTTTTCGTAATCATATTTTTTTCTGAAGTATCCTAAGATATAAAGAGAGTTTCCGTGCTTTCTATAAAAAAAATTCGAAAATGTCTCTCGTGATTAACACTAAAACGAGCCTCTTATCAGCAAATGGCGCCAAAACTTTCTAATAAAAAAGTATTTCTTCAATTAGCTGCTCGGGCATGGGTGCTTGTGTTTGTCTATTTCATCATCATGCTTTCATCCCAAACAGCTAGTCTCCTAGATAAAAGGGGAGATGCAGGCTGAAAATCCATCCATCCATCCAATTAGCTGCTCACCGATTAATCTTAATTCTTTTTTGTTCTCTTTTTGTCGTTTATTTCAAAACTCATTTCCGAATCTGGGAGGAACGAATTTCCCGCCAAAAAACAGCCAGCCTTTTTGTGTAGTTCGTTGCCTGTTTCGCCATCTCTGGAAGAAATCAATAACGAAAGCAAAGACATAGGTGATTTAATAGGATGGTTTGGTTTGATTTATTTGGTATTAACGTCCTTTTCAACTGCCATGGTCATTTCAGGACGGCGTTATAGAGGCCGCAAATTTTGCCTCCCAAGGGTTCTACAATGTGCAGCCGGTAAACGACTACACGATACCAACGGCTTTACTTCCCTTCCGAAGAAAGTGCGTGATCTCAGGATTTTCCCCCTGAAAATATCCTCGTCGTCCTCGGCTGGGGTCGAACCCGCGTACTCCGGCATCAGAGGCGATCACGCAACCACTGAGACACCGAGGCCGATTTAATAGGATGGAATTGGTTCAAAATGGCTATGTAAAATGGCGATCACGCAACCACTCGGGTCAAATAATTAGGGTTGTTTTTTTTATTGTTGTTGTGCTTCGTCGTTTTTTCGATCGCCTGCTCATTTCAAAAATAATAATAATACAACAATTTGATATCGTAGAGCCCTGACTCGATCTCAGGCTGTTTCCAGATTCGAAAAATTTCCAATTGTACAGTTGTAGAGCTCAAATCGCTGATTTTAACAAAAAAATAAAATTGTGTCACAGGACACCCGACCGAAGTGAAACTTAAAGTGCATGATAATAGCACGGCCTTCTAGAAACTACCAGGCCTGAACATGGAAAAGATAAAACATTGTTACGTCAAACTGGTGGTGCTATTACAGAAGTTAGTTCAACGTCACAATCTTAGTGCTTCAACAATACATTATTGACGTCATGTTCAGGCCTGGTAGTATCTAGGAGGCCGTGATAATAGTCAATGAAAACAAGAACAGATGAAGGAACAGATAATAGTCAGTGCTACCGTTATCTTATTGTTAAGAATGGAGAAGTTAAATTGTTGATCCTTTCATAGAGCTTTTACAGCACGTAACCAAATAATGCACTATGGGTTTGGATCATTGTTAGCAGGTCAGCCATGTTGGATAACAAAAACGCTTTCGCACGCTATTCGCTATGGCAAGGTCAGCGTATTATACGAATCTTCCAAACAACAATACTCAACAACAATGCTTAACCGATTTCTTGAGTGAATGCGATGATTGGGAAAAGCGAAACTAGAGAGTAACGACTTTTTTGTGATCCAGTATGGCGGCATTGACGTCATGATGACGCGTAATGAAAAAGCCCTATTGTAGTGTGCGATTTATAATCGTTTAGTTTGTGACGTCATTTGCTTCACTTCAAGGAAAAATTATTTATAGATAAATAACACGTACGGATTATAAAGAACATTATCTAAGTTCATTGTGTACTCCGTGCCACAAAGCATTGTCGTGTTGGTAGAGAAATGGCCCGTTTCCGAAAAATTGCCACAACGTTGGAAGTGCACAGTTGTCCAAAACATTCAGATAACGGTCGGAGTTCCTGATTCCTTGCACAGGAACGAGCTGGCCCAGTCCGTACCATGCTCACTACTAATCATTCAAAAGTTTACCACAGTTTTTCTTAATCTACGAAGTTTTAATTACTGATTAGATTTTGAAAAACTTCGGCTAGTTGCATAAGCGGAAAAAACGATCGTTGCGCTTATTCGTGACGATTGTTAACAACGTTTAGATGAGGCACAATTGTCCTTTCATTATAATCAACGAGGCAAGAATACGTTTTATAACGCAAAATTATGCCTCCTATAGTTATTCATTATAGTTTTCAAAGCGTGAATTTTGAACGATTTCGACGGAATCTTTAGTTAAAGGTAATTTATTTTTAATAGCCGTTAGAAAATCAGTAAAAAAATACTTTAAAAGACATAAGTCGCCCTGCCTCTTTTACCACGTAAAACTTCATTCTCTAACGCTAAATTTCGAAAAGTATTTTGAAAGTATATTAACAAATCTCTTATTAGGCTAAAAACTATTTGAAAAAGGTTATGTTCATCTAATTGTTCAAAGAGATGAGCTTTTTTTAGTGAATTCTATTCCAAAATTACAAATGTTTTATTTTGATTACTTTCTTCCCATTTTATATGCTGCTAATTAAAAAAAATAATAACAATTATTGTGATATAGCAATTTATTTCTTTTCAAATAAATAATAACAAGTGCTTTATCTTATGGCTTTTCCGTAGTATTCTGCCGGCTGTGCGGCCGAGAGGGCTAGGGCGAAGGCATGGATGTTTGTGTTTGTACAGATAAAACTTGTGTAAAAGGCACAAAATGACCTTAGTAATCGATGCCAAAATTTCTAATAAACCAAACCGTAGTATTCTCTTTAATTAAAGGAGGCTGGCTGTTAGCAATGATACAACTTAAATATATTATTGAATCTATGTCGGATTGTAGTTCTATGGGAATGTGGTTGAGGATTTGACATAATTTAATCCTCTGAATGGCTCGTTCAACATGTATTCTTACTGATGCTATAATGTAACTTTGTTCAATCTCGTCATCTGTAAATTGTTGATTATAAGTGAATGGAGGAATTATTAACGTTGCGTTACGTTTTGAGAGTTCGGATTTAATTAATGGGAAACCTTTGTCTGCAAAAACGAGATCACCTGTTCAATCAGGTTTAAAAATCCACAATCATTAGTTATAAAGTTGCTCTTCTTCTATAAGCTTTAGATACTATGGTGATAGTACCAGGTTGTAACCTAGTTTTATCTAATTTTACCGCTTGATGTTGACGCCAGCGTTACGCAACTAGCCTATAGAATATTCTACATCTTCTCGTTTACTGTTTGACTTAGTAATTTACTGCCGCTTTCTTATTGTTTTAAACAACGGACACGTTTAATTGTTTGTCCCTCTATTGTTGCTCACGTTTTAATTGTTACCTCACTTGCTTCGCGTCAAGCAAAATATATATAAAGACTAGGGTCTTCGGTTTATGCCGCCTTTGCTCTGTAGTTTTTGGTATCGAATACGAAAATTCCGAAAGTATCGAGTATTATAAAATATTCGATATCCAATACTCGATACCGAAGTATCGCCCGTCACTACCTAATAGACAAATAACTTTTTCTTATGAATTTTTTTCTAATTTGATTACTGTTTATGTTATTGCAAATTTAAATGTGGTCATCAAGATTAACTACTGCCCGTCAGGGGTAACCTAGATTGATAACCATTCAAAAATGTTTTATCCTACTGATGATGAGAAATATTCTCGAAAACGTTTTATATAAATTTTATCCCAAATATTTGGATCACCCTCTTCAAAATTTCATCTGTATTTCAAAACCAACACTTCCTTCAAGATTATCGTTTTCTACTATCTTCACAAGACCTCATCTACATCCTCAATAGACTAAGTTTATTTCTACTATCAACAAGATCTTCAATAGACTACATCGTTTAAGTTTTCTTCCATCTCACAAGTTTCTTCCATCGTTTTTCAAGATAGGTGACTTTATTTTTGTTTTTATTAAATTTTTTTTTCGATTTTCCCCATTAAAAGGAGACTACACACATTTAAATTTAAAATCAATCATTTAAACTCCTTAGATCAATAATATTCGACATATAACGCCTAAATTCTTCTTTGGACTAGGGAAAGGAATAAATTATGCTGACTGATTTTCGTTGTTCTGTAAACGAGATGCAGGCAAAAATGGGGGGGGGGGGGGGGGGGCCAAAACGTTTTGGGTTTTAAAAGGTTTTTTTTTTTTTTTTTTTTTTTTTAATAATGAGATAATGGAGGAATATTAAAAATTACAATTGACTCGTGTTACATTTTTATCAAATCAACATAATCTGAAAAAAAGAATAGGTTTTTGCGTTCCGATTTTCGTCGTTACTTTAATTTTAATTTATTATTTACAGAAAGCCAATAAATTTTCACTTTATATAGTTTCTCTATCTGCCTTTATTTTCGCGATTTATTCATCATGGAGATAATAATGAAGCCTCTAAATGTGTGAAGTCAATATCACGGGAAAAAAGTTGCTGATTATTAATAATAATGAAATTAGATTTTTATACATTCGAAAAAATTATTTGCTTGTCAACGTCCGGATACTTATAGAAAAAAAATATTCTAATTAAATTTACACGAATTTTCCTGAACAGCGCAACTGCATTAAGAAAAATCCTATTTATTTATTTCCTATTTCGACTCATAGAGGGCGCCAGTTATCTATTTATAAAACCGAATGCCAGGTAGGACAAAAATTTCAATGCAATGTAAACTTCTCTTTTTAAATAACTTATGTTCGATTTTTTATTTAATTAATTCGCAATATGTTTATGTGTATATGAATATCTTAACAACGTAGTTTCACAAATTTGAGATGTGTAAGAATCGATGTTGAAAATTCAAGCGTACTTTCCTAATTTTTCATTACGATATGATCAGTTTGAGTTTTGTAGAGAACTCCATGGCGATAGACTAGCAGTAATGATAATCAGAAGGATAAGCCGCATTGGTTTTTAAAAATAATAATTATTTTATTCGACATTTGATAGTAACTAATGTATCAATTCTAAATATGTAACTTGCTTCTGATTAAACAATAAAGTTATAATCAGGGGAATATGAACCCTTTTACACCACCGATATAACTGGCACAGTGATTGGCCATAAAGAAACGCGCATGCGCAAAAAAGTGTCCTTCAAATTCGAAAACGAAAGTTGAGGAACAAGGAGGAGCAACGATGTTTTTCTTTTTTATTTTTTACGCTTGTGATTTATAAATATAAATTATAGACCATATAAAATATTTGCTAATATTTGCATATTTCTTTTTATTTAATTTCTATTTAATTTTTTCTTTAAATTTGTAAAAACAACAATTTTAATTCATTTAAATAAATAATCAATATACGTTTATTAATGCTAATATTATTAAGAAAAAAAAAATAAATATAACTGAGACACTATATGTGACCGCCGAAATGATCACATTTAAAGTGGGGATTTCATTTGTGAAATGTGTACGATGCAAATAAAATACGAGCATTGTTACTGTTGAAAGTTTGATTTAATCTTCTAATTAATGATGAATATTTACATTTGGTATATAACTGATGAAATTTAAAGATTCTGTGAGATACATTCGAATTAGTTCGTACGATTTTCTGCAACCCAGAAAATAACAAAATTAATCTTAATATCCATAAAATGGAAATAATTCTTAATAATTACTAAAATAATTACTTACACAACATTTGCCCACTTCGCCATGGTATCGTTCGACTAAAAGTGCTTAATTCTTAACAAAAATGATCTTAACAATAGAGACATTCGTGAAGACTCGATACACAGTGAGCAAAATCATTGTTGCATATGGCGATAACACTATACAGGGTGATTACAAAAGAACTTCACGCTTTTAAAAATTTATTACATCAAAGCTATTCAGAATATAGACATACCACATACGGATTCTTAAAGAAAAACTCTTGAAGTTTATTGTGACACAGTTAAAGATGTTCAATATGCCCCCCTGTAATCGAATTCGTCCCAAACCCGCATTAACATGTCTCCATCAATCCCACGTATCGCTACCGTAATGCGCTCTTTCAGCTCCTTACACACCCCATAAAAAGAAATCACAAGGTGTAAGGTCGGGGCTCCGCGGTGGCCACTTGCAAGTTCCAGGTTATTGTTTGCTCGACCAATCCACCGCTGTGATTTCTTTTTATGGGGCAATTTATAACCGTTACAGGTACAAAAAATACTTGCGTGTCGCGGGACTCCCGACCGAAGTGAAACTTCCTTGAAATGCATGATAATAATCAGTGAAAAAAACACTGGATGATGTAATCAGTGAAAAGGATTAAATCACAATCATTTAAAACGTGAAAGTTTTATATAAAAAGAAAGTATTTTATACAAATACAAGTTTATGATCTAGCACAGTACAATCTTTTATTCTAAATGTCAAATTAAATTGGTATAATTTCTCCTTTAATTATGTAAAAATCGATAAATTAAAATCTATAAAAACAAAATAAAAAATAAAAATCACCAATGTTAGGATAGTCTTGTGGATGAAAGTCTTGCAGAAGTCTTGTTATTTAGAAATTTGATGAAAATTATGTAGTCCTGCGTAGATTATGGTAGATGATGTCGATTACTCTTGTGAAGATGGCAATAGGAACAATCATAACAAAATTGGAAGATGATGGTAACAAAACAAATATAACAAAACTTTAAGGAGGTGGTTCAAATGATAATACTAAATTGGACAAATAGTTTAAGAAGAAACTGGTACAAATTAACGTTTTCGAGAAATTCCCTTCTCATCTTCAGATTAAATGATTTTAAATTATATAACAGTTGAAATTAGAAGTAAATAAAATTAAATAAACAACGATAAATTCTGTTGGTTGTGCTTGTTTGATGTTAGTTGTTGACTAGGTTATTGTTGTTTTGTATTTTTTTTCTTTATTAGTTAAAAGCAATGTCCATTTGTTGTTTATTTCTATCGATGGTTTGGCTAGAGTCTTTATTTGTAATCAACATCAACTACCATAATCTATGCAAGACTGTAAGTAGAAATAAATAACTCTTTCACCAAAACAATGAGAAATAGGAAAAATATCACCTTGTACTGTACGTTCTTGTACAATCTGACTCTCGTCCCTTCCGGGGACTTCTTCTCTGGAGGACTAAAGAGGTTCCTAAGGCTTCTCTTCCAGTTCAGTGTACCTCCTCTGGTTTACTCTTTGGTGGCGCGTGCAAAGTGAGCTTGGCTCCTGGACCAGTCGCGTCTTTCTTTTCACCTCACTGTTCGATTCGATTCGACTATACAGGCAGAGTTATAAATCAAGGTAAGCTACATTGCAATATATGGAGTTTCGAATTTTATGATTTCCTTACAAGATGGAACATCGATGTTGCCTTCTTGTGCGATACCCATCTCAGAGTAGAGCTTTCAATCCTATGTTTACCGAAAATATAGGCTCCCTAAAAAAGCTTCAGATCCAGCCTCTGGTGAGGTAGCTATTGTTGTTAAAAAAAGGTATTAATCACACAACGATTATCACACATAACCTTGTGAATATGGAAGCAGTTTCCATTGTCATTAAAGATGCTGACGTTGGAGAGGTCAAGTTCACTTCCCTGTACAACCCACCCAGGCATAAGTTAGACCCCTGGGTCCACCCCAGTCGTTATGGCGGGTGATTTAAATGCGAAACACCCACACTGGATCTCCAGATGCACTAATCTAAGTGGCTCGGTACTTTAGAGGTACATGGTAGATCAGATCGACACTTCCGTTATTGGCCCTTTTGAAAATACATACATACTATTGTAATCACTCACCCGCTAGTGAAGTGCTCGGCATTGCTGTTCTCAAGGGATTTTTCAAACCCTATAAGATTTTTACAGTAAATGCCTTATCATCTGATCACGTACCAGTTGCACTAAATTCTGAGGGGATAAATATCGACCTTGCTTTTATTATTATTGATTTAATAAATAAGAGAAATTAGCTTCAGAAAAATTAATTTAAGCGATCAGCTCGAGGTGTTTGGGTTTTATTATTAATCGCTAGAGAGAATGTTTACCCTGCAAAAACTTATTCTATTTATCTTACAAAATTTTACTTTTACAATCCATTAACGCAATCCGTTTGTAGATCCGTATATTGAAGTCTCCTCTTGTCCAATTTATGAAGTCACTATTTAATATCTTACTTATTTCATAAAAAGAACAGCTGCTGAAAAGATTCCGACTTGTATTGGTATTATACGAAAATAATAAATTAAAACTGAAAAAAAATTGTAATGACGGAATAAATTAAAACTGAAATGAATAAATTCGCACAGGCCTACCACCAGGTCGTGCAACATGCAACTGATTCAAAAAAATTTTTTTTTCTGTTGAGGGGGGGGGGGGGGGTTGGGATCCTTAAAACCTTAACTGCTCCAAAATGACTCTTCGTAGCCAAACTTTCTTTTCAAAATAGGTTCGTCTCAACGAGGCCGTTCATGTCGTTTTTATTGTGTTTGAGTCGATGAAATGAATGTTTCTGTCATTTCTTCACTTTTATATAGAAAAAAGTTCTAAAAGAAATTAGCCCATTTCCATGGAATGTACGTCAATGCATAGTTTAAGGATCCCACAGTTTAATTAATTTTTTTATTAAACAAAATTTGAGTAGGGGATCGTTAATATTTGCAAACATGTCATTTACAAAAAATAAAATCGCAATTAACATCTCTAAAAAGACGCATCCAATTGACATAAAAAATACGCTAAGGCACAATTTAAGGTACTCTCTAAATATGTGTAATTTTTTATTCGGATCTCCTATTTGCCGTTTCGGAGGAGTTAGCTGCACAAAATTGGTCACATACAAACATATTTTCAAATTTTCAACATATCTTTTCAAATTACGAGTTTTTAAGCCGTTTTCAGAAAAAAAAATTTGTTTGAGTTTCTGAAACGAGCACATAGGCCTTCACTCTTAGTGAGTGGTAAGCCAATGAACTTAAATGAAGTCAGTTTTTGCAAATATCCACAAATCTATTAAAATTGTCAGCAGTCTCTTAATACAATTCTATAGGAAGTGATGATGCGCAATTTTGACCTTTGACCTCTTTAAGGGGTCAAATCATGACGTAATGGAAAACTTGTCGAACGCACCAAGTTTACCCTTAAATCACCATTATTACATAACTTATTTCTTTATTTCATAAGAAAATTAGAAGAAAAAAACCTTTTTAAGACACTTTATCGAAGCGTTCTTTTTTATATTGTTTTCCCTTCTCTAAAGTGGACATTATGTTGTTCTTTTTAGTAACATTTAAGAATAAAATAGTAATGCACAATCAAATGTAGTAATGCACACACGTTCTACAGATACGAATGGTCAAAAATGATTGCCTGCAGTCATGCAGAAATGGTGGCAATTATTATAATTTATGGTGAATGCAACAAGCTATCGTCCTGTTGCCCGCGAATATTGCACTAGATTTCCTCAAGCTAAAGCCACACATTGCACAATTTCAAAAGTAATAAACAGATTATGAAAAACAGGGTGTGTACATCAACATCATTCCAGGAGGCAATTACAGAGAGCCATTAATTACATTGAATTGCTCGCCTATTTTAAAGCAAATCCTCCTGCAGTATTAGAAATGCGTCTTCGGAATGTGGGTTATCAATGCGTCTTTGGAAAATACGTCACAAACATAAATATCATCCATACAATTTAACCCCTGTCCATGCACTTAAAAGAGAGCAGAACCAACTTTTGAGGATGGATGGAAACACACAAAAAAACCTTTGGTGTTGCTATCCACAGTGAAGGAACCATTTTCTTGATTTCTTATATTTGAGGATGGATTTTTATAACTTTATGCTTGCTAAGCTAGACGTCAACATTCATTTTAACAAGTGCATTCTATGGAGTGATGAGTCTATGTTCACTCAAGATGGTATAATTGTGGATTGGTATTTACATAAACCAAACCATACTTTAACAGGGAAACAAACTATCAATACCGATGGTTAACTCGGGATGTATAATTCTACAACAATAGGTCCAATTTTTTATGGGGGTTCATGGAATGGTGTGCCTATGTTCACATTATTATTGAAAGTTTGTCTTTGGCTGAACTGTATCAATTATGGTTCCAGCAGGACGGGGCACCACCCTACATAAGTATTGAAGTGTCATAACTCTTGAGAAGTGTTTTTGGAACAAATTGGATAGGACAGTTTGGTCCTGTTCGATGGCCCCCAAAGTCATCTGATTTGACTCCTATGGATTTTTGACTCCTATGAAAAATGTTGTATATTTAACTTTTCCCAGAGACTTGGATGAGTTGAAAACCCGAATTCAATACGCATGTGCAACCATTTCTCGAACAACATTTAAAATGTGTATGAAACCAGCTGTTACGATTTCAATTATGTATTGGTTCAGATTGTGACCAAATTGAACGTTTTCTGTAAATTTCTTGTGATATAAAGAAATCAGTTACGTAAAAATGGCGATTTTAAGGGTAAGTATGGTGTGGTTCTACAAGCTTTTCATTGCCACTTTTGTTGCATCTTACACAGTTAAAAAGTTACGTTACAATTAAAAGAGGTATTGCTCATCAAATCTCTTAAATAGGTCAAATTTGACATGGGCATCAGATTGCGCATCCTCACTTTCCTAAAGCATTGTATTCACGTATTATTGATAATTTTAATCGATGTATAGATATTTCGGTGGATCATTTCAAAGTCAACATACTGTATACGTATATTTGCGTCTAATCAAATAATAGAGACTAATAAGAGAATAAATCAGTTCACGGAAACGGAAGAATTAATCGTAGTTCATGAAATCAGCAATTTCACGATCGAGGTGTCTTATACAAATGTACACCAACACAAATTAGTGAAAGTATAACATCATATCAAGGATAGTATACAGTAAAAGTTTTTTTTATATCTGATATACAATGTATACTCTTTGACAAAAGAAAATCGCACTAGGAAGAATTATACAATTCAAATATAAGTGCAATATACCTGTATAGAAAAAGAAATGATTAGACTTTGAAACAATAGGATGACTTACTGGACACAAAATGAGCAAATCAAAATATAGCGTTGGTACATCTTTATCCTGGATAAAAGCTATTATCCGACATTACACAGATTCATAAAATTGCTGGATGATGCTTTCCGAGAATACATTGCCAATGAACTTGAATTGGCGGGTCAATTCTTTGACATTCTATATTGGTGGCAAGAGACGCCCCATCACAACCCAAAGTTTTTCAAAAGGAGATAATCCTTTCTGGCCAAGACAAGCATGGAGATAATCCATGCAAAGATCCTTAAAGGTGGTGTTAGCAGAGATCTGACTAATAAACGAAAGAGCGGAGTCCTCCACTGTCCAAGCTACCTCCAAGCGCTTGAAAATTTTTAATTATTTTTATACTGTATATAGTTGGAAGATAAAGTTTCGTCGAAATTGGTTCATGTTTTCACGGTGCGTTCATTTTTTCTTTTTATTAAAAAAAAGTTTTCGGAAAGTTTTAGAAAATGCAGATAATCTTTTATTACTTGAAAATTTTACCATGGGCAAATTAACAGCTTAAGTTTAATAAATTACTCTACTTTATTTCAGGTAGAATTGTTAACGATAATCCTGTGCAATGGGGGTTGACGTTGAAGCTTATCGAGTACGAATTGGAGTATGGAATGGATTCAAAGCAATTGCGCAGGGGAAAGGTATGAAACGTTCGTGGGATGAAAGCTGGCTCTCTGCACATGACCTAATCGTCAACGGGATATGGTTCTGCATCTGTGGTTGCCTTTGTCCTTGGATTGTGTATGCTCTTCCCGGAATAATCACTTTTCTATTGTCAAAGTCTATAGAGAAAGACGACGCAAGGAAAGTCTTCAGTTGTCTCTTATATAAACTGATCATTGGTGGAGTGGAGCTGAACCCTGGACCCAAGATAGAGCATGATGACTATTCCCTAATATCATCATCTTCTGACGATACAGGTAGTGTGAATATTCTGAAAGTTCTTTTTAATAAAATTTATTTCATTTATAAAATGTTTAGTCACTGCTTTAATCTGCTGTTCTTCAACCTATAAGACCAATTGATGAATTTTCGTACTTATTAGTCCGGCACACAAAATTAATTAATTCTTGTTTATGGAACAAAATATTATATCATTTGTTTTCACTTATTATCACAAACCAAACACAATTATTAATAGTGGCTACTTTCGCAGGGATGATAGTGTAGTGTGTGGTATAATGTTCTAAAGGCGATTGTTGTTATCTGCAAAGACTTTGCCATTTGCACTGGTGAAGCTAGAGAATTATCACTTGATGGTTGTCCATAATTGGTGAATCTGTTGGGTTCACGTGCAATTCCGGACAAATATAAGTCTAAAACTACGGAGTGCTTGTCTCAAACGTCAAACCATTTGTCAAAATAAAAATGGTGTTTTGGATATCAAAATATCGAGGCGTTAGTAAATTTAAGGTCGCTGGTACATTTTCATAATTTAAATAAAAATATATATATGAGAAGTGACGCATATTAAGACCAGGACGTATCTTTTTCTAATATGCACATAAATTCTTTGCACTTTACGGGCGGAAACAGTTCGCTGGATGGTATGCTAAATTACGAGGGTTGTACCAAAAGTAAGGTTCCCAATGAGCTATAGCCTCGAGGGAAGGTGCTAGGCTAAATCCGACAACAGTGCCGTGCGCAGTGGTTCCCGCACTCTCGAGCCCCACTCTCGAGCGATTCGCTACGGCGCTCAGTGTTCGCTTGGCAGCCGTCAGAGATGGAAGTGTTGATCGCCGCTCCCGCCAAGTGCGAGGTTCGAGCAGTAATCCGGTTTCTCCATGCAAGGAAGTTACCGCCCGTGGAGATTCATCGTGTGATTTATGGTGAAAAGTGCATGTCCGTTCAGCACGTCCGAAAATGGTGCAGGGCTTTTGCTGAGGAGTTTTTGAAGAAAGTTGGGTGGACTGTTATGCTCCATCCCCCGTACAGCCCGGACTCAGCCCCCAGAGATAATCACCTCTTCCCCAAGCTAAAGGAACACTTAGGTGGCAAATGCTTCAAGAGCGACGATGAAGTCCGAGCAGAGGTCACACGCTTCCTCAACGGATTGGCGGGAGACTTCTTCGACTTAGGAATACAAAAGCTGGAGCACCGTCTTCAAAAGTGTGTCGAAAAAAATGGAGACTATGTTGAAAAATAGACAACAGTGTAAGCTTTTCAACGATGTGTAAATTAATAACAATAAACAATGTTTTCTACTTGTAAAAAATATGGGAACCTTACTTTTGGTACAACCCTCGTATAAGCGTATCATTCAAGCCTACGGTGATGCAACTTCCCTTTTTGCAGTATTAAAAGATTTGGAAATGCACAAAGATGGAGAATTTCTAAATCTACCTGTTTTGGTAAAAGCGGCTATATCTCCTAGTGTATAAGATATAGCATCTCAGTGATTTAAGCATAGAAACAAATTTTCATTTTGAAAGAAAACGGTCCGCACTAAATTAGCAATTAACTTGCAACATTTAAAAAATGATTTAAAAAGCAACGCCTTATTATTTCTTTCTTTTGCAGTTCACTGTACTCAGGAATATATCTCGGAGGTTTCAAAAACAATACTGCAAGAACAGCAGCGACCACTGGCTAGGGAATTGGGCCTCACAGAACAAGAAATCAGGCACATAGAAATAGAACAATCAATTTTTCGTCAGGGCTCTTCCGAAGTTCCCTACCAGATACTTACTACGTGGATCCAAAGGCAAGGCATTGGGGCGACCAAGGCTGTTCTCCAAAATGCCCTTAGAAAAATTATCGGAAAGGAAGGTAAAATTTAAATCTTCCCTTAAAACTATATAACTATAAATGTTACAGAGAAAAACCTCTGATCATAAAAGCATTCGCAATTTAATTAAATAAGAGTTTCAAAGATAATTTCGCAAAAACAAGAACAAGTTATAAATTAAGAAAGACGGTGACCAGGTGGAGTGAAAACGGCAAAAAAATTTATTTCAGCCTTACGCGCTTGTTATTGCACCATGATCGGAGTCAAAACGGCTACCTCCTATGAAGTGTAATACCGAATCGTGTAAGGCTTCATAAATACTTCACCATATAACTACGTGATCATCGTCTTCCTTTATTTACACCTTTCAGTGAATGAACATATTGGACAGATGAATATCATGAAGAACAAGTTCTACCATTCTTTGCAGCATTCTGGCATTTTCCACATTCAGTTATCTTCTGTTCAACTTCTTTCTTCAGTCTTTTCTTAAGCTTAACCTATCTGTTTTATTAAGTCTACTTGAATCATGGAGATGGAGTTCCATGTTTAGAAGTTTTTTTTGTCAGTGCGTTTTGACACACAAAATAAAAGAAAAAATGAATTCATCGAAATGCTTTTAATAATAATAATAATAATAATAATAATAATAATAATAATAATAATAATAATATTTTTTTTGTTTTAGAGCCATCCTCTTTTTATGGAATTTCACCGAAAACCGCTGAACTTATAGCAGGTAATTTGCATCGTCATCTGATTTAACCGCTAAAACTTTGCCTACCATCATTCTAACCTAAAAACAATCGTTCTTAAATGCATCCTGGCGAATACGTGGCAAGAAATTGAAAATCGCAGTCACCCGGCGTTATTTGGGATAATTACAGTTGTACATAAACAGAACAAACTCAAGAAGTCAAATAATATGTCAAATTGGTTTTTAGTAATTCTACAATTTGCTGCTGTAGACGAAGCTCCTCAGAGCTACGAAAGGTGCACATGTTGAAGTATCTTAACGATGTGAAGAAAAAATTTTGAGATTAAGATCATAATACAAAAACCTTGTGTATCTATCTGACATAGATTTTATTTTCCATTACTTTTCTTTATCAGGAAAAGACTTCATGCTCATCCTGTATATTGAAATTGTTGAGAACTTACCTGAACAAGTTATCTTTTTGGCTCATTTTTTATCCAAAACTATTTTAAAAATACATAGAGTTGAGTATGTTATAAGTGAACGATATGAATATACAAATACTGGGAGCACAAAACGTAGAATGAGTCAGGTTGACCGAAGTTATAAACATAGCTATAAACTGTGGTCACTTGCTGAAAGAGGCTTCATATCCAGTATGCCATCATAAGTTGATCGATTTCGGGAGGGCTATTTAACAGGCCTTCCGACGCCAAGTATTTGTTTACAAGCACCTCGAAAACAGGAACAAGCCTTATGCTCGTTGATAATAATAAAAAGACTCAATGCCGACTTAACTCACGCACCCACACAGATAAAACTGAGACAGTAGTGACGTAATTGCTAGACATGCCTCTTAACACAGTGCAATAGTATTGCTAAAACTATCCAAATTCTTGCCCTGCATGGAGAGAATGTAATTCGGGTTCATGGGGACAAAGCTTCAAGTCAACCTCGAAGTCGAGGATTGCTTACGAAATACACTAGCACAGCAAACAGTCATAGGGGGAAACCTCATTTGAAGATATCCCTATGAAATCAGCCAATAGACCTTTGCAGCTTCGGATTGTTAAATTCAGCAGTTTGAAGTAGTTGGCAATCTATTCCTGACAAGAGTGAAATAGTCGACATGAATGTCTTGACACGTGGCGTCTTGGAATAGAAATTTCGATGCAGAGCACAATATAGAAGCCGATCAATATGGCTACGAGCATATTCGTATTTCGAAATCGTTCACTTTTAATGTAGGCTACTCAACCCTCTGTACATTCGTGATCGTCCTAAAATTGCATGATGATCCTCTGTTAAGCCAATGGCGGCAAGTCATCTGAAACATTTTAAATAAGTCATGCAATGATCTCCATAGTTAAATTTTTAGTATGACATAATGACTCGTCCCTCTTATTACTAAACTGCCGCAAGTGCAGTGTGGCTTAGTGATCAAATTGACAGAAAACTTAAGCAGGTTTCTGACTCGTTCAGGAGCGACCATTTCTTTTTCTAAACAATTAGCTGTGTCGCGATAGCCGAATGGTAAGAGTGATGAAGCGGGTTTTGTATTCACCCAAATCATGTATTTTAAGCTATTAGATGAATTTAAAAACCTAAAAAGAGTAAGATGCCTTTCGAAAAACACTAAGAAAAACATTTTCTCGCTAAATAGAATTATACATAAAATATATCTTCAAATATTAGATTCAATCCTAATATTTTAGATTCCAGATCTAACTTCCTTCAAATTAATATTTCGTTCGCTTACATTATTTCTTTTATTTTCAGGAATTCAAAGCAGTCAACGAGAATGCTTCAAAGATAGAGAACTGCCTCGAACTTCATGGTTAAAAAAGAAACACTTACCCTTGGACGAATATTTTATAGAACTCACTATGAAGAAAAAAGACAAAACAGGAAGAGAGGTGAACGAAACGATTACAACAGAGCAATTGTTTCTAAAAGAGGAAGGGACGAAACATCGTCTAAAGATACTCATCGAAGGTCATCCAGGATATGGAAAAACTACACTCATGCTTAAAATACTCTCCGATTGGTCCAGAGAAGAAACTTACGTCAGCAGTATTTTTCAACTGATATTTTGTATTCCACTAAGACAATTCAAAGGTAGATTAGAGAGTCATTTTTATCGCCAGTGCCGCAAAAGGACTAAATCGGAAGAGGAAACGATTCAAATAATCCAAAGCATTGAAGAAAAAGTACTACTTTTACTTGACGGATGGGATGAGGCATCCGAAGAGACAAAGACTACCCTTGTCCCTCTACTCAAAGGAAACTTATATCCCGACATAACAATAGTCGTCACTACAAGAACAGGATTCTATCATTTCCCACCAGAGTTAAGTGAAGATGATGAAGACTTCTTAAATTTTATGGACGGTGGAGGTTTTGAAGGGCAGAAGATATGGGAGAAACGGATTCAGATTAGAGGAATCTCTTGTGAAAAAAGGAAAGAATTCCTTAAAAAGTATTTAGAAATGGATCCAATAGAATTGAACAAAACAATTAGGCGGTTGCCTATAAACCTTAACGATTTCTACCAATGTCCACTATTTCTTTTGCTATTGGGGGTTCTGATAGAAGGAAAGAAAAGTGAAGGCATCGAAACTAAAACTCAACTCTACAAAGCCATTTACAATTTCAACTTACATAGAAGTTTGGAGAAAAAGAAGAAGCTGAATAAAGAAGAGGAATTCAATGTTTTTGCAACGAGTAGCAACAGTGATTGCTCTCTGTATAGGAAAGTGTCTGTATCCTTTGGTCGTTTATGCTTGGAAAAAATTAAACTTCAGCATCTTTCATTTAATCCATCTGAAATCATTGTTGATGACTTTGACGTTTATGATTTGGGATTTCTTACGAAAATTGTTTTATTCCTTGAACACGAAGAGCAACCGCACTATGAAGTTATTCATAAGAGTTTTTTGGAATTTTTTGCCGCATTTTATTTGTCGACCATCGACGAAGTCACTTTAACAAAGGAATTAAAAGATTTATTCAAACGGGGGATAAAACCGATCAGAGATCAGCTTATATTTCAATTTTTATCAGGATTACTGGATTCAGAGGCTGGCAGGTTTTTCAATGCTTTATCAACCTTTAAGGATCACATAAATCTAGTTGAAACCTCGCAGTTTGTCAGGAGATATACATTAGAACCAATTTTAAATGAAATTCTAAATCCAAACCAGGAAATATTTAACTCGCTGACGGCTTTTGCTCCCACGAAATTAGACTGTCATTATAATTACTTTTTCTCTTCCTACAAGTATCTGGAAAAGTGGATCGGACCTGTCGTGAATCTTACAAGCCAAATGGATGTAACAAAAATTCTCACATTGAATATGAACAACTTAGCGAAGGTTCACTTTTTAAACTGGATGCCAAAATCTTTTCGAATTCATAAAGTAACAATAGTTATCGACGAAATGAAAAGTGTAGCAGCAATGAATGGCACTATTCAATGCCAAAAATTAATAATAGGAAATTGTCATTTACATCTTCTGGATTCTCCTTTATATTTGTTGGATATACTCTCTAAATTCCGTCCAGAAAAGATATTTTTGAATCTTGATTGTGCGAACTCAAATAAAGCATTCGACAATTTCTGCAGATTAGGTAAAGAGTTAATAAGCGGAGACTTAAAGAGTGTCCAAGTTCACCATTTAGCAATTGCTTTTGAAAATGTTAGTAGTTTTCATTCCGTTTCTTCTATGATTGTCGATCTTCTTAAATCAAAATCGGTCACTTTTGGAATGAAGTTATCATTTAATAATGACGATACATCTAAAATTGATGAAATAATTTTCAAAGATTTCTTTAATATTATTGCCAATAGTCATATTGAATCGTTTGCTTTCCACAAAGGGTCGCAAGTTTGTTGTTCTATGTTATCTAATGTTTTTTTTAAGAGGCATAGACCGTGGAAATATTTGCAATTAACAGGTCGTTTTAGGGGAATAGAAAACATCAATGAAATTGAAAGTACGTCCGTACACCATTTTAATTGCATGGATTTCCATTCAGAAGGAGAAAATTATTTTCAAAGTTTGGTAAAGTGCAACAAAGCAGAACTGTGCGATCATGCGAATAAGATGTTTTTTTCCCATATAGCAACGGAGAATGTTGATGAAATTGAGTCAACATCAAACTGCCACTTTCATTTTAGAGATTTTGTTCTGTCGCATTTACTAAAGAACTGCAACAACATAAAAAAGTTAAGTTGTTCTAATTTTGATGGATTGGATATCGATTTGCTGAATGGGTGGGAAGGCTTCAACACCATCGAAACACTGGAACTGGGTTTGCTTACAATAGACGACCGTTTTCTTTTCGTTTTATCTCTTTTTAAAAACCTCAGGAAAATAAAAATAAAATATATAATTTTTTATCAAAGTGAAGAACCAGTCGTTGATCAGTTGCTTCAGATGGTGTCTTCTCTTCCTCTTTTGACCACATTATCTTGCAATAATAGAGACATTCTTTATAAGTTCTTAAAGAGGCTCTCCCGTTTAAGGAATGACGAAAACAGAATAATTCACCTAGAGAAACTTGTATTCAATGGAGTTCAAGTAAATCTGTCTGCAGTAGCAGATTCCATCGCAGAATATAAATGGGAGATAAGTGATGGAGGTAAGTTTCGAGATTTTCAAACCCCGATTGCCCAATAGAAAAATCCTATGGAGATCTCCATTTATCTCGATCCTCGACCATCAACTGCGTATCTTTAATGGTAATACCTAAGTAACTCGAATCTAAATTCTCAATGTAGTCTAATCACCTGGTTCTAGGCTGACCCCTTGATTTCTTATCCATCGGCTTGGAGAAAAACAACGGCCTAGGAATAACACTTTGCAGCATCCATATCACATGCCCTTATCAACGTAACTGAGACCCTCAAAGGTCTATATCATTTTATTGTGCTGCTGTGCACTCAGTCAAGTAGGGTACACAGTCAAGAATCTCTTATCACCCGCTTTGGGTTGCACTGCGATCACACTCTATCGTTCATTATCCAAGAATCATTGCCGTAAGTGAGAATCGGGACAAGGATGGGTTTGAAAACAGAATAACTTGACTTCATTCTCTAGCCAACTTTTCGTCATCACGAATAGCCATAGTTAGCTCCTGACACCAGACCTGCGCCCATCACTCGTAAATGCAGTCCCTGGATTCGAGTTGATTGGCTGTTATCATTGAGGACATGCGCCTGTTGGCGGAAGATCGTGAGCGATGAAATTTGGAGATAGTTTTAAGAGTTATTATTTGTTAAATGTTTTATTATTTAAAAATATTTTCTAACAAAAAAAATCTGTTTTTTCAAAAATGTAGAAATGATATTTCTAATTTACGGAAATTTTGAACCGTCTCTTTTACATAGGAATCGAATTTATAGATGCACAGCAGAAACTCCTTCTAAAGATGCGTACGGAACTACCAACGTACTTGCCAACGTGGTTGGATTCAGACGAGCTACTCGACCACCTCACCATACACATGGAAGTTAGCGACATCATGGGAGACGGCAGAGAGATTCAACTGCAATCGATACAAATGGAACACCTCTTCGAAGGGACGTATAGGAACGAACCTAGAAGGATTGTTGTTGAAGGTTTATCAAAAACCGTGAATAGGGTCTTCTGCTGCAAATTATCAAGAGAATGGGCTATGCAGAATTTTCGTCGTCCGGTTTCTTCGAGCCTCAACAGGTTCTTCAACATGATCTTTCATCTAGACATCAAAGACCTGAATAATGGTGCTTCCATTGAAGAACTACTCATCAAAAATTTTCCTGGGAAAGAGATATGTAATAGTGATATCATCATTTGGATTTCAAGAATGCAGTCGGTAAGTCTTTTAATTTTGGAGAATTACGATGAAACAAACGAAGAAGCGAAAATGGCACTGGAACCTCTTTTCCAACGTCAATTATTTCCGAAAATCCACGTGATTATGACGTGCAAGCTAGGAAATTTCCTTTTAACACAAATGGATAAGCTAACACTAGAAAGTAATGAGAAATTGGAATCATATTTTAATAGGAGAGCAGTAATTAAAAGATTCGACCCACTTTCAGATGACAAGTGGAAACGGATGGCGACTGAATTAAAAAACACTTTGATTACTTTCGATGTTAAAGAAACTAAAGACATTTTTGATTGTCCTTTCTTCCCTCTCTCTTTGTCTATAATGATACAGAAAGCCAAAGAAATAACAAAACAACCCAAAACGCCCATTTACAAGAATTATTTTAACTACATCTTAAAAAAGTTTTCAGATACAGAATGCGAAATAAATATTTTCGAGTTGCCTCTTTACACATCTTCAATTGAAGAGAAATGTCTCCAGTCACTGTATCGTTTTGGAGAATTTGCCCTCCAAAAGATGGTCACAGAAGAATCTGTGAGCATGACTGAAGACGAACTTATTTTACACAGTGAGGATAGAAATATTTTACGACTGGGCTTTCTGGTCAAAGCAACTGCCTCTTACGAACCTATTCATAGTAGCTTTGTTGAGTTTTTGGCTGCCTTTTCCACATTCAAAGTGCTTCGAGAGGCTGGGGATGGCGCCTTCAAAACGGAAATTGTAAGATTAGTGAGAGAAGGATTATTGCCAACTCCTAACTCCCTTTACTATCCTTTCATTGCAGGACTACTGAACGATAAAGCGTCACTTCTCTTTGAAGCACTCCTGCCTCAATCCTATTGGTTCAATTTGGAAGATTCATCTTTCGTAAACACCCTCATGGAAATTGCAGATAGCCGTTCTTTCTTTGATTCCTTTCGACACATGTTGCCTTCGTTTGTTCCTCCGTACTATGTTATCGACAAAGAATTTGAATCATTACCCATTCACTCCCTCCTCTTGGATTCGGCACTTGAATCCGGCCTAATTCAACTCCTCCAATGTAATCTTTCTCATTTAACATCCCTAAACAGTAATGTTCCTATCAGTCATTTACAAGTAAATTTCGACGAAAATTTCACAGAAAAGATTGCAACTGGTCGAGAAAATTCACTAAAATGCACGATACTTTCCGTTGATTTTGGAAGATATATGTTTCATGACTGGTGTCATGCCGTTCGTTTAATCCAGGATATTAACTTTGAAAAGTTATGTTTATATTGTAAGGAAGGTGATGAAGTATTATATTCTCTTCACAGAGAATTAACAAAAGGACAATGGATGGAAAAGAGGATTAATCGTCTGGATGTAGATGTTACTTTCCAATATGATCCAAACTGTTTACGTCTATTAACTGAACTGGTGAGAAAGAGAAAAATCACAGACGGCATAAGTGTATGCATAGATCCAAGTGATATATCTGAAAAAGAAAAAAATTCCATCGAAATTGATTTACAAGAATTCTTCCATTCGATCGTTCAAACTGAAATTATCTCTGACGTGTGCATTATTAATAAAAATCAATTTTTATCACCCTCTTTAGATTTTAATTTCCATGGAGAAAAAATCATTCGATTTAAATCATTATATCTGGACGGTTCCATGACCTTTGTGACCAGCAATATAAACACAAAGCTTTCAGTTGAAGAAGCAATACTTCTCATCCAGGAAGATGAAGAGGAGAATTCTAAATTTATCCAAAATCTCCAAGGAATAAAATGGTTATGGTGTACAGCCGAATGTTTTGATTCATTAACAGAGAGCAGTTTTCAAAATTTGAAAGAATTGGAAGAGTTAACAGTGGACTTCACAGAATCATTGCAGCTGAATCCTTCCATTTCAAATCTAACCCAGTTAAGTGTTTTAATTCTAAATTTCATCAATATCGAATCAATTCCGACAGACTGTGATTTATCTTTTCCAAGACTGTTTTCTTCTCTTCCTTTGAGAATCTTCGAAATTATTGGGATTCCTTGCGAGAATTCCTCCTTTGATTGGCTTGCTGACTCCGTCATGAAAGCTTTAGAGGAAACATCGAATTCAATTTCACCTTTAAACGAACTAATCCTTGCCTTTGCCTGTGAAACAGATGGAAGTGATTGTGACAGTGACTATGCTGACGATGAATTTTCAGAAACAACCTGCGAAGATTTTGGTTGTAATGACAGTTCTGGTGAAGACACGTGGACTGAATTCAACTGGAACGATTTAAAGGAATCAGAAGGGTTGAAAATAATTCAGAGATTATTGCGAACGAAACTACTGCGACAGTTCTCTTTAGTAGTTTACGATGAGAATTTCCCACTTGATCTTCCTCAGTCTCTTTTTCCCTTGGACGATGGATTCACTAACAAAGTTGTACTTCACGGTTCGGAGCGTTTGCATTCTCGACATAGTCAACGGGAATATCGAAGGTTGAAGATATCAGACAAATATTGCATTACTCACTTAAACAGTGAATTTAATTAATTTTATGACTGAAGGGAAATCCTCGATATAACTCAGTAAAATAGCGAGAGTTTCACTTTATATATGGCATGCAAATTTTTAATGAACAGTGAATAGTGTTTTTTGTAATAGATGTTTTCGTAATTCTGTTATGATATATATTTATTTAATTGAACATCAAATTTTTATTATTTGATTTATAAATTAAATGATTTTGAAATCCCATTTTAAAAAAAATTTCGCATACGTGGAACTTTAATTGAATGTGTACAGGTCACAGGCAAAGTGGTCAATAACAAATTAAATGCTGTGATGTTCTCCTAAATATCAAGTATTCACTTTTGTCCATGGTCAAAAAGTACAGCAATAATCCTCCTGTGTCACTAATGGTAAACTACACGGTCAATTTCGGCGTTCCTTTAACTCCGGAATAAAAAACAATCTCGGTTGTATGTTACATGAGAAATTTCTAGGAATGTGATCTTCTGAAGATTAATACGACTCTTAGTTTTGTCATGGAAAAATGACATCCATTTCTGGGCGCATTCTGTTCAGTCGTAACCAAAACCTTCCCAAAATGTACGCATACCTCGATATTGATTGATTTTAATCAGTTGGGACCTCGCTATAAACGGGACGTCCAAAAAATTATCAAAGCCTTGACTGACTGACCAAAAAGACAGTCAGCAAGACTTATACTGTTGGCGACACAGTTTTTTTTTTTGATGAAGAATCCATTTGACGATATTGCATTCGACTGATACTTCGTTCCCATGTGTTAATGGGGCGAATACGATTCGTTCGTCTGAGAATTACTTTCAGCAATTTGTCTCTGTAGACTTTTACATTTATCTACCACTTTTTCGCAATTCTCACTCTGCTCTGTTTCAATTCATCGACCGAATGCAGAGTCGAGTCACATTATTATAACCACCAGCTAATATTCCGAATAACCCCTTTAGCGGCACGGACAGCAGCTAGACGGCGTGGGAGTGAATCATTAAGATTCTGGTAGGTTTCTACTGGTAGCTGTTGCCATGCAGACTGTAAAGCATCCGATAGCTACTGAAGGGTATGCGGTGGTTGTTCCATAGTACTCACATGACGATCGAGGTGATCCCAAAGGTTCTCGATTGGGTTGAGTTCTGGGGAGTTAGGGGGCCAGGGTAGTACTTGGAACTGTTGATCGTATTCATCAAACACCTCCGAACAATTGCAGCCGTATGACAAGTCGCACTGTCTTGCTGGAACGTGCCATCCCCCTCAGGAAAGACAGTAATCATGTACATGGGGGTACTTGGCTGCAGTTATGGATAAATAACCGAATCGGTTGAGAGTGCCTTCCACAGTTATCAGTGGACCCAGACAATGCTACGAGAACACTCCCCACATCATGACGCTGCCGCCACCAGCCTGGATTCGTCAGCATGGGTGCGGTGACCATCCGTCTGCTGTACTGTAGTTTTAGAGACATGTCTGGTAGCACCCTGGTTGGTTTGAGCGGCAAGTTGGTCCACTGTAGCTCTTCGGTTGGCCTCCACACACCTTCGCAGCCGACGTTAACCTTTCTCATCAATGGCATGTGGTGCTCCACAGTTCGCATACCATTTATTCTGAACGGTCCCACTTTAACTACAGCAGCACGAGAACAGTTCACAAACTGAGCGGTTTCCAAAATACGGCCACCTTTGGCCCGAAAGCCGATTATCATCCCCTTTTCCAGATCTGATAAATCACGTTTCTTACCCATTGCAGGAATGAGTAATATGTTTTTAACATAGTGGAAACCTGACACGTGACAGTTTCTCGGCTGGGCAACCCTGAAGACAAACTTAGGAATTGGTCATAATAATGTGACTCGACCTGGTATATTAAGCTTACCCTAACATACAGTTTCGCTGCTGCCTTTGCACTCAAACCATTTTTTTCCAAACATACGACAAATGATCTAACTTGCAGGTTTTTTTTGGTTGTTTTTTTCTTTAACAAGACCTGCTTCGCTTTAAATCAAAATAAGTGAACGTATTAATACAAATGATATATGAAAATGAACCTGAGAAAAGTAAAGTATAACAGGAAATTAGGTGATGTAACAATAGAATACAAATTTAAGCTGTTAAAATACGAAAGAACTGTCAATTCAACTTGGTATGCTCTTTTCATAGTTGGATTGAGTATTAAAAATAAAAGTAAAAAATTTTCGACTTCCATTTGGAAATTTGGGCACGGGAAAGAAGAAAATTTCCTCCAAATCGCTGATGCTAATACCGAGGTTCTCGCGGCATGAAATGACAGCTTGTTCCGCCGTGTTCTGTGGAGGAGGAATGGAAGATCCCACGCAAATTTTCAACTTTCCGAGGCATATTTCTTAATAAAATATTAGGAAAAATCGAAAAATTTTGAATAATATATACTCTATTTACCTGGATTAATGTTATGATACAAAAAAAAATAAAGTCGATTTTTTCCTTTAAGCTCTTTATTGTATTTTCTTTCTTATACGAAAATTTCTGTTAATTATTTTCTGAGGCTCTATAACAACTCTGAAAGAGTTGACTGGAATATATTATGTATTAAGAAATTAAATAATAACGGTGTTTTCTTTATTTTCAATTAATTATCAGTTGTGATTCCTACCTGTGACTCCTACGGCGAAGATGCAATGAGTTCTGATGCCATCCATTTCATTTTAATTTCTCTGTTTTGAAAATTTTATCCAAAAATATCGCTCTATTATGATAAATGCAGAAAATAATGCTGCAATATTCAATTTAATTTTTTTTAAATAAAAAAAGACCTGCGTATTAATGGATTGAAAGAAATAACGCTCTGGCGGGAGGGGGGGGGGGGGTGTTAAGTTGAGTTTCCAGGGTTTTGTTTTTTTTTACACGGATTTTCCACTGTAGTAAAAATTTACCAAAGGTGCATAC
>JAHWFO010040997.1:95519-147871 GCA_023313115.1 Rhysida immarginata
CCCCCCCCCCCCCCTTAGCCCCCTCCTTGACCAAGTTCTAGATCTGCCACTGCCTTTAACCTAGAGCCATATAAACGCAAAATTTCTGCTTAATGAATATAGTAAAAATGCTGACTTTGCGCTATTCTGTAAACGAGAGAGTAGAAACTGTTTGCCCTATGAGGTAAAAGAAATTGCCAGTGAAAGCGAGTTCAGAAGTTGTGTATTTCGTTTTTCAAATGTGTTCTATAATAACGAAACAATGGGGCAAGTTTAAAAATTCAATTGATGTGCGTTCATTTTTACATTTTTTTTTTAATCAAAGCATAATATTCTGAAAATAAATTCAGCTTTTTTTCTTCTCAGCACAGTTTTAATTCTCCATTTTCTCTATTTATGACGTGATGGTAAGCTTCTAGTTTTCTTTAAATTTGCGAAATCAATATAACGAGCAATGAGTTGCTGATTTACTAGTACAGTAATAATAAAATTAAATTTTTATGCGTTCGAAAAAATTATATGCTCATCAATATCCAGAAAATAAATAATAATTAAATTTACACGGGTTTTCCCCGTATTATGAAATACAATTTATTTTCCTATTTCAACATATAGAGGACGCCAGTCACCCCTTTATTTATAAAATCGAATGCCACGCAGTAGGACAAAGATATCAATGTAAAGTAAGCTTATATGCTTTATTTAACTTATGTTCGTATTTTAATCTAATTAATATGTATATGAATATCTTAATGTAAATTCATAAATTTGAGAAGTCTAAAAATCTATCTTAAAATCTCGTGTCATTTTCTAATTTTTCAATACGATATAATCAGTTTTAGTTTTGTAGAGATCTCCATCGGCGATAGTTTAGTAGTTATAACAATCAGAAGTGGATTGGTCTTTTAAAATAATAACTATGTTATCTCATAATTAATATTAACTAATGTATCAATTCTAAATAAGTAAGTTAGTTCTGATTAAACAATTAAGTTATAAAATCAGGGGAATAAGAACGCTTTTTCACCCCGATATAACTGGCACTGTGATTGGCCATAAGGAAAAGTGCATGAGTAATGAAGTGTCCTTCAAATTCGAAAACGAAAGTTGAGGAACAAGGAAGCGCAACAGTGCTGTTCTTTTTTATTTTACACGCTTGTGATTTATAAATATAAACATATATGGAATTAGGCACATTCGGCAACTCAGATCTGACTAGGTTATGTGACTTATGATGATTTTCTGACTTGCATCTGAGCTGATCTGAGAGGAAATGCCGAACGCAAAATCTGACTGACTTGAAGACTGAAGCGACATCGACCTGCAGAATAGATCATTAGATCATGGAGCAACCTAACGTGGCTAATTTGAAAATAAAAGATGATAATTAGTAATGCAATCCTCAGTGTGCCGTGCCCATTGAAAGAGCGTTAATGATAATAAGGGCTACTATCAGCAGCTGTTGCCATTTTCGAGAGGGAAGAAAACTAAATATTTTTAATCCTATCGGAATAAAAATACAATCATTGTCCTGTTGTAGGAGGGAAAAGTTTTCGATCAAAACGATCGCATGACTTATTTGTGCAGGGGTTCTCAACCTTTTATTTGTTCGTAGCACACCTTAATTATGTTTTCTTAATTTTTTCGCGGCTAATTTGAAAATAAACGGGGCAATTACTTTAGTAATAAAATCCTCACTATCTCGAAGCCATTGAAATTGCTGTTGCCATTTTCGAGAGCAAAGAAAATGAAATATTTTCAATACTTATCGGAATAAAAATACTTAATAATTTTAATATTTATCGGAATAAAAATGCAATCACTTTCCTGTAGTAGGAAGGAAAATTTTTCGTAGCGAAACGACGGTATCACTTTTATTTGTAAAAAAAAAACAACTTTTATTTGTCTGGGCACACTTTTTCCTAATTTTTTCTCGCGGCACATCCATGTAGTTTCACAATGCCGCGGCACACCCTTTTGAGAACGCCTACCACAGATTAAGAGGAAAAAACCCTTTTTTTTTCCTTAATCTTTTATTATCCTTGACCCCTGCCACGGTGGACAGAAGAGAGGCTACGTCATGGATTAATTTTCTAACTCAGTCAAGAATTTTTCCACTGACCTATACGTCACCATTCTGACTAGATTAATCTAGTCACAATTATGATGTCACAAGTCCTCTGCCGAACACGTTTTCTGAGCAGTCAGTCAGTCAGAATCTGTTTCGCGCCTCAGATCCAGTCAGATCTGAGTTGCCGAATGCGCCAAATATCTTATAGACTGTATAAAATATTTGCAAATATTTGTTTATTTCTTTTTATTTAATTTCGATATAATTTTATTTTAAATTACTTATATATATATAATCAATATACGCCTAATAATGATATTTTATTAAGAAAATAAAATTTAAATATATAATCGAGGTACTATACGTTATTTTTCGAAGTTCCATATGAATAGCCAAACTTCTCATTCAATTTTTTTTCCACAAATTCTAAATAAACAGGAAAAGTTATTTAATGAAATGAATAATATATAACTGTGCCCACCTTCCATCCGTGTTCCTCGGATTGGATAACGAATGGGGGATCGGCTAAATGTTTAATTTTAGAAACGCAATTAAAAATAAACATTTATTAACAGTGTATAAAAGTATAAGATCAATATAGTTGAATATTATATAACGAACAAGTAAGTTAATTAATCAAAATTCATTATAGTTAACATTTCATTAATCCTTTTCCGGCATTAGTTCTTAAATTCTTATAGAGTAATTGCAAACCTATTAAGCATAAAAAACGATTTTAATTTTACGTAATAGTAAATATCTACTGGTCATCATTTATGTGACAATTAATCAACTTTTGGTATAATTATACATTTATAACAATTATCTTTGAGGGCCAAACGAGTGAGTGTATATTACCCGGTCTTCCTTGCTGCTCCCACGAGGCGTTGAGTTGGAGTTGGGGGGGGGGGGGGTTCGGCTCCGCGATTCCGACAGCGTAATTCAGAACCTCTTCGAAATAAATTATAATAATACTTAGTAATAATAACATTTTTATTTTTCTTTCCGTTTTCCTGAATAAAAACTGATAAAATGAACTTTTAGTGAATGTTTTCACCCTAATTAAAATCCGACTGCTTCATACTTTCTCTTCCGTTGCATTTGCTGGCATCTCTCACCGTGATCTAGTCTCTCTTGCTCTGGACGGGTTAGATCAGAACTCTCTCTCTTTCCGAATTGTAACAACTAGTCTTTCTTGAAGAAAATGTAAACTGAGTTAATCACATGACTCTGAAAAATGATTAACAATTGGAGGGTCAATAAAAATAGTCTCCACAAGACCAGGGGATGTAGGCTGAACTCATCGACAAGCTGTCGAACTCGACAAAATCTAACCGTCGATAAGTGGCATATTACACATTTATACACAAGTTTACACACGTATGGCTAGATGATATACATTGATATACACAAGCTTACATAATGTTACACATTTATCCATGTATACACATAAACACATACCGGTAGACACAGTATATTATTATTTTCACAGTTCAAGTTTCGTAGCACAAGAGAGTGCTTCATGTATGTAAATATTTTTAAACAAGTTTTTGTTAATATTTTTAGAAAATGTGTATTTTTGAGCTATGTGTATTTAGCCTGTAGGCCGGAAACTAAGGAAAAAAGATTTTAATAAGAAATCTGTTGCTAAATTCTGAAATAACGATCGCCAAGCGCATAGTCGACTGCTCTTGAATTGTAGACAAGAATGTGCATAGTCGACTGCTCTTAGGGCAGTTGTCGATGGTCAAAGTCTACACTAGAAAATCGACGGTGTAGAGTCTGTACACTATAGACAAGTCTACATTTTAGAGTCTGTAGACACTGTAGACAAGTCGTGTTCATGCTAGCTCGAATCGACAAATGCGTCATTAACCACGTGACCATCGACACTTGTCGACAGTCGACTGCTTGTCGATGAGCTCAGCCTAGACCCCCAGAACAATCGACCTGACAATGCCTTCGTGAAAACTATTCCATATCACACAATATAATCGTTCGGTAATTTCAAATTCAGATTTCGAAGATAAAATTGCATCTCGTGGTTTTTCTTGTTCAGAGTCTTATAACAATGTTGGAAAAATTTTATAAATTCTAATAGACGAATAGAATATGCAGGTGTCCAAAAAGTCTGGTAACATGGCAGATATATCAAAGCTACTAGGTAGGCGAGATCTGATGAGTGTGGTTTATAGGTAATAGGGGGGGGGGGGTCATTGCCGCACACAAATTTGACCTTGACCCCCAAATTTAAGGTCCTCTATTTGCTAACTCGAAAACTATTAATGATATAGAAAAATTTCCAAATGCTACCCTATAGAGCAACACCACATTAGTCTAAAAACAATTTTTAATCACACTCTTCCCCTTGAAAGATTTTGAGAAAATGGGCGAGAAAGAATCACTCAATGTCAGGATTAGCTGGCCAGGTTGGCTGAAGTTTCTAACACTTCCAGAATTGGTGTATTCAGTGGAAGCCCAACATTCAATTGTTTATTAATTTGTTTAAACAAATTGCGTTTACACATTCCACCAAATATTATGGATCGACGTTTTAAATACGCCAAACTTCGAGTTCTTAACCAGGGGAACACACCGTTGAGAAGGGGAAGGTGAAGCACACACTTTTGTTCTCAAACATTCTCGTTCAAATACTTAGGCCTCCAAATATCCCCCGACCTCTCCTGGAACGATCATATCAATGTCCTGTTGAAAACACTTTTATTGAAACTGGGTATGATATCCCGTCTCCACTTCCTCCCCCCAAATATCCTCCTCTTGCTGTATTACGCTACGGTTCACTCTAGACTATGTTATGGTATTCAATTTTGGAGCGCATCTACAGACTTTAATTTAGTTCATTTATTTCGCTTACAAAAATGGTTCCTAAAAATACTACTTAGACTTCGCAAACCCTCTCCCGTCTCTCATCTTCTCAACTCCTATCAGATTGGTACAATATATCAATTTTACGTAGTTCAATTAATAGTCTTCTTCTACAAAATTATTAACAGAAATCTAATTCTTACTACCCCGCTAATCCTGGTTCCCCAACATCAAATACACTCCTACCCCACCCGGAATCCCTCCCTTTTAGAACTGCTTTTACAAAAACTAACTATCAGCGCCGTTGTGTTTCTTACAATGGAATTAGATGGTGGTCTCTTCTCCCTGATAGCCTTCGCTCTCCCATGTCTTTCTCTACCTTTAAGAAGGAACTGAAAAAATATGTCTTCTGTAACACACATATCATCAGGCCTTTCTAAATCTTGTTGGATAACATTCGACTTTTACTTTTACTTTTATCGTTTACAAGTAATTTATTTCTGTATTATAATTATTTAATTCCGAATTTTAATACTACGTACATTTACAAAATGATATCACTAGCATGAATCTGTTTAAATTTTATAGTGAATTTTATACCCATAAATAGTAGTAGACACTCGTTTGTAATTTCTAATTAGTGCGGATTCTCTTTCAATGTTAAAAAAAAAAATACAATTCCATGTATAACTAGTACGCTTTTTCAGTATAATCCCTCTCGGGGACCTAACATGTCGGCCCTCAGCCATACAGGCCCCGACTAGGATACTTTTTTACTGTGTCCTTTTTATTTTTTTCAATAAATAAATAAATAAAAATAAAAAAATAAATAAAATAAAATAAAAATTCAGATAGCACTGCTATCCTTTGGGAACATTTTAAAACAATTTTTCGCGCATGGTTTTAGTTTCAATTTTGTGTCGCCATCTATTAGGAGCATTTTAAAAATAGTGTTTTCGATTTTTAAACATGAATTTTTACTATTATTAAGTACTGAAATATATATATAAGGTCTCATGAATGAATATAACGTTAAATTAATGGTAGTCTAAATTATTTTAAATACACTTGGTTCATTGGAACTTTGAATGCAAAGATATGGCATTTTATATATCAAACAATTTGGAGGGACGACTCATGAATGAATATAACGTAAAATTAATGCTACTCGAAATTGTAATAAAGGCACCTGGTTTAGTGGAACCAATATGGTTCAATGGAACTTTCAATGCTAAGATATGGCATGTTAAATATCAAACAACTTGGAGTGACGTCTCATGAATGAATATAACGTGAAATTAATGGTAGTCGTAATTGTTTTCAATACACCTGTTTTAGTGTAGCCATTATGGTTATTTGGTACTTTCAATGCTGAAATATGGCCTGTTATATGTCAAACAATTTGGAGTGATGTCTCATGAATGTATATAACGTAACATTAATGATAGTCAAACTTGTAATAAAGGCACCTGGTTTTGGTGGAACCAATATGGTTCATTGGAACTTTCAATGCTTAGATTTGGCATGTTATATATCTAACAACTTGGATTGATGTGTCATGAATGTATATATCGTAATATTATTGATAGTCGAAATTGTAATAAAGGCACCTGGTTTAGTAGAACCATTATGGTTCTTTGGAACTTTGAATGCTAAGATATAGCATGTTATACAGGGTGAATACAAAAGTCTGAACCCCCCCTTTTATTTTTTGAACCGAAGCAGATATGTCAATTTTGATGAATCCAATGAATAGGCAGTTGTAGGTGGCCTGTCCCATGGTGCACTTTTCATCATCCCAAATATGCAAATTAGGACACATTCGAAATTTATCTCAAAAACCGTAAGGGATAGAGAAAAAAAACCAATTGCAAACTTGTTCAGCATAAAAAAACAAATAAAACAAAAAAAACATCATCCAAATCGGACCAACCAATCACCCACAATCACCTGGTGAACTGTTTGTAGGTTACAAACAGTCACACTGCACAAACAAGTTACTTCAAACAGTTTAAAAAAAAAGATGCTCCATGTGACGACCGTGGGCACCATAACACAATTGCGAACGGAACCTAACTGACGCCAAAACATCGGCAAGCATGGCTGGTGTCACTCCTCGGCATGCTTCCTGGATTCGTTGAACCAGATCCTCCTGTGAGGCGGGCTGCGTAGCATAAACCTTGTCCTTCAGGTATCCCCACAAGAAAAAGTCAAGTGGTGTAAAATCAGGGGAGCGGGGTGGCCAACGAACTGGTCCTCCTCGGCCAATCCATTGCTGTCCAAACATCTCACTTAGACGCTCGCGAACGACCAACCCGTAATGTGGAGGAGCTCCATCATGCTGAAACCACGTGCGCTGATACGAGGCCAATGGCAAATTGTCAGGTAAATAAGGTCCTCGACTGCCTCTAAAGGTTTGTATACAGAGTTCGTAAACAACCTCTATTCTTTATACGTATATCTATAAAGTCTAATCAAATAATAGATACTAATAAGAGAAGAATGGGTAAAATTTATCCCAGTGCATGAAATCAGCAATTTCACGATCGAGGTGTGTCTTATACAACTGTACACCAACGGAAATTAATAAAAAGTGCAAAATAAAAGAAAAAAAAATCGTATATAGTAAAATTATCTGATACAGTGTATATTCTGACAAAATAATTTCGCGCATTAGAGAGGAATTATGCAATTCACGCGAAAATTGGTAAGCGGAATATGCCTGTATAGATAAAGAAATGATTAGACTTTAAAACAATAGGATGACTTATAGGACACAAACTGAGCAAATCAAATATAGCGTTAATACATTTCTAGCCTGGATAGAAGCTGTTATCCTATGTGACATATATTCATAAGATTGCCGGATGATGCTTTAAGGGAATACATTGCCAATAAACTCGAATTGGTGGGCCAATTCTTTGACATTCTAAAGTTAGGCCCAGTCGCAAACCAAATTTGCTCAAAACGAGAGAGATCTGATGGCATGTTGGCCAAGGCTATGTGCTGCAAGCATGGAGGTAATCCATGGACAAGATCCGGCTAATAAACGAAATGGCCGACCATGTCTCTTAACCGTGTGGCAAGTAATAGAAAGAGCGGAGTCCTGCACTGTCCAACGTACTTCCAGAACTCATTTTTATATATAATCGAAAGATTAAGTTTGTTGAAATTGGTTCATTTTGTTTTAAGGGTGCGTTCATTTAAGTGGTTTATATAACCGTCTTCTGATAGTTGTACAAAGTTTTAGGAAATATTGGCCTATGTAATCTTTTATAACTTGAAAATTTTAGTATGGGCAAATCAACAACTTAAGTTTAATAAAATTACTCTGTTTTATCGCAGGTAGAGTTGTTAACGATAACTGTCCACAATGGGGATCGACGTTGAAGCTTATCGAGTGCGAATTGGAGTATGGAATGGATTCAATGCAATTGCGCAGGGGAAAGTTAAGAACCGCTCGTGGGATAAAAGCTGGCTCTCTGGTCACGACCTTATCGTCATCGTCGTTTGGTTCTGTCTCTGTGGTTGGGTTAGTCCTTGGATTGTGTATGCTTTTCCCGGAATAATCACCTTTCTATCGTCAAAGTCTATAGAAAAAGACGACGCAAGGAAAGTCTATAGTTGCCTTCTATATAAACTGATCATTGGTGGAGTGGAGTTGAATCCTGGACCCAAGGGAAAGCATGATGACTATTCCGGAATACCGCCACCTTCTGATGATACAGGTAATTTCAATATTCTGAAATTTCTTTTTAATAAAATTTATTTCATTTATAACCGGGTTAATCATTACGTTAATCAGCTATTATTCAACCTATATGAGCATCTGATGAATATTCATACTTATTAGCATCGCACACTAAATTAATTAATTCTTATTTATGGAACAAATTTTATATCGGTTGATTTCACTTACTTATCATAAGCCTAAAACAATTATTAATGGTGGTTACTTTTGCAGGGTTGACGATGTGGCGCTTGATATAATAACACTGCATTACACGATTTTTGTACCCTGGTAGCTTTAATAGTTTTTTAGCACTAATCGATGGTAGGAGATGCACACAAAATGTTTCTATTTTGTCACGTTTTTAAGGTACACGTCAATAAAATTTTCAACCTACCTTCAGTACGTTTTGCGAAAACTGTCATTAAAGGACGAGTGGTGTACATGTAATATTATTGTGCTCCTGGTATAACCGAGCGTTTGTATACATAATAAAAATTTTATGTTTGTTCAAATCTAGCCACGCACATGTACAGTGTGGTTATTGGGTTTGTAAGCCGAGTTGTACGGTGTTAGAGTTATGTTCGGAGCACGATTGACGTACTGCTACGTTTCTGCTTTTTGGACGAGTGTCGTACTAGTAATACTTGGGTCTTTTTGTTTTTATTTGTGTTATTTTGACGTAGCCGTCCTGTAAGGGTTCAAGATGAATGTACTGTTGAGTGGAATGAAGGACGTCATAGAAAAAAAAAACACTGCACTCTTAGTAAAAGAGCAATTTCATAAAATAAACACAATTAAAAAGGGTACTCGATTTTCCTTTCAGTTTGTAATGCAGTGTAATCTGTTAGATTCACATGTTAACATGTATGGCTACAGTGAACAGCGAGAGCGCTTTTCTCCTGAAACGTCATAATAAAAATGGTGTTTTATATCTCTAAATATTGAGGATTTTCAAGATTTAGATAAAAACTATTTGAGAAGTTACGCACCGAGACGTATCTTTTTTCTCACTTATATTTTTGCACTTTACCAGCGGAAACAGTTAGTTGGATGCTAGACTAAACGACCAGCATATCAATCCAGCATACAGTGATGCAACTTACCTTTTTAGCAGTATTTTAGCAGATCTAAAATCATGATTTCGTGCTGCACTTTAAGAAAATTGATTTGAAAATACACACACCTTGGAGAATTTCTAAATCTTCTCTTTCACCTTAATCTGCTTATGTGAGTTATGTATATCAGCTTGTGTGTGGGACAAACCATCGCAGTGATTTAGGCTAAAGAACAGATTTTCATTTGAAAGAAAACGCTCAGCGCTAAATTAAATTAACAATTGACTTACAGCACTTACAGCATGAGTTAAAACCAACGCCTTATTGGTTCTTTCTTTTACAGTTCCCTGTACACGAGAATATATCATGGAGATTTCAAAAACAATACTGCAAGAACAACATCGACCACTAGGTAGGGAATTGGGCCTCACGGAACAAGAAATCGAACACATGGAAATGCAACAATTAATTTATGGTCATGGCCCCTCAGAAGTTCCCTACCAGATGCTCAAAAAATGGATGCAAAAGCAAGGCATTAAAGCGACTGTGGATATTCTCGAAAATGCCCTTAAAAAGACCGGAAAAGGAGGTAAATACGAAAAATTTAAATTTTCCTTTGAAGATATATAACTCTGTAAATGTTATATTTGTAAATTGGATGTAAAATAAGGAAAAGCCTCTGGTCACATAACACATCCGAGATATAAACGTCTTTAATAATGCAGGCATACCTTCGAAATACTTGTCCGGCGTTTCATACCTCGGATGGTTTGAGGTTTTTCTTTTTTTTTACAGGCAATTCCACACCATAGTTATATTTAATTCATTTTGAATTGGAGTTTGTAAATAATGGTAAAGTACATTCATATTGTGTGAAAGTCCTAGAGGTGGAAAATCTTTTTTTTTTTTTTTTTTTTTTTTTTTTTTTGCTATTTATAATTTTACTTTTACATCTTTTAAAAAAAGTATGAGTTTCACTGTCAAAAATAAGTTTGGATGACACGGGTGCTGAAATCTGGCGCTCCCACTTTTCCTTGCGCCTTTCCTATTTGAGACTGCGTTACATGGTTCCTGCCAGTTTGAGCTCCTAATTCACTTTCATCCCCCTTAATATGACATTTTTTCGTATCATTTTGCACATGTCAATATGATTTTTCACTTACGTTTCGAGCAAAGCGTTCTTAACTGCTTGTGCATATTGCAATAATAAAAATATTCGTTAATTAATTTGAGCCAAGATCTGTTTTCAAATCTACCTTTGTCTCCATTTTCAAGTATGATCCTGACTCTTGGGTAATGACCGAAAGGATGCGGTAACAGGTGGAAGCGGCCAAAATGAGATTTCTGAGAGCGTAGCAGGTTTTATCTTACTAGATAGAGTGCACAGAAGGAGTAGCATGTGTCTTTAGGTGTTGAGCCGCTTCTTCTCCGCAGTGAGAGGTCTCATTTGCGTTGGTATGGCCACGTGATGCGGATGCCGAAAGTATGGTACTCCTAGGCAGTTGCTATTTTCCAAGAGACTAAGAGATCGCCCTAGAAACAGGTGGCTAGATTACATAGAGAATCTAGGTTCGAGTCGCTTGGGTATTCCATTGAGGACATGCACCTGACGGCGGAAGATCACAAACGATGATAGGGCTGCCGCGACCCTAACGGATAAGCGGGTTTGAAAAGTACATAAGTAAATTAAAGCAAAAATGAATCTGTCAAAAGTAATAAAGATTAATAATATACTTATTATATTATATATACTTATACCATTTATTATATACTTATGTTAATAATAATAATTTCTTTATTCTTCTTAGATACGTCCTCTTTTTCTGTAAATTCACAGAAGATCGCTGAACTCATAGCAGGTAATGTTTATCATCATCTGATTTTACCACCTAATTTTAATGTCATCATTCTGACTCTAAAAGCAATGTTTTTTAAATACAGATAACGCTCGTAAGATAAAATTAATTTAAATGACACAGTTTTATCGTAGGTTAATCTTAATTGCACTGAATTCTTTTTTTACCTCACATTTTTCCAGCGATTTTTCACCATAACTATTTTTTTTATAATGCACTGATTGGCAGAGGCTCTTCCCGCGCGTTTAATGAACAAAACTATATAAGTGGAAGCGATGATATGTGAGGCTCTCTTTCTTCTTCATCTGTAAAGCATCAAGAGTAAATCAAGTTAGAGTAGAGTGGCCAACGATAGTGCAACCGCGCGTCGGGTGGCCGAGCCATGGGCCGATCCCGGCGCGAGGCCCAACTGCATGTGGTGCGGGTGATGTTTCACGCAATAAAATGAAGACAACCTGTACTAATAAGGCACGCACATCAGAAAATAAGGACAGTATGCAGCAGATTACAGTGGAGAAAGAATTGTGGAGCTTGTTTCTATTGACCGTGTAGCCTGTGTGTCTGATTTGCACTGTCAGCTAACGAAAGAATGGGTGACGATAACAATGCGGAGGGTGCAGCACGTTAATACTGCATTCAAAGTGTGGTCCCGCCTATAGTCTGTGCAATAAAAGAAAAAACTGGCGTGGTACCAGAATCTGCTATTGGCACCACGCCAAGTTTTTTTCTTTTATTGCACAGACTCTAGACATCTCGGACCGTGGAGTAATCTTCCTTGAACATTAAACCAACAAAGCTTGGCATCACTACTTTGAAGGCATAAAGAAACTGAATTTGAGGGTATGTAAACGTTGAGCTTTGTAATTCAGTTTTGAACGTAAAGAAAAAAGACAGAACTTTAAAAAGAAAAAAGGAGGGTGGAGCCTCTTGCTTATATCTTAAGCAGTGCGTTAATGTAGCATAGTTGATTCTTTGTTTTGTGAGCTAACTTATATATTAATCAACTAACCATATCTTCTTGTTTTAATTAATCAGGTTTGCTATTTTAGATTTTAATAAATACAGTTTGTTCATAAAGTTTATTTTTTCTGTTTTGGTGCTCCTCTAGACAAATCATGAATCGTTCACTTTGGTAAGGGTTTTATTTTACCTTTCGGATTTGCTTTGGTATTAAGGGAAATAGAATTATTTGGGAGTTATTGCGGACACAACAATCTGTACTTTTCGATTATTAGTCACATTTTGAAAGGTGGGGTTAATAGACAGAGATCCTTCCTTCGTTAATGAATGACATTTTCCGGTGCTCATTTACACCATGTTGTTCATCACTTGAGTATACAATTTGAGAGACAGGTAAGCATAAAATGCCATAAAATATTAAAATTTTTGGTGACACACAGGTCTACTCGCGACCTAAAATGGGAATTTATTTCTCAGCGGCTGAGTATAATAGCTATAGTCGGATGAGATGAAGCGTGTAATTAAAAGATAGAGTATTAGATTAATTTCAAAAGCTAAATAGAGTAGGATTCCTTCCAAAAAACTTTTAAAGGAATATTTTCTTACTAAATAGAATTATAGCTACAATAAATCTTCAGTTATTACTTTCAATTTTAAGATATTAAACTTCCCTCAAATTAACATTTCATTCGGTTTACATTATTTCTTTTATTTTCAGGAATTCAAAACAGTCAGCGAGAATATTTCAAAAATATAAACCTGCCCCGACCATTATGGATAAAAAAGAAATACTTGCCGTTGGACGAATATTTTACAGAACTCACTATGAACAAAAAGGACAGCAGAGGAAGAGAAGCGAACGAAAGGATTGCAACAGAGGAATTGTTTCTAAAGGAGGAAGGGAATATAAATCGTTTAAAAATACTCATCGAAGGTCATCCAGGATATGGAAAAACTACATTCCTGCTTAAAATTCTTTCCGATTGGTCCCGAGGAAAAAATTACGTCAGCAGTGTTTTTCAGTTGGTTTTTTTAATTCCACTAAGACAATTCAAAGGTAGACTGGAGATTCATTTACATGGGCAGTGCCGCAAAAGGACTAAATCGGAAGAGGAAACGATTCAAATAATCCAGTGCACTGAAGAGAAAGTATTGCTTTTACTTGACGGATGGGATGAGGCGTCCGAAGAGACAAAAACGACCCTTGTCCCTCTGCTCAAAGGAATCATTTATCCAAACATGACAATAGTGGTCACTACAAGAACCGGATTCTATCATTTCTTATCAGAGATAGATGACGAAAATGAAGATATTTTGAACTGGGTGGACAGCGAAGGTTTTGAAGGACAGAAGATATGGGATAAACGTTTCCAGATTAGAGGAATTTCTTATGAAAAAAGAAAGGAATTCCTTAAAAAGTATTTAGAAATGGATCCACTAGAATTAAACAATACAATCAGTAGGCTACCTATAAAATTCAACGAATTCTACCAATGTCCCTTATTTCTTCTGTTATTGGGGGTTCTTATACAAGCAAACAAAAGTGAAGGCATTGAAACCAAAACTCATCTGTACAAAAATGTTTTTAATTTCAACTTAAGTAGAAATTTGTTTAAGAAGAAGAAATTAGATAAAGAAGAGGAAATCGATGTCTTTGTATCGACAACTGACAGTGAGGATTCTGTATTTAGGAAAGTGACTATTTCTTTTGGCCGTTTATGTTTGAATAAAATGAAAGTTCAGAAACTTTCATTTACTGAATCTGAAATCATTGTTGACGACTTCGACGTTTATAATTTGGGCTTTCTTACGAAAATCGTTTTATTCCTTGAACACGAAGAGCAATCGCACTATGAAGTTATTCATAAGAGTTTTTTGGAATTTTTTGCCGCATTTTATCTTTCAACCATCGACGAACTCACTTTAACAAAAGAATTAAAAGATTTATTCAAACTGGGGATAAAACCAACCAGAGATCAGCTTATATTTCAGTTTTTATCTGGATTATTGGATTCAGAGGCTAGCAAGCTTTTCAATGCTTTATTACCCTTTAAGGATCACATAAATCTCGTTGAAACGTCGCAGTCCGTCAAGAGATATTCATTAGAACCAATTTTAAATGAAATTCTAAATCCAAACCAGGAAATATTTCATTCGCTGGAGGCTTTTGTTCCCACGAAATTATATTGTCATTATAGTTACTTTTTCTATTCTTTCAAATTTCTGCAGACTTGGATTGGACCTGTCGTGAATCTTACTACCCAAAAGGGTTTAACAAAAATGCTCACATTGAGTATGAACAATTTAGCAAATGTTCAGTTTTTAAATTGGGTACCAAAATCTTTTCGAATTAAAAAGTTAGCAATAGCTATCGACGAAATAAAAAGTCTAGCATCAATGAATGGTACTATCGAATGCCAAAAATTGGTTTTAGAGCATTGTCATTTACATCTTCTTGATTCTCCTTTATATTTGTTGGAAATACTCTCTAAATTCCGTCCAGAAAAAATATTCTTGCAACTTGTTTGCACAAATTCAAAAACAACATTCGAAAATTTTCGCAAATTTTGTAAAGAATTAATAAGTGGAGGCTTAAAAAGTGTTAATGTTCACCATTTAGCGATTGAATTTAAAAATTTTAATTGTTTTCGTTCCATTTCTGCTGCTATTGTCGAACTCCTTCAATCAAAATCGGTTACTTTTGGAATGAACTTTTCATTTTACTACGATCCTAACTTTGATATTGATGATGTTATGTTCAAAGATTTTTTTAATGTTATCGCCAATAGCCATATTGAATCATTTGCTTTTCATCTAAAACATCGCTTTCAACCTCAAATTCATGGTTCACCGCTACCTTATGCTTTTTTTAAAAGTCATAATTCTTGGAAATATCTGGAGTTGGGAGGTTTCTTTGCAGGAATAAGAAATATTGATGAAATTGAAACGACATCGGTGAACCATTTTAATTGCATAAATTTCCGTTCAGATGGAGAAAGTGCATTTTCAGGTTTATCAAAGATGTACAACAAAATACCGAGTAACACTGTATGGTTAATGGGTACTACTAAATTAATTGAGGACGGTGATGGCAGCAAATTCACAGCTGCGGTTCATTATAAATCGGCAGATCCTCTTCTTACACATTTGCTTAAGAACTGCAACAACATAAGAAAGTTAAGCTGTGATAACTTTGAGAGAGTGGACATTAAAACGCTGACTGGATGGGAGGGCTTCAACACCATCGAAAACCTCGAACTCGGTTCGCTTACAATAGACGACAGTTTTTGTTTTACTGTATCTCTCTTTAAAAACCTTAAGAAAATAAAAATAGAACATATATTGTATACCGAGAATGAACAAAGTGAAGAATCAGTCGTTGATTGTTTGGTTCAGATGGTTTCTTCTCTTCCTCTTTTAACATTAGTTATCAACAGAACTACTAACAGCATTTTTTACGAGTTCCTGAAGAGACTCTGTCGGTTAGAAAATGAAAAGAACAAAATAATTCATTTAAAGAAACTCATTCTCAACGGAGTTCATATAAATCGATTTGCAGTGGGGGAGTTCCTCGAAGAATACAGCTGGCTGATAAGTAGTGGAGGTAAGTATTAGAGATTTTTTTTTTTTTAATTAATGAAAAACTAGTTTATTTAATTTCTCGATGATTACTAGGTGGAGAAGGATGGTGTGTTGATATTTTTAATGGCGAAACTAATTAAGATAGGGTGCAGAAATTGTGCTAATTGCGATAAAGGCAGTGGCTACGTACAGTGCGACCTTGTACGCCTTCCGTTCAATGCAACGGAAGTGGCTAGCTATATCGCCATCTACCAACAGTTTCAGACTCCAAACTTTCTCTAATTTCGAAACAAGCAATATGGCAGATTCCCATCGCCCAGTGGAAAATACTAGCCGCCACTTCTACAATACTAGTACGTGGACGCTAACGCTTCGCTCACGGCGACCCCGAATTACAAACATACCCCCAACATAACCGGTTACAGGGGCAGTTGGTTTCCCCTTCTACAATACTAGTACGCGGACGCCATCGCTCCGCTCCAGCGTCCCCTGCCCACGGCGACGTCGATTTACATACGTACCCAACCTATTTGTTTACAGGGGGCAGTTGGTTTCCCCTCGGCCGGTTACAGGAGGCTAATGATCCGTATATTTTAGTGGTCACAGAAATGGCTGCCAGAAAGTTACGGGACCTCATTTTATGGCTAAACCTAAGTTAACCTCAGTCAACCTAACCCAACACTGGAACGCTCAAAAAATGCTTGCTTACCTTTAAGGCATGGTTCCTTTCGACAATGGCTAATCATTCAGAAAGCAGAATAAAAGAAAATCTGAAATCCACACGACCGCGACATGCCAATTGTGTGGTTGCTATAACAACAGCTAGCCAAAACACGCCCTCTAACGTCGGAATCCATACAATACTGTTTTGATTCTGTCGGCAGATGGTGGCACAGCTTGCGAGTTCCGTTGCATTGAACGGAAGGCGTACAAGGTTGCACTGTACGTAGCCACTGCGTAAGATAAATTGAGAGACGATGGTAATTAAAATACAAAACCTTAAATGATATTCTAGAATCGAAATTGGTCGTAATTCTCATCAATTAATTAATTAATTAATTTATTTATTTATTTATTTTATTTATTCAATGGAATCCAATACGTCCATCCAGGGCCTGTATGGCTAGAAGCCAACGACTTGGGTCCATGGATGGACCTGGATTAACGACTGCGGTATGATGGTCGCAGCAGCCGGGGGGGGGGGTGTTAAGATTGTGCGGCTAGCTGTGCCTGATGTTGCTTAACTTTACAGAAATTGTGTTCAGTGGAAGCCCACCAGGCCACGGCCTCCCCCAAATTAATTGATTCAGAATTCCAGTAAATTTGCCTAGTCTATCTCAAAGAAATGTCTACAAACTCCATAAATTTCATTAATTTCACGCTAAAGTAATAGAATAAAACTATATTTGAAATTTTATTGAACAGGATAATTCAAAATCAACGATACAAAAAGAAAACATACGAACGACTACTGTAATGCATTTATTTTACAGAACCCGAAATAAAAAAAACAACTTGATTAGTAACCGTTTTTTAAGGTACAGGTTAGTAGAGGTATTAATAAAAAAATGATGTGTGGTCACCATCCGACTTTCTTATACATACTCTACATGATCAAAGGAGTTGGGACACCTGTTGCTCTACCGTAAAGCCGCAAAAAGCTTCAATCAGTAGTGTGTAGGACCACCCCGAGCTGCTATCACTGCCTCCGCCCTACTTGGCATACTGTCCACAAGTCTAAGGTATGTGTCCACAGGTATTGACCTCCATTCCTCGAGGAGTGTCGTGGTCAGTTCCTGGGCAGATGTAGGGCGAACCATCCTGGATCTCACACGTCGTTACAATTTTCCCCAAAGATGTTCGATGGGGTTGAGATCAGGACTTTGGGCGGGCCTATCCAGTTCTTTAACCCGCATCTCGTCAAACCAGTCGGATATGGATCTTGCTTTGCGGCAAGGAGCATTGTCGTGCTGGAAGAGGAACGGCCCGACACCGAAGTGTTCCCACAGCACTGGAAGTGCCCCGTTATCCAGAATGTTTCTGTAGCCATCAGCATTGAGGTTTCCGTCCACCTTGATGAGCGGGCCCAGTCTAGTCCAGGAGAAACACCCCCAGACCATCACTCCACCAGCACCAAACTTCACTGTTGGAACAACACATTCCGGCAGGAAGCGCTCACCGGTCATTCGCCAGACCCAGACTCTGCCATCTGATTTCCACAACGTAAACCGTGATTCCTCATTCCATTCCACACTTTTCCATTGGTCCATTGATCCATTGTCCAGTTCCGACGTTCTTTGCACCACTCCAGGTGACGTTTAGCATTGTGGTCAGCTGCTCTTCCATTGAAAACAAGTGTTTTTTATTTCTCTCCAGACCGTCATGTCACTGACTTCAGTCCCTGTTGATGATCGAAAGTCTTGGGCCAAGACATGCAGCGGTTCCTTACGATGTTGCTTTACCACCCTTCATAGCACCCTTCATAGGTCCGGGGGGGGGGGGGGGGCCAGCGTTGATATTTTTCCGGGCCGAGGGCGAATGGTGGTGTTCTCTTTGTTTTTCCATTGGGATACAATGTTTCCGACGGTTGATTTTGGTTGCTGGAGGATGTGTGAAGTTTCTCTGATGCTTTTCCCAGAAAGGTGACACCCAATAATCTGTCCTCGTACGAACTCCGAGAGATCCTTCTGTCGTGGCATATTGATGATATGTCATTTGTTCTACAATTCAACCGTGCTTGAAATGGATCACTGCATTAAAATGAATTATTTAAATTTTATTGTTAACTTTAAATGAGTTTTTTTTTCATGAAATGATCCATTTCCAGGTGTTCACAGGGGTGTCCCAACTCCTTTGATCATGTAGTGTAAATGTCCTGGTCCAAATTCAGAAAAAAAAATTAAACAACTGTCGAAAATAGCTACTTCCCATAGAAATTTTGAAAAAGTTTGTGAATAAAAGTTTCTTCAAATTGGCTTCTAAACACGTTGAAATAGATTCCTAATTTTCCTATATCATCTTCTTTCGCCTAAATTAGCAAAAAACTGGATTTTGATAAGAGTAAAACTGGTACTTCGGTTGCAATTTTGAAAATTTCGTCAATAAAAGTTGTTTAAAATTAGCTTCTAAATACTTTTGTATACTTTACAAATTTTCCTATACAGTCTTATTTTGCCTGAATTAGCCAAAAACTGGTTTTGACAAGAGTAAAACTGGAACTTCCGGTTGGAATTTTGAAAATTTTTCTCAACAAAAGTTGTTTAAAATTGAAATTGGAACACTTTTTAGTCCCTGCAAAATTTTCATAAACCCAATGTTTAACGAGATATTTTAAAATTTATATTTTGGCGCTTGAGTAAACTGATACTTCCGGTTCACTGATTCCATTTGAAAACTAATTAGACCTCCGGAGGAAGATAATAATCTTAAGTTTAAAGTTTGGTCTCGATAGCTTTAGCCGTTTGGACGCTATCGTGGACACACACACACACACAGAGATCTTTTCCAGAAATCACTTTTTCGTGATTACAATACTTCCTTATGCTATGTATAAGAAAGTAAAAAGGATAAATGCTCAGCCTTTATTTATCGGTTCACTCCGTATTTATCCACTGCAGGACATAGGCTTCTCCCACCACAGGGGAGTGGTTATTTGGTCCAATCTCCCACGCTGACCAGACGGGTTGGGAGATGCATTTTTGAGCTTCTGCCAGCTTTTGACGAATGCTACAAGGTGGCGGTCGTAGCATCCGGGACCGACGGCTTAGGGTGCCCTCCGAAGCACGGGGAGAGGAGTAAGAGCTCTCTTCACTGAATGGGGTCACCCATCCAGTTACTAGCCATGCTAGGCGAAGCTTGACTTCCAGAGCTTGCTTGCTCTGTGAAAGCCCCCTAGCCACGGCACCCCCCTACTTGTATTAATACAGATTAATAACTTTGTTAAGCACAATGGTAATAGATACAAATCAGATTTACTTTATCGTAAGTTTATTTGTTGGTTGTGTTTGCGCATAACTCCTAGTTCTTTGGTAAACTTAGAACTAATAAAGAACTCTTTAACCACAACGATAAAGTTTTACTCCACTTGCTAAACCAGATTTCGCACTCCTTTAGAGCCTTCTGTAGCCGCGAGACTACTACGGCTGGTTGACGAGCACAGATCAGTATAGCAGCGTCATCTGCGTAAAAAAAGAGCTTACATTTGGAAGGACTTGGAAAGTCTCGCATAAAGTAATTGAATAATACTGGCCCCAGAACTGAACCCTGTGGGACACCAGCTTTTACTTCATACGTAGGAGATAAACTATCTCCAACTCTGGCCTGAAAGAACCGGTTGGAGAGAAACGAGTGTATCAGAGTAATTATGTCTTGAGGAAATCCATCCATAATCATTTTAAAAATAAGACCATCGTGCCAGACTTGGTCGAAGGCTTTGTGTACATCGAGGAAAACGACCCCACAATACATAGAGAGATTAAGGGGCTCATTGATATCCGCTGCGAGCCTCCATGTTTGGAGTTGGCAGGAATGGTTTGGCCGAAAGCCAAATTGTTCATCGCGGATGAGATCGTTGGCATCACAGTACTCAATGAATCTCTTGAGAATTGTTTTTTCCAGGATTTTGGAGATTGATGGTAACAAGCTGATGGGCCTGTAGCTAACAGGATTTGCAGGATTTTGTCCTGGCTTAGGATAGTAAGTTTGAGATGTAAAATACTAAAATCTAAATAAAATCTTGCCAACTTCCCAATAAGAAGGTTTATCTGTGACGTAGAAATTAATAACAATCGCCTTTAACTTTGAATCAACTGGCAAATTGACATTTCCTAACGGCCGTTTTCGCATAAGGCTTTCGTTCCATTGTCCGCGTATTCAGTATACGCGGGTGTTTTCGAGAACCAAACCCTCGCGGGTAACGAGGGATTGCTATACTTCTAAATAAAATTTAAAATAATTATTGAGATGAAAATAAATTGTATATTATTGATCTAAGGAGTTTAAATGATTAAATTTAAATGAGTTCAGTCTCCTTTTAATGGGGAAAATCGTAAAATTAATAAAAACACAAATTAATAATTAATAAATTTACCAATCTTGAAAAATGATGAAGGAACTTGTGAGATGGAAGAAAACTCAAAGGATATAGTCTATTGCAGATGTTGTTGATAGTAGAAATAAACCCAGTCTATTGAGGATGTAGATGAAGTCTTGTGAAGATAATGTTGATAGGGGAAAACGATGATTTAAGCCAACTGATGATGATAAATATTCTCGAAAACGTTTTTTTATATAAATTTTATCCTAAATATTTGGATCACCCTCTTCAAAATTTTATCTGTATTTCAAAACCAACACTTCCTTCAAGATTATCGTTTTCTACTATCTGCACAAGACTTCATCTACATCCTCAATAGACTGGGTTTATTTCTATTATCAACAACATCTGCAATAGACTACATCCTTTGAGTTTTCTTCCATCTCACAAGTTCCTTTATCGTTTTTCAAGATTGGTGACTTTATTATTAATTTTTGTTTTTATTAATTTTACGATTTTCCCCATTAAAAGGAGACTGAACTCGTTTAAATTTAAATAAATTGTATATATTTTGTTGATGTATTAAAATTTGACATGGTTTCTTTTTACAGAAAAAAGAATGGAATTCATATGTGCACAGCGGAATCACCTTTTAAAAATTCATGCGTCACTGCCAACGTGGTTGGAATCTGACGAGCCACTCGATGACCTGGTTATCCACTTGGAATCCAACGACATCAATAGAGACACCAGACATAGTCAATCGCAATCGATACAATTGGAACAACTGTTCGAAACGATGAGCGATGACGAACCTAGAAGGATACTTGTTGAAGGTTCCTCAAGAAGCGTGAATAGAGTTTTCTGCCGCAAGTTATCAAGAGAATGGGCTATTGAAAATTATAATCGTCTGTTTTCTGCGAAACTCAACAGGATCTTCAAAATGATCTTTCTTTTTGATGTGAAAGACCTGAATACCGGTGCTTCTTTTGAAGAACTAATCTTCAGAAATTTCCCTGTGATATCTAACAATGATATTGCCGCTTGGATTACAAAATATCAACATTTAAGTCTTTTCATTCTGGAGGGTTACGACGAGGCGAACGAAGACGCGAAAATGACACTACAACCGCTTTTTCTACGCCAGCTGTTTCCAAAAATACACGTAATTCTGACGCGCAACATTGGAAGTGTTTTTTTCACCAGACAGACATTACCGCCATTGGATAAACAAACACTTGAAAATAATGAAAAATTCGTATCATATTTTCATAGGAGAGCAACAATTAAAAGACTTGACGCTCTAGTAGATGACAAATGGAAACGCATGGCCACTGAAGTACATAACACTTTGATTACTTTCAGTGATAAAGAAACAAAAAGCACGTTTAACTGTCCATTTTTCCCCATCTCTTTGTCTATAATGATACAGAAAGCAAAAAAAATGACACTTCAACCTAAAACACCCATTTATATGAATTATTTCAACTACGTTTTAAAAAAGTTTTCATATATTGACAGCGCAGTAAATATTTTCGAGTTGCCTGTTGAAGAGAAATGTCTTCAGTCATTGTATCGTTTTGGAGAATTTGCCCTTCGAAAAATGCTCAAAGAAGAATCTGTGTCCATGACCGAAGACGAACTTACTTCGCACTGTGGGGATAGACATATTCTACGATTGGGCTTTCTGGTCAAAGTATCTACCTATTACGAACCTATTGATGATAGCTTTGTCGAGTTTTCGGCTGCCTTTTCCACTTTCAAGGTCTTTCGAGAGGCTGGGGATGCCGCCTTTAAAAGGGAAATTCAAAGATTACTAAATGAAGGATTATTACCAACCTGTGACTCTCTTTACTATCATTTCATTGCGGGGCTATTGAACGATAAAGCATCACTTCTCTTTGAGGCACTCCTGCCTCAATCCTATTGGTTCAATTTGGAAGATTCATCTTTCGCATATACCCTCATGGAAATTGCAGATAGCCGTTCTTTCTTCGATTCCTTTCGACACATGTTGTCTTCATTCGTTCCTCCGTACTATGCTATCGACAAAAAATTTGAATCATTACCCATTCACTCTCTCCTCTTGGATTTGGCACTCGAATCTGGCCTTATTCAACTCCTCCAATGGAATCTTTCTCATAAACCATCTCTAAATATTAATGTTCCTATCACTCATTTACAAATAATTCTTGACGAAAATTTCATTGAAGAGATTGAATTCGATCGAGAAAATTCACTGAAATGCACGATACTTTCCGTTTATTTTAAAAGATTTGACTTTGACGACTGCCCTGATGCTGTTCGTTTGATCCAGGAGATTAACTGTGAAATGTTATGTTTATGTTTTATGGAAGGTGATGAAATATTACATTCTCTTCACTTAGAATTAACGAAAGGACAATGGATGGAAAAGAGGATTAATCGTCTGGATGTAGATGTTACTTTGCAATATATTCCAAACAATTTTAATCTCTTAACTGAACTCGTGAAAAAGAGAAAAATCAAAGACGGCATACGTATATGCATAGATGCAAATGTTATATATGAAGAAGAAGAAAAGAATGGCATCGAAAGTGATTTACAAGATTTCTTCCATTCGGTCGTTCAAACAGAAATTATCTCTGACGTATGCATTATTAATAGAAATCAATTTTTATCACCCGCTTTCGATTTTAATTTCCATGGAGAAAAAGTCATTCGATTTAAATCATTATGTCTTGAAGGTTCCATGACCTTTATAACTAGCAATATAAACTCAAAGCTTTCAGTTGAAGAAGCAATAATTCTCAGCTGGGGAGATGAAGTGGAGAATTCTAAATTTATCCAAAACCTCCAAGGAATCAAATGGTTACGATGTGCAGCCGAATGTTTTGATTCACTGACGGAGAACGGTTTTCAAAATCTGAAAGATTTGGAAGAATTGACAGTGGACTTCAAGGAATCGTTGCAGCTTAATCCTTTCATTTCAAATCTAAACCTGTTACGTGTTTTAACTCTAAATTTTATCGATATCGAATCTGTTCCAAGAGACTGTGATTTGTCTTTTCCAAAACTGTTTTCTTACCTTCCTTTGAGAATCTTCGAAATTATTGAGATTCCTTGCGACAATTTCTCCTTTGATTGGCTTGCTGACTCCGTCAGGAAAACTTTAGAAGACACTTCGGATTTGAATTCTATTTCACCTTTGAACGAACTAATCTTTGCATTTGCCTGTGAAACTGATGGAAGTGATGATAATGACAGAAGAGAAACAGTCTCCGAGGATCTTGATGGCTGTGACGATTCTGGTGATGACCCTGAGACTGAATTCAATTGGAATGATATAGAGCAATCGGAAGGGGTGAAAGTAATTCAAAGGTTACTGCGAACGAACCTAGTGCGACAGTTTTCTTTAGTAGATTACCATGACAATCTCCCACCTTATTTTCCTCAGTCTCTTTTTCCCTTGGACGATGGATTCAGTAACAAAGTTGTACTTCATGGTTCGGATCATTTGCATTCTCGACACAGTCAATGGGAATATCGATGGTTGAAGATATCAAACAAATATTGTACAACCTGTGACAATAAAGTTCGGTGAATGATGGCAGATTGAGAGTGGATTGCTCGCTTACATGAAACAGCAGTTACTATCCTTCAAAGTAATCCCCGTCGATGGTAATGCACTTCTGGGAACGCCTGTACAAGTCCTGGAAACTCCTGGCGTAGTCGTTTTTAGGGATAGCCTTCAGTTGGGTCGTAACATTACGTTGGATGTCTGGCCACTTCGGGGGGCGTCTTCTACGGTGTTCCGGCCTCCTCGGAACCGTTTAAACCACTCATAAATATACACTTCAAAATTATAGCACTTTCTTTGTAAACTGTTGTCATCATTTCATGAGTCTCCTTCGTTCGCTGATCTATTTTGGGTTTCGACCGCGCATACTACGCCTTCTCTTTTCAATGTCCTGTTTAAACACAATAAACACACTCGCAGCGCTGATTCTCTCAAATTTGTTTAAACATGTCTCGACCTGTCTGGGGCAGGATACAACGATGGTGCACTCTTACGACCGTTAGCAATTTGACGTCATTCACCGAACTTTATTGTCACAGGTTGTATTACTTACTTAGAGAGTGAATTTAATTAATTTTATAATTAAAGTGAAATCCTCGATATAACTGTAGAGTGAAGAAGGTTTCGCTTTATACAGGCTGTCTCAAATACAGGTACAAACTTTAAGGGGAGGTAGAGAAATCAAAAATAAATGGACAAGTGCGAGTCGAGCTCGCGTGGAGAGGGTTCCGTACGATGAATATGTCATATGTCATCTACCATTTTTTTTTTAAAATCTGACCCAAATTTGTTTGTGGTAACTAAATAATGTATGTATGGTACCGGATTGTGGAGGTAAATTGCTGAATATATTGTCTATTGCTGAATTCTGTCTTTCGTATATTCTTGAATACGTGGCAGGCCCGTAGCTGGGGGGGGGGGGGGGGGGCGACGACCAACCCATAATGGAAAAAGGTCCGACTCAGTGGAATTCTTGAAAAAAGGTCAGGAATTTTTGAAAACCGACTCCCCCAAGAATACGTGACCGAGTGATAGAAGGTATTCTGATATTTCATTTTTTTGATTTGTCCTTAAAATTAATATTGAAGTCTCCTGCTATAATAATCTTTTCGTGTGCACTGATAGCATTCTTAATGCATTCGACGGCAATTTTCGGAAGGCATTTTGGTGATTTATATACGGTTAAGAATTGAACACCAAATGCTTTAAATTGGAGGCATTCACAATGTCCACCCTCTGGACTATCTATAAACAAAACCTGCAGAATTGACCGATCGACCGACTTTGCGAATACAGTAATGATTTTTTAATTAATTAACATCGTTCTTGCAATGCAGTACCACACATTCGCAACAGGTTTTTATTAAAATTTAAATAAAAATTAAATTTAATTTAATAATTTAAAATAGCTAAAATTACTTATTTAGGATTTTAATTTGATTTTCCTACTGTATTTAGTATAGCGCGAATTCTTTTTAATGATAATATACAGGGTGTTTCTTAATTGGTGTCCCGTCTTTAGGTCCAAATAACGACTCAAGGGGAACAGATTGGGGGGGAATGAATATTGATTATTTGGTTTTAATGTCCCCTAATTCAGAATAGAAACATTTCGCGTCCCTGGGGATGAAGGGGTAAATTTTGAAAATTTTAATTTTGTAGGGGTAGGGGTTAGACCCCATGTGTTATTTAGCAAAAAAAACCCGGGGAAAAAATCTCATCGCCTGCCCTTTATCGGGTGGGTAAAGTGAAAGGTATGGCTAGCTAATGTAGACAAAAACAGAAAAACTCATTAGAAACTTATTAGAACTTTATTACTTATTAGAAAACAGTACATTCTCATTAATTTTCCAAATGTAGGCCCCACTGTTTTCTAATAAGTATGGTTTTTGTCCATATCGGCTATCCATATCTTTCACTTTACCCACTCGAAAAAGGGGGCAGGGCATGAGATTTTTTCACCGGGTTTTTTGCTAAACCCACATTTTTACACGATGCTCTACAACTTTCTAAATAACACATGAGGTTTAACCCCTACCCCTACAAAATTAAAATTTTCAAAACTTACCCCTTAACCTCCAGGGACGCGAAATGTTCTTATTCGGAATTAGTGGACATCAAAACCAAATAATCAATATTCATTTCCCCCCCCACCTGTTCCCCTTGAGCCGTTATTTGGACCTAAAGACGGGACACCAATTATGAAACACCATGTATACAAGGTGATTCAGAAAGGTAGGTCAAGAATGAAATACCATGTACTGTTTGTAGCGGGGAACAAAATTTTTCCTATAAACATGGGTCTGGAAATGCATCCTTACAGAGCTAATGCAACTTGTACGAGCTAGGAATGACATTACAGTAGGTGTTCAAAATGCCGACCCGGAGCCTCGATGCAGGTGTTTAGTCTGCGGACTAAAGCTCTAGATTAGGAAAGTACGGCAAACTTCGTCGTCTGCTACCATTGTTGGCCCAGTTGGCCCTATCAAGTGAGTTACGCTTCCTCTGAAATTCGGCTTAAATGCATCCTTTTCGCAAATTTTCTTATTATCGTCTGGAAATTTAACTGGCAATCAGTAAATTCTGTAACTATTGATTTTTTTTTAAATTTTGTTTTCAATTATAATTTTTTGCATATAAATAATGATAACGTTGAGGCAATTTAATGATAACCAGATTAAGTTTTTAGTATATTTTCACTTTATTTATTTATCCTTAATAAACGATTTACATGTAATTAATAAATTTTAAAAAACATTATGTGTAGTTTTTGTAATTTTATTTATCAAGATATAATTTTATAAATTTTTATTAAAATATAACTTAATAAACTTTTATCAAATTAATTTTTATATTTATATCAGAAATTTCATTTTACCAATTTTAATTTTATTAAATTATAAAAATTATTAAATTAATTAATTAAATGAAAAAAACCATAATTATAAATTATAAAAAATAAAATATAATTTAATAACATAGGAACTATTAAATTTAAGTTTCTGATTTAAATATAAAAATTACTTTGAAAATTATATTTTGATAGAAAATTTTAAAAATTATAATTTGGAAAAACTGTCCGTTTGATTACAAAAAAAAATAACAAAAAAATAACCACACATGTATTTTGTAATTTATTCATTTATGGAGGTTTATAATATTGACGTAAAAAATCTACCAAAAACTTATGGTTAAAATTTTCTATATTTTTTCACCCAAAGAGCAAATTTTCGTTATTCAATTTCGTCATGATGAGTGATCATTAACTTCGCTAAAATAAGATGAAAATAACATGGACGTTTTATTTCAAGTTTTGCCTCCACATTTCACAGACAGTTTAACCTTGTTATTTTGAATTGTATTTTCTTATAAAGAACTATAATCAACAAAAAATTATATTTTTTGATCGTCTGAGAATTGCACAATGGCAACATTTCTATAACATACGGTACAGTTATAATATAAACGTACTTGCTTCTTATTACCTCTTCGGATATTTTAACGAATTTTTTAACCTCCAAGGAGCATTGATTGAAGGATCCTGAAATTTTGCTTATTCGGATTAAAATTTAGGAAAAATCAACGAATATTTCATTAAAAATTTAATCTACATTGCATCTTCCACGTGCATTTCAATGGTATCTATCGCTGCGTTTGGGCCAACAATGGCTGACAAACTCACGTGACAGCCGTTCTACCAATCAGCAGCTGCGGGCGGCGCGGAAAAGGTTTGCCGTACTTTCTTAATCTAGAGGTTTACTGCGGACTAGAGAGCCTTTATAATCAGAGAGTGGCCATACGGGGGACACAATTTGATTGGCTCCTTATATCACGTGGTACAAATCTGCCATGTTTTGGCAAACATTTCAAAGTAGATGGTGTAACAAACAGATGAACTGCATTTTGATCCTGAATTGTAAACTATTCTTTGCATGGAAAATTTTAAAACATAAAATTATGATATAGCTGTTAATTTTGTTTAATATTATTATATCAAAATTAAGTAGACAAAGCTAGTTTCAGTAATATTTTATTTCAGTAAAAACAACATAAACAGTTTAAATCTTCATTTAATTTTAAAATAATTTTTTATTAACAAAACAAATTTTTACAGTTTTTACAAATTTGTTTCATATAATTTTAAATGAATTTCATACATTTTTAAATAGATTTAATACGCTTTTAAATGAATTGAATACGCTTCTAAATGAATTTAATATGCTCTCAAATGAATTTAATACTCTTTCAAATAGATTTAATACATTTTTAAATGAATTTAATAAAATTTTAAATAAATTTATTACGATTTTTAATAAATCTAATGTGCTTTAATTCAGTGTAAATGGAATTTCATTACTAAACTAAGTAAAAAACTATTTTTATTGAAACCTTGTTTTAGTAGATTTACATTAAATTTTTTCTTATTATTTTAATTCAGTTACAGAAAACAAAATTGTAGCATAAATAAATAACACAAACGTAAAAGGAGTAACAGTTAACCACTGTGCAATTAAACTAAAAAAAAATACAGTACTACTACAATTTTTACAAGTACGTTTTATATAATTTTACATGAATTTCAAACATTTTTAAATAGATTAAATACACTTTTAAATGAATTTAATTTTAAATGCATTTACCAGTGAAATATCCTCTCAGTTACAGAAATACAGAAGAATAAATATTTCTAGTACTATTGGCATTTACTTTAATTACACAGTGGTTAATTGTTAGTCGTTTTACGTTTGCGTTATTTGTTTGTTATTGTTTTGTATTCTGTAATTGAATTAAAATAATAAAAATAAATTTATCGTAAAATTTACTAAATCAAGGTTTCAATAATTTTTATATATATATATATATACACAATTTAGTAATTAAACTCCATTACACTGAACTAAAACATGCATTACATTTATTTAAATAATATTAAATTCATTTAAAAATGTATTAAATCTATTTAGAAATGTATGAAATTCATGTAAAACTGTATGAAACCAATTTGTAAAAACTGTAAAAAATTTATTTTTAGAGTACGTATTTAGTAATTAAACTTCATTTACACACTTTATATGTATATTAAAATCGTATTAAATCCATTAAAAATTGTATTAAATTCATTAAAAAATGTATTAAATCTATTTGAAGGAGTATTAAATTCATTTAAAAGCGTATTAAATCCATTTAAAATTTATTTAAAAATGTATAATAAATATTAATTAATTTAATGTATGAAATTCATTTAAAATTGTATGAAACCAATTTGCAAACGTAATAAACATTTGAGGTATATTCTAATGAAAATCCACGTATTTGAATAAAAATAAATTTAACGACTTTTTAGCTATTGGAAATTATTGATGGAAAACAACAAATTTAATAACTTCAACTTTTAAAATTTATCAAGATATCAATCTTTTAACCAAAATACTATGAATTTACATTATCTCGATTTATAAATACATGTATTGAATGTTTAAACCATTGATAATTTGAATGGTTTAAACAGATCTGCGATGGTATACTGTCAAGAAAATATTCAGTGATTTTTTTTACAAATTTCAATATGCTGATTTCTAATTTTAAAACCGTTTTCTGCTATTCACGAAAGGTTGTTCGCTAAATGATATCCTATATCATTTAGTGAACCATTACATCATTACATCATATTTATTTATTTATTTATTTATTTATTTATTTATTTAATTAAAGATACAATAGCACCCAACAGGGACCGGTATGGTCAAGGACCGACAAGTTAAGCCCCTGCGGGTACAAAAAATTAGATACAATGCAAACAATGCAATTAGTAAGAAAAGGGAAAAAGGGAAGGGAAAAAAACAAAAGAACAAAAAACAATAAAATAAAGTAATGACGACAGAAGAATAAGTTCAATATGAGATAATATAACATAGTAAACATTAGAATATTTATAATAGAAAATATACATTGAGTGTAGACATTTGAAATTAATTAATGCATGGTTGTAGATCAATAAGATCATAAACTTGGTCAAACTTAACTTACACTGCAGTTATAATCAGAAAAAAATTTACAAAAACTTAAATCGTTCCGTAAAAAACGCTGTTTAAATATTATTATTATTATTATTATTATTATTATTATTATTATTATTAGGATTAAGCACTCGCAAAGGAGTAATGGAAAAGGTAAAAAAACCCTCCAAAAACAAAAAGAGCCGCGGAAAAAGGATCAAAGGCTCGTAAAAGCCAAAACGTCAATAGAGACTAAAAGAGAACTAAAACAAGCTTAAAGTGGAAAGGAAAAGGGAACTATGACAGCATAAAAAAGCCGACCCTATAAATTTATATAGTACGACTTTAGACAGCGCTTAAAATGAATACAACTCATTGCACATTGGGGCAAGGTACACTGCAGGACAGTGTTACGGATATTGTAAGGCAGATCGTTCCAAATGGCAATAGCGCTATAAGGGAAACTTTTGGATTTGAACCCTGACATTTTAAAAGGAATCTCAAATAGGAACCTTCTTGTTTGACGGACTCCGTTGCCTATCTTGAACCATTCTTTTACGAAGGCAGCAGGATGGTTTTCATCACGGATAGCGCTCGCTAACTCAGAAATCAGCGCAACCTTATAAATAACCATAAGAGTAGGTAGATTATGGCGAGAACACATATTAGTAACAGAGTCCAATCTACTCATTTTAAAAGCTGTCCGTATAATTCTGTTATAGGCAACAGTTAGTCTTTTGAGATTGGCTGTAGATGTTGAAGACCAAAATAGGGCTCCATACGCCACACTCGGGACTATAACGGTCATAATGAAGTGACACAATTGACTGGTTGATAAGAAAGACCTAAGTCTTTTCACAAGATAGTTTTTGCGGTAAAGTGACGTTATGAGTTGATCAATCATATCATTAAACCGTAATTTAGAATCAAAGGTTATACCCAAAATCTTAATTGTACTAATATACGGTTCACCTTTGGCACACTTTAGAATTTTAGTCTTAATACTATTCAGACTAAGGCCTCTGGTACTATACCAGTCGGACAGAAAAAGTAGGTCTTGGTTGAGAAGTTTGATGGCATTGTCGAAATCATGACGGGGAGATGTAGCGAACAAGAAGTTGTCGTCCACGTAACTCAGCAAATCAAAATTAAATTGATGACTATAAAGAGAGGCAGTAGAAACCGCATAGAGTAAGGGGCCCAGGCCGGAACCCTGGACTATGCCACGTGTAGATGGTTTCATAATTAGAGGATCATAGCAAATGATGTTAGCTCTATCCTGGAGGTAATCATGAAGTAATTCTAAATAGGCACTAGAGACACCCAAAGCTTTTAGATCATTTAAAAGCTGTGGCCTAGAAATTGAATCAAAGGCCTTAGATATGTCTGTTTGAGCAATGATAAATTTACTACCCTGATCAAAGGCAGTTACAGCTTTTAAATATATCTGAAGCGGTACCCAAATGACCTTTTGGCGAGGCCTACTACCTCTTTGTTGTTTCGGGATTTTTGTCCATAAGTAGTCGCTAAGGTTGTTAAAGACAGCTTTCTCGACAATTTTTGTTACCGGTGACAAAACAGATATCGGGTGATAGTTTGTTATATCAGCCGGGTCACCCTTTTTGTAAATAGGGTTAATTTTTGCTGTTTTTAGGGCCCGAGGAAATTTTTTCTTACTAATTATCAAAGTACATAATTGATAAATCATCTTAAGGCCGGTAGCATTAAGATTTTTAACTAGCTTTGCTGCCATGGTAAGGGGATAGCAGGGGCCTTTGATCTTAACCTTTTTTATTAATTTGACAAATTTCCAGCCATATGGTATACCGGGTTCTGGAGATCTATCTTGGCACTTGACAACTGAATCAATTATGTTAGGAGGTTGAGGTAGATTCGTAGGGTTATTTACCCAATCTAGGTACTTGCAAAAATCATCTTGAGACATGCTCGGTTTCTCACATATGCAATTAGTGCGTATTAATTGCCAAATACGTATCGATTTGGAATAACGGGCAACTGTGGCTCGTTTTGCCTCTCTAATCGCTTTTTTATATACCTTGTTGGCCTGTTTGAACTGCTGTAAAGATTGACAGTCATTTAAAAGCATATAATTTCGGTATGCCTCTGTTTTGGTCTTCCATTTTCTAATTAAGTCAATGTTCCACCATATTTTTCGTCTCCTGGGAGTCACTTTGGTATTATAAAATTCAGTTCCAGCGTTTATTGCTGCAGTCGTCACAAAGGTATTGATGGAGTCCAGGAGTTGGTTGACATCGTCCATCATTCTAAATTCATCGTGGTTTACTTTGTCTAGTTCTCTGTGGAACATTGCACATTTAAATTTGTTATATCTTGGTAAAGTCTCAGTCGTATGAATATTATTTCTAGTCTTTATTTTTGGAAAAAGGAAGGTTATTTCAATCAACATATGGTCAAATTTGGGTAGAGATGTATATATAGGCTCACTGTGCTGAATGGCTCCTGGCAAGTAAATGTGATCGATTAACGTAGATGAAGTTGCGGTGACTCTGGTTGGAGAAGAAATCAATTGTTTAAGTCCGAGCGCCTCTGTACTAGTGATTAATATCCGTAGTTAATAATGAAAAAAAGAAGCATTAGACTAAAATTGTAGCTAAAATTTGTTTTTGGTGAAGTATACTAACTTAATATAGAGGAAGTATCTGAAATTACAAATTTCTTTAAGGCTTTACGAAATACATTGTAAGGAGATAACAGACGAATTCCAATAGGTAAACAAGACCAGTATCTTACCCCAATGATAGAAATACATCTAGCACGATAACCATGTTCAGCTAATGGGAGGCATATATCACTCGCTTTACGGGTTCCATAGTTATGCCTATCTTTATGGGACTGAATGATTATAGGAGTTGATAAGAATAAATGGGAGTTAATACTTTTATACATAAATGCACACATTTGAATGTAATAGATCTGAGATATAGTAGGAATGGATGTAAGTGAAAAGTAGTTCGATACCGATTGTGGTTTAGGGATTCTAAATAAAACATGCAAAAACCATTTCTGAAGTTTTAAAAGTCGGGATAAATTATACGAAGTGGAGGATCCCCAGAATATGATACAGTAACATAATGAGGAGTGTATCCAGGCGTAATACAGTAACAGGATATTGTTCGGAAGAAAATAGAGTCTGGAGATCATTCCTTGCTTTTTATTAAGATTCACAAGCAGAGAATCAACATGGTGATTCCATGTTAAATCATGCGCTAGAACTAAACCCAGATACTTAAAGACCGATGTGGAATCGATAAGCTGATTTTCGTAATAAACTTGAGGATTAATTGGAATATTCCTTTTATTTCGTTGACGGAAAAACATTAATTTTGTTTTTTCAACATTTAACAGTAGAGAATTAGTGTCATTCCAATATTTCAGCTCTCTCAAGGCCGAATTAAGAAGAGCTAATAATGGATCTCTGTCTTTATGAGAAAAGAGCAGTGTCACATCATCAGCATAAAGAATTGAGTTAGTAGGAAAAAGAGCCAAGGGAAGATCATTTATAAACAAGTTGAAAAGCAAGGGGGATAAAATCGACCCTTGGGGTACACCAAGATTCCTTAGTAGAATTTGAGAAGATTTTCCTGACATAGACAAATAATAACGGCGGTTAGTTAAAAGATCAGTAAGCCACTGAAGAGGGGGGCCTTTTATATTATAATAGGAAGATAATTTGAAAAGAAGAAGAGGAAGAGAAATGGAATCAAAAGCTTTGGAGAAATCAATGAAAATGGTAGCTGCAATTTTATTAGAGGACATTTCGGAGGAAACATATTCAACTAGTTCGTATATAGCTGTATCCACACTCCGTCTCGGGACAAAGCCATGCTGGTTAGTACTAATAAAGTTAAAAGAATAGATGAAGTTAGACAAACGTGTATAAAAGAGTTTCTCAAAGATTTTCGCGAACACAGGAAGAGTGGAAATTGGTCGATAGTTAGAGAATAGTTTTGGGTCGCCTTTTTTAAAAATCGGCGTGACTCTAGTAAGCTTAAGAACTGAAGGATAAGTGCCGGTAATTATAGAGGTATTGAATATAAATACTAAAGGGAAGGCTATTAAATGTCTAACAGTTATAATGATGTCAGGTCGTAAATCTAGAGGATCCGAAATAGTGGATGGTTTAAGTTGACCAATAGCTTCAATAACTTCTTCAGGAGAAGTTGGAGAAGCGAAGAAAGTTTGTGGGATACTAGGAACATCGAAAGGGTAGCTCAAACCTAATTTATTTACAGATGATGAAGGAGGGAGGAGAGTAGAGAGAAAATCGGTTAGTGAAGCAGAGTTGATTAGTTCAGGTTGCGGGAACGGAGAATGAGAACGGTTATGAGAATTAAATAATCGATTCAAATGGTGCCATTTAGCATTGTTAGAAGATAATTGAGAAAATAATTTATCGTAATAATTCTTCTTTGAGTTATTTATTAAGTTTTTTAAGTAATTAGAAAAATCTTTAAACTTTCGAGTTAATATAGGAGAGGGATTACGGCGTAGTTTACAGTAAAGATAATTTTTCTTCTTGGAGAGAGAAAGAATATGAGGTGTAATCCATGGTTTGCGGATGATAGTAGATGGAGTAACTTTTCTGATAGACTTAAAAGTAAAATAACGATTATAACCAAGCTGAAAATGAGACAGGAAAGAATCAAATAAGATATTAGTGTCAGACGAGTTAGGTAAAATCAAAGACCAGTCGGTTAAAGATAAGAAGGAATTAAACATAGCTATTCGATTAGAAGAAATAATTCTAAATGGTGTTAAAGGGCTGATAGCAGAAATGTTAGGGGTTAGTAAATTAAAAATTGTAAAGAGGGGAAAATGATCCGAAATTGATACATCTAGGGTTTGGCTAAATAGAATAGAATTAGAGTTAGAAAAACAAGAATCGATCGCGGAGTAAGAGCTATGCTGTAGTGAAAAATGAGAAAAAGAATGTGTCGTGGGCGTTAAGCCGGATCTGTAGATGGGGTCAAGAAGTAGTTTCAAGCTAGTTGAGGGCTTATTGAAATCAATATTGAAATCCCCAATCAGTATTATAGTTTTCCGAGAAATCTGCAGTTTAGATAACAACGATGAAATATATGAACAAAAGGTGGGAAAATTACCTGACGGGGGACGGTAAACTGAAACAATTAGATATTTATTATTGATACAGACGGTTAATATTTCAAAATCCATAGAAACCTCAGTATATTCGTTAAGAATTTCATGAAAAAAAGAATCATTAAAATACATGCATATTCCACCGCCCCGTTTATTGGCGCGACTGAAGGATATCGTTTTGTAGTTCGGAATATCAGGAATTTCAGATGGGTCGTAACACCATGTTTCAGTAAAGAGAATAACTTTGGGTATAATAAGAATGTTATCTAAAGTAGTGAGAACATTAGCGAAATTGGCCTTAATGCTTCGAATATTAAGATAAAATATTGATAAATTACGATCCGTGGCAGTAGCACAGTTTTCATTAAACAGTGTATATATTGTGGATAGGGGAACAGGGAGTGAAAAATAAGTCATGAAGCCAGCTAATTAATGGATGAACAGAAGTCACTGATTACGGAAAATCAATTAATCAAAAATGGACCAAAATAAGATGTTTGATAGAAATATATTATCTCTACCAGAGAGGATGAAGAGGAGGGTGGTGTAAGCAAATTAAAATTGCATCAAATACGTCAACAACTAAAAAAAAACAAAAACTTAAAAAAAACAACTCAACTTATATGACCGTTATTTAGCAAGTAACAAAAGCAAAGTAACATCTTAATTACCATAGGAATAGTTGAATCCATATTCGGCAGATCTAATTCGCAGAATTATAAAATATACAAAAACTAGATGTTGCTAACCTTATACTACAAAAGAATCGATATATAAACATAAGTAGTGGAATAAATGAATTAAATTGCTAACAACTCTGAAATCTAAATTATAAACTAAATTATTGATAATGCATTTATATTAATAACTAGCTGATATACCCGGCGTTGCTCGGGCTCTTTTTTGATGAAATTTTCCAATATCTGAATGTGAATAAACAGGAAAAAAAAACACATGAAAAACGCTTGCGTACTAAGGCCACAGTCAGCGGTGAAGAAATGTCAGATCAGACTATTGTATCATTTTCATTCTACTGTACAGGGCAAGTCAAAATGAATGCCCCAGTTTCATACTGTACTACGCAAAATGTAATCACTGAATTCAGTCAAAACATACATAAATGCAGAGGTAATGTAATCACGTTTGTAATGTTATATTCGCCAATAGATGGCCTCCAGATCCAACGACCATGACTGATTTGAAAGCCCCTATCACAGTTGCTATCCCAGCATCAATACATTCATTATGACTAACCCTTATTTGCTTCTACTTTCGAAACTACGTACATTTTTCGTCACCTTTTTTCTCCGGCACTGCGTCAAGCTCATTCAGCTATACACAACATTCCAATATGAGCAAAGTCGAGAGGCCATCCATTGGGAGCATTTTAAAAGAAATCTTTTCGAATTCTTGAATATGAATTTTAATTAAATTAATTCTAAGATATTTTCAGGTGTTCATTTTTTCTACATAATCACAATCAAATATTGCAAAATTTAATCTAAAAAGAGCCCGAGCAACGCCGGGTATACCAGCTAGCATATAACTATTTAGTACGAGTGCACTCAAAGAAAAACATGTTTGCGTTTTAATTCTGTTTATTGAAGTGCTTTTGGATACACGATATTTTTGGTTTTTCCGTCTGGTGCGTACACGAATAAATCAGAAGGTTTTCCGACGCGTGAGCAGGCCACATACAGCTGTCCATGAGAGAAGCATGGATTTTTCAAATTTAGTCCACACACTTGCAGCGATTGTCCCTGTGCTTTGTTTATAGTCATTGCAAATGCGAGTCGCACCGGAAACTGCACACGTTTGAATTCAAATGGCATATCTGTTGGTATCATTGGAATGCGTGGCAACAGGATATCTTCTCCTTTAAATTTTCCATGTAAAATTGTAGCTTCGATGATATTGTTCATTAGCTTTTTCACTGAAAGCCTGGTACCGTTGCAAAGTCGTGGTGGATTGATGTTTCGGAGAAGAATGATAGGCACGCCAATTTTCAATGTTAAAACGTGCGGTGGCATGCCTGGCAAGTCAAGTGAATTCAAGAATTCAGTTGGATAATTGACAACTTCGTCTTCAGTCATTACAGTATCGATGGACTTATACAGGGTGTAAATTTTAAGTTGACAAAGCAGAATAACTCGAAAAATAAGCTTCACACGAAAAAATGCGTAGAATCCAAAGTTGATTATTTTCGAGGGGGCATCTGCTGGTGCTAAAATTAGCCCACCCCCCCCCGGCCCCTGGGGGTGGGGCGGGGGGCAACTTTAAAATTTCAAATGGGAACCCCTATTTTTTATTGCAGATTCAGGTCCTACATAAAAAACTACGTACATTTTGTCTGAAACATTTTTTTTATTTTTGGTAGATGGCGCTGTAATTCAAGAAAATCCATTTTCTCATTTTTGCGTGGAAATAACTAATTTATTATTCATTTCGATTCCTACATTGTTTTAACTACAATGTAATTTGAAGACATTTCGTCAACAAACAAATAACGTAAACATTGGCATTTTTTTCAGAATGTTTACATTTTAAATTCTGATCTTTAGAAGAAAAGATTGTAATTTTTCAACTGTTTTTGTGAGTGTACAACGCCGTATTGCTTTTGAATTTACATTATGAATTATCTTTCTGTGGAAGAAAAAATTGAGATGGTGTACATTTATGGAGAAAGTGGGAGAAATTTTGATAATGCAGTCGCGCTTTATGCTCAGCGTTTTCCTGGCCAAACGCGATCACGGTCTTCTTTTGTTCGAGTTATTAAACAATTTACTGCGGAAGGTAGTGTGAACCAGAAAAAAAGAACCCGTGCAGCTACTGTTTGTGGAGAAAACAATCAAGTGTCAGTCCTAGCTGCTGTGGCTCATAATCCACATGCGAGCACAAGAGAAATATCAAGGCAATCAGGAATTTCACATATGAGTGTTTGGAAAATGCTGAAGCTCCACAAATTTCATCCATATCATGTATCTATGCATCAGGAACTACATGGCAATGACCACCAAAACCGTCTAACGTTTTGTCACTGGGCACTTCAGCAGATGCAAACAAACCAACATTTTTTTGCACGAGTTCTTTTCTCCGATGAGTCAACATTCACAAACCACGGGGAAGTTAATCGACATAACATGCATTACTGGAGTGAACAGAACCCACACTGGATTCGAGAAGTCAACCATCAGCGACCTTGGTCAATTAATGTTTGGTGTGGGATAATTGGCGATAAACTTATCGGTCCATATTTTATAGACGGTAATTTGAATGGCAACAAATATCGTAACCTACTTGAAAATGAACTACCAGATCTACTTGAAGACCTGAGTATTGAACTTCGACAACACATGTGGTTTCAACATGATGGTTGTCCAGCGCATTATTCATTAGTAGCGCGCGAAGTACTACATCGACTTTACCATGGTCGCTGGATCGGCAGGGAAGGTCCTGTGAATTGGCCAGCCAGATCGCCTGACCTTACATCGCCAGATTTTTTCTTATGGGGTTACCTCAAAGATATCGTTTATAAGGAAACGCCAACCACTCGCGAAAACATGATTCAAAGAATAAGAGATGCTTGCGCTGCAATTACACCAGACATGTTATCAAGATGTGTTCAGGAATTTACAAAACGAGTCAATAAATGCATCGAAGTTGGAGGTCATCAATTTGAACATTTAATTTCATAAAACGGCGAGATGCAAGGGATTTAAGGACAACAAGCAGGCCGAAAGTGAGAGGCGAGGGGACTCACTGGAAATACAAGCACCCCGAAATTCATTTACTTGCAAGTATTTGCAAATAAGAAAAAATAAAACGAAAACAATCGGTCCTTTTAAGGACCACCAAATCTTAAACGGGAATAACTTCATCTTTACACAGTCTTTTACTTTTTTACTCTGTTAGTTAATGAGTTCACTCGTTAGTACGTAGGATGTTCGGTTAGTTAGTTAGCTAATCAGTTGATTTGTTTGATAATTATAAAGTTGTGTGGCCTCATGACCACGAAACAAAACAAAATTATCCTAATCCGCGGCAAAAAATAATAAAATAATAACTTTGCGGCAAAATTTACGAAGTAAATAAGTATTTTTTATTTCTCCGTAACCATTTCCACGCAAAAATGAGAAAATGGATTTTCTTGAATTACAGCGCCATCTACCAAAAATAAAAAAAAATGTTTCAGACAAAATGTACGTAGTTTTTTATGTAGGACCTGAATCTGCAATAAAAAATAGGGGTTCCCATTTGAAATTTTAAAGTTGCCCCCCGCCCCACCCCCAGGGGCCGGGGGGGGTGGGCTAATTTTAGCACCAGCAGATGCCCCCTCGAAAATAATCAACTTTGGATTATACGCATTTTTTCGTGTGAAGCTTATTTTTCGAGTTATTCTGCTTTGTCAACTTAAAATTTACACCCTGTATGTTGTCGCTTCGCCTGGTATTTCGTTTTGAATGCTGAAGTTGATTGCATTGACATCATTGTTTTTGGCTGCTAATATAGCACGTGCACTGAGCCACTGATGATTTTTATAATTCTGTGCGATATTTGGGAAAACATTGTGAACCAATTCATCTGTGGTTTTTGTGATTTTACAGAAGTTGGTTGGCAATGTGATACATTGTGTGGATTCATCGATTACCATTTTTCCATTCCCGATATCCAACAATTGTTTTGCGAAACGTTCAGCGGATACATCATGTTGTAGTTGTACACGCATATTGATCTTCAAAGTCAATTTCTGTACGTGTCGCCATAAAACTGATGATTTGAGGCATGCATTAAGTTCATCAGCGGGTGTTGAACGTGGTATAACTGGTAGAGTTTGTCGAAAATCACCAGACAATAAAATGAGTGCGCCACCGAAGAGCTGTTCATTTCCTCTCAAATCTTTTAGTGTACGATCAAGCGCTTCCAATGCTTTTTTGTGTGCCATAGTGCATTCGTCCCATATAATGAGTTGACATGATTGGAGTGCTTTACCCATTCCAGAATTTTTTTTTGATATTGCACGTGGGCATCTCAGTGATTTGCATATTCAACGGCAATTTCAGTGCTGAATGTGCTGTTCGGCCACCATCCAAAAGAGTTGCTGCAATACCAGATGATGCGACTGCCAGTGCAATATTTTTTCGTGATCGTATGGTTGCCAAAATAAGTGAAATGAGAAAAGTTTTGCCTGTGCCTCCGGGTGCATCTAGGAAATACAATCCTCCGCTTTGGCTTGTTATTGCATGCATAATTCTGTCATACGCTATGCGTTGTTCTGTAACCAATTTCGGAAGATTTGTTTGAACATATGTACCCAATTCGTCGACATCAAAGTGTTTTTCTCGTTGCAAATCACGATCGAAAAGGTCGTTCGCAGATCGATTCGGTGCAGCCATTCCCAATTGCACCAGTGCTTTGTTAGCGATTGTCACACATATGTCCTCAATCGAAACCAGTGCCTCATTATACACGTTTGGTGTGAATTGAATGTCCGGAGTTTGAATCGTTGCACGCAAGCGATGAAGGATGTCTTCACTCATGTAGTCTTTGTATTTTTCCCAAAGATTTTTTGGATTGGATGGGAAGCACGTTGTCAATATGATTGCAAATAACGTGCGTATTTGCTGTGGTTGAGCAGTATTCGATGCGCATCGTTTTCAAGAAGATTTAATTTTTGGCAAGCTTCACGATAAGTGCAACATACTTGACCGTTTACTGTTCTCAGTTCTTGGAAGGATGTCGGTCCACGTACGTTGATTAACAGTAATCGCAAATAAAGCATTCTGCATTGTTTGGGTGAACAGTATACAGACGGCCTAATGCGTCGGTCGAATATAAATTGGGATGTCCTTCAACTGCTTTACCTTGTTTGCGACGTTGAAACTTTTTCGCTGATGCATTCCACGTGTGGTATGTTGGCACTTCAGAGTAAAGTAGCGTCTTTGCAAACATATCATCCCGGCACAATGAGAAAAATGCAGTTAACGTTGTTGTTGGTGGTGACAATGCTCTTGCACGTGCATTTTCTGTTGTGAAGTACACGCGTTGTCCATTTTCAAGGTGCACTGCCAAATGAACAACTGTTGGATGTCGTTCATGGATTGGAAATGATAAAATGCGCCATACCGCTTCATTGCTACTAATGTAGCGTCCCAGTTGATATTGGTCGATTTCATCCATAGTTGCAGTTGCATTTCCCACTCCAAAAACTGCCATATCGCTTTCTTTGTTGACGTACTTGCAAATATACTTGATTGATTTCACCGAATTGCAATACTCGACGTTGATGTGTGCTTTGTACGTTTTAGAGAGTAACGGTGAATAAGGTACAATCCAACGATTATCAACCTCAACATCATTGTTTCGTACTTTTAAAATGACGCTTTTGCCGCCATCTTCAGTTGATCGTCGACGATAGAGTGGATAACCGTCATTGCCAGTGATAGTCTCGGCAAGTAAGTTTTTTGGGTATCGCTTCGTACATTTTCCATCAGACATGCATGGTGAATTGTTGTTGAGTAAGCCACATGGACCATGAATCATGTTTTTGGTGACGACTTCAAATAAGTCTGGATCAATGTCGACATCTGGTATTTCTGCTGAAATGACTTGATCAATTTGATCTGGTGTGACTTTTTCGATCAACCAAATCAAAATGTGTGCATGTGGCAATCCTCTTTTTTGCCATTCAATGGAATACATCCAACAGCGTGTCTCTCCAAAAACATGATGCTTGACAATGAAATCCATTAAAGAATTCAATTTTTGCTTGAACACACGCGCGGAAATATCGTGACGATCCGATGATGATTGACCTGTTAACAAAAGTTCTTTTATTTCATCCCACGTAGGATTGCACGTGAATGTAATAAAGAAATCTGGGCGGCCATATGCGCGAACGTATGTCATTGCATCTTGTGCGTATTCATGCATGTGCCTTGGACTCCCTGAAAATGTGGCCGGTAGTATGGCCATTTTCCCCAAGTTATTGGTATTCACATTGCCATCATTAACAACTGCATCACGTAAATGAATGTACTCTTCGGAACGCAACTTGGTTTGATTTAATCGAATGTAGAGGAGTCGTTCGGATTCGATTTTCGCATACATGTCGACAATATATTGATGGAACAATTGTCGGCATTTCAAGATATGATTTTCAGCGTTTTCACGAATCATTAATCGATATGAATAGTAATTCATAGCACTGACTTTCTTATTCGTTTCCTCATCTGTTTGTGGATTTCTCAATTTGATGTTGAAATGATATCCATCTTCTCCTTGCCAAAATAAAATCGGATATTGTAATCCGTCGTATGAGCGATGAGTTTCTGAGACTCGCTGAACATCACCATTTCTGCGATGAAGAATTATATCACGCGAGTTAAATTCTTCGCCAACTATAACGATCGCCACTTCATCAATTGTTGGTGCATTGTACTGTCTTTCGTGTTGGCCGACAGGTGTTTTGTCTCCTCTAACTACAACTTTGAAGTCATCAGCTGGCATTTGTTCAAGGGCAGTTCTGAACAATCGAATTAATTCGTTACGTTGATCGAATAACGTTTGTAATGCAGCGACAATTTCTCGTTTAGTGCCTGGAATAATTCGACAACGTTGATCGATTTGTTCATCAGTGTTTCCCATGAAATAAATTTGAAGAAATTTGTGATCTGCGTTCGGAAGTGGCAGTAGTGATCCTGCACGATGATATATTTGCCCTTGCACTTTGAATGTTGGCATGTAATTCTCGCACACGATATTTGTTGCACCGAACGATGTCATTTGGAAACATGAATTATACTTGCGTATGTTTGCTAAGAAGTGTTTCGATTGGCTTGTGTTACCTGATACCAACGTTGATAATGGTTCGGGTGGTGAATGTAATTCTGGCAATTTCACTTTTCCACCCGCGCAGCACATTCCTGGTGTTTCATTCCTAAATTTGAGGGCACAACAATGCACGCATAATTTATCCATTTTTCCAATAACCACACATGGATGAAGACCATAATCATTTTTAGGATCGTAATGGAATGCAGCTAGATTTAAATTAGCGTGCAGTGTTCGTCTGGTTCGTGCAGTGCGTAATCGAACGCTTTCCAGTCTTGCTTCCCGTTGCTCGTCTGTTTCAGTCGAACGGGCTTGAGCAGTGCGTACTCGAACGCTTTCCAGTCTTGCTTCCCGTTGCTCGTGTGTTTCAGACAAACGGGCTTGAGCAGTACATACTCGAACGCTTTCCAGTCTTGCTTCTCGTTGCTCGTCTGTTTCTGAAGCTCGTGATGCCTTTCTTTTTCTTGCTTGAAGTGTAGATCGACCAATCGCTTTTCGTTTGGGTGGCATAATTGATTTGAAAGCGAAAGAAATGCTTTGTGGCGACTATTCTCTTCGAAAAAGCAAAGAAAATGCGTGTGACATGAGGCCAACAAAGAAAGTTACAATAATCCGTCAAAAGCCAGGGATTGTTGTGTGGCTGTTTCAACATCAGCCATCTATTGGAACAATGGCGTATATTAAAGACTAGAAGAGGTACCCGGCGTTGCCCGGGATTATTACACTTGGGATGTAAACAGAACAATCTCAAAAATTAAAATAAATTTTGCAATATCTTAAAAATAAACACATGAAAATGCTTAGAATTAATACAGTAAAAATTCTTAATGAAAATTCGAAAAAAATCTTTTTAAAGGCTCACAATGGATGGACTGCTCCAATAATTTCTTACTCATATAATCTTACTTCAGATCTACACTTGATGTTGTTGCAATTTCCACTCTTCTCTCGCTGTGTTGAAGCAAAATTTGGCCTTTCATCACTTTGGGTAGTCTAGCGGTCGCCAATTCTTCTATTTACTTGCTTCCCATTTGCTCAATACAGCACGGAGCTAAAGGTTTGCTTTCTCTGTCGTCTTTCCACTCTTTCTTAATAGTCTGCTAACTCTTCATTATCTCCAGCTACTGATCATTTTTAAAGATTTTCAAGAAATTGTTAAGTACTAAGAACTCTCTTTTCTAAGAAAAACCTGAATAACAGGAATTCTATGCATTGTTACAAATTGAAACTTATCCATATTGCATCATCATTTTATGTTCATTGTTATAATTCTTGGAAAGGATTGCTTTATCATTGCATCATCATTTTGAGCTCATTGTTATTGGTGAATTGCGTGTTGAAACCATTGTTGATACCTATTGTTGCACAAACTTTTATTTGCATTGTTGGTCATGAGATATATATTGTTGGTCCGTGCAGAGTGTTTGTGAATTGCGTGTTGATGCCATTGTTGCAAAAACTTTGTCTTGCATTGTTGGTCATGCGATATTTCTCATTAATATGCCCTGCCATAACCATGAATATCGATTTTTTATCAATAATTATTATTTTTTCGAAATCTGAAATAGACAGTGACCTTCCTCATGCTTTGAAGGTCATGTATGCGAAATTTCATCAAGATCGGAATAAAACTGTAGATTTGTATAAAAAACGTACACACAGACCCACCCACAGACCCACAGACCCACAGACGCACAGACCCACAAACATCCTTCTTTATATATATAGAAGATAGACTCCGAATCCTATTGTTGTAACTTGAAACAAATTGGAAAGCTCCATGCCCAGAACTGTCATGGCTGAAAGTGAGTGAAGATGATGCAAAACACATGGCTAAGCACGAGAGTAGCTGATTCTTTCACACGCCGATCACGGACTGATAAGTTTATCTTTTCGTTTACTTTGTATTTGAAGTATTTTATTATATTTTATAAACAATTTTTCGATAATGGTTTCAATTTCAATTTCGTTTCGATTGTCTTTCAGTAACGTATTTTCATTTTAGTTACGTATTTTTGATTTATTTTTGTGGAAAATGATTCCTGATCTTTTTTCTTGTCTGTTTGTACAGTTGTACGCAGAACAACTTTGAATAATGGTTTTGAATTAATAATTCCTCGGACCCAAAATCTTCAAAAACAAAGCAGCCATAGAGCTAATTACTCGACGGCTCACTCCTGCCCAGAACCTCATGCCTCAATTTGCTTCACTTTTTACCGCCGCTGTTAACAATAGGATTCGGAGTCTATCGTTAATATACGTCATTGTATTGGAAGCATTTTAAAAGAAGTCTTTTCGAATTTTCAATATGAATTTTTACTTTTTTAATTCTAAGCTTTTTTCATGTGTTCACTTTGTCGGAATATTCACTTTCAGAAGTTGCAAAATTTAATCAAAAAAGAGCTCGAGCAAGAAGAGGTCCGCTAGAAGTTTTTAAAAAGATGGCGCCATCTATTGACCAAAATGAAAAATTCGTTCAAAAAACCATTCATTTTTATTTTCGAAAATAATTATTTTTTCGAAATTTCAGGTAAACAGTGACCTTCCTCTTGCTTTGAAGATCAAGTGTGCAAAGTTTCATCGGAATCGGATGAATGGTATAGGAACGCATACGTAACAAACAAACAAACATTCATTTTTATATATATAAGATTTTAACCGTATAGGAGACGCTGGGGTAGAAAGAGAGGGAGGGTTAGTTCCAATTTTATAGTTTTTTACTTAAATATTCTTCTTTTCAAATATTCAGTTTTTATACATGTCATTGGAATTTTGTATGCGTGGATCAGTTTGTAACGTCATGGTTTTATTTCCAATGGGTTTTGTTAATTTGATTGAGTGCATAGAGCTCCCAGCAACAACAGCAAACGAAACGTTGAAAATACGGTGCCAATGTTTTTCATCTGCCCTTAGTGTTTTTAGTTCGCATTTTTAAAAAAAACCGGAAATATAAGAGGAAAGGTAAAAGAGTATTGAAGGCCTAAACACAAAGTGACCCTTTCTTCCTAACCCTTTTAAATGAGTCCTATTGTAATAGCATTATTAAACTAATTCAACGCCTTTCCGTCATGCATTTCTTCGAAAAATTTACTGATTCCAAATTTTAAAAAGTAATTTATTTTTTTTTAATTTCTCACCATTTTAAAACAATTTTTTGTAGTGCAGATATTTAAATTAATTTTTTTCTCATTGAACAAAAAAAGTTTTGTCCCAATGTTTTTTCCCCGTCATTTAAACTGACATTAACACTATTGATTTTTTATTATGAAGCATAGAACATTTCTATATGTTTATTAAATTAATAGCGGACCCGGCAATGCTTCGCTATTGCTAAATCTATATTTCCTCCAGGGCCGTACCCAGGGGGGATGCTGAGGGGGCTGCACCACCCCCCCAAAATTGGCCACCATGTCAACTAAATCTGTTTGTATCTTTTGTTTTGTTTGTTTTCTGATAGCATTCACCGAACTTTTTAGACACATCATGTATCACATGATCCTTAAGCTTAATGTCAGTAGCTATTTTCTAGTTCGTGAAAAAAAATTTACAATTTTCTAACGCAGCACTCCCAGAAATTTTAGTTACGATCGTCCAGTAGAGTGTGGTCTCACTGCGTGTGCACGTTCGGGTTGTAGAGTTATGCAAACAACTAAACGATACCGCAATTAAAAATATAGCCAGCGCCCTCTATCGGTATTAATAAATTTTTATGGTATAAAACGTAATTTTGTTACAAGCATCACTCAGCCGAAATCCTTGAAGCTAATTAGATTACCCCCTCAAGGGGTAAATTTCCAAAAATTATGAGACACGTCTTTCTTAATTTGTTACCAAAGTGCCAATTTTTGATGGATTTAATCGTGGGTTTAACTTAAAAAATGACGGATTTTCAAACAAATTTACATCTCATATTTTACCCCCCTAGGGGATGAATTTCATGAAGTCCTTTTTTATTGAGTCTCTACATTATAAAATAAAACTACTTACCAAATTTCTTATTAATAGCTTCAGTGGATTCGGCTCGGCGATGATGAATCAGTCAATCAGTCAGGATATGTTATTTTATATTATAGATTTAGCAATAGCGAAGCATTGCCGGGTTCGCTAGTAAATAAATAAATTCAGTTTTATTTCGTTTTTATTTAAATCTTTGGAGAGATATAAGCAATTATTCATAAACAAATAGGAGAATACATTTGCTGTAAAGGTGAAGGTACAGTCGGCTAAAAAAGTATCTAGCCACCTTGCCATCTTGTATGAATGCAAGGTGGCTAAGTACTTTTGTGGCCTAGTGTACATTCCCTAATGAGTAAATAATTTGAGAAAATTATATTTTTCATGGTCTTTCTAATGTAGTAATGCAGGGATATCTTTTTCTAATTATATTAGAAAATTATAAGGATCACAACTTATGGTGTGAGAGGGCAATCCTTGCTCTAAAACTGATACAGTCCATATGAACAACCACATTCAGGACATAATTCCACGCTCTGTGACTGAATACAACTCTATTGAAACAGCCACATGTTGATGGGGCCATGAACAGAGTTCCTTAACTCTGAAAAGCCATATAAGAAGTTTTTTTAATATAGACAGCAATAATTTAATACTCATAGCCTTTCTTTGATTTTCTAAAAAGTTGAGGATGCAATGTCGAAATTTCCTGGTTCTAAAGAACTCTTTCGTTTTTACAAAGATAATATTTACTGTATTAATTCAAAGGATTTGTTCAAATTCGGATTTTACAAAATTTCATCAAACAGACAGCCAGACAATACCGGGTGTATCAGCTAGTATGAGTATACGGGGTATATCGAGTGGTTATAATTAAAGTTCCTCATTTCTGCGCGGGCTCCAGAACGCGTTATTGCACGGATAGTCATGAAACTCTGTATAGGCTAAGCGTAGCATGAGGAAGAGAATTCCAACAAACATTTTATTAATACATACGCTTGCCACCTGGGGAAAAAGTGGCGTCGTATACAACAGTGCAATGCGTCTTTGAACAACCAATATGCAGAGCATTGCAGGAAAGTGGGTCATAACAGATAATCTTCATGCAAGATGGTGTAGCATCGCATATGAGTCGCACAGTAAAGGCACTTCTTCGTACACACTTCGGCGATGAACGTATTCTGTCGAGACACTTTCCACATAAATGGCCTGCCCGTTGATCAGACTTTAATCCATGTAACTTCTGGCTGAGGGAAACCCTAAAGGTTCGTGTTTATACGGATCTTGCCTGAAGTGACAGCCAAGGTTAATTGTTCACAGACGCTTATGCATACGACGGCACTTTTTCCCCTGATGGCAACCGTACGTGCTTATAAATTTTCCGCTGGAATTCTCTTCTCCAAGCTATGCATAGCGTGTACACAAAGTTTCATCACTATCCGCTCAATAACGCGGTCTACAGCCCGCGCAGAAGTGGGGAACTTATAACCACCAGAATCTAACCCACTGTTCTCCCCAGAAAATCAGGTGGATGGAAAGATAAATAAGCCGGACGGACAACAATTAAAAAACAAATAAAACTTTATGCATTGTTGCGCAGCTTTTCGTGTATTTAGCCGGACGAGAACCTATATCAGCCAGGCGCCTCGCCCCTTCAAAAGGTCCTGAGAAGAATCCTGCTAATCTATCCTAATCTATCTGTCGAATTTCATTCAAACCACTCTCTAAACACACCTGGCACTAATAAGAGCAGACTGAAATTTTCAGCGAAATCGGTCAAGAAGTTTTTGAGTCTATAGGGCACATACATACGAACATTGCCTTTACTTATGTGAATTTATTTATTTAATATTTTTTATAATTATCCCCATCAAAACGTGAATCATTAAAGGAAGCATCCTAGCCGACGAAAAAGATAGCCAGTTGACTTTTCAGTGCTGGGGCCTGTCTTTTTTGTCAGCTACGGCAAGCATTAATTTCATTCACCATTGTTGAAGCAATATACAAACACGATCAACTGATTGTTGATGCAAACACGACGGGCTGATTGTTCGTACACGCAAGCAAACAAAGATAATGCAAATCTATTTCATAATAAATGCAAAACAGCAGTGCTACCTATTGGATTTCGTTCAAACTACTCTCTAAACACTCTCGGCATTAACAGGAACAGACTGAAATTTTCAAGGAAATCGATCGAGTAGTTTTGAGTCTACAGGGTACACACATACGAACATTGCCTTTTATTTATATAGATTTTATTATTATTATTAAGTAGCGGAAGAATGCAGCTACTTATTGTTTTCACAATGTCCGTCTGACTGTCTGTCTGTCCGTCCGTCCGTCCGTCCGTCCGTCCCCTTCATAATTTCCGCATATTTTGAGGTAGAAGGTTGAAATTCAGAATGTAGCTTATTATGAGCATGGGCACCTTCACTATTTAATGTGGTTTTGATTGGCCCACTGGGGTCGGAGTTTCGGGGGCGGAAATTAGAGGGGACCAAAAGGTCTACGCGTATTTATGCATATAAAGGAGTGAAATTCGGTATGTAGATTCCTCCAAGCTAGATCAACATTACTCTAAAAGTTCGGGCAAAATTGTTTCAATAGGGTCGGAGTTGTGGGGGTGGCAATCAATTGGTCTTAAGAAATTTATGGCAACATATAAGGTGTGATATATCATTCGATCGAAAATGATGAGAAAGGAAAGAAGATAGGGTTCTTTTATATTTTCTAAATATAAGGTTCGAGAAAATCAATTTTTGTTTAAAAAAATGGGGGGTTAAAAAGTGCAGATGAAGGAATAAAAAAAATAGATGAACTCGGGGCTTCCGCTACTTTCCTATACCTTCCTCGGGAGACTAAATTTCTTGTTATTGTATTTGCATTTACTTTTTCTTTTAAATGTATATTCAATAACCCCGTTTTGGGCTTTTCGCCTGTTGGGGGACAACATCGGGTTTGGACTTCCAGTTTATCTGGTGTTTTCCCTCCCCCTGTTGTTGTCACATTATTATTATTAAATTATAACTGGTATGATTAATTGTGTCCATTTTCAAATTTTCTGGGGGGGGGGGGGGTTGTTGTTTTTTTTAGTGTGTTCGTTGTTAGAGGTTCATTTTCAACTATTTTTTTTTGCACTTAAATAAAAATTTAAATTTAAAATTTGAAATTATTCTTATTAAAATTAATAGTTAATTTAATAATTAAAAACGGAGATAATAATTTTACTTTTTTCAAAGGGGAAAAATAAACGAAAACAAAAAGTTTTTGAGTTATTTTTTATTGAATATTTCTTATATAATTATTCTGACCCGTCTAAGGACAATTAAAAGCACTTTTTATCAATAACCATAATCTCTTGATTCTCAAATCATCTCTCATTCTCAGGAATGTTAATTTCTTTTCTATTGCTAAAAGCAATTCTATCCTCATTGCATTAAAATTGACAATAATATGTGTAATTTAGTTTCTGCCATGACTTTTCTTCTAAAAGGAGTAGAGCCACGTAGTGAATGCCACAAACGTGTAAAATAGTGATTAGTGTCTCTGTCGCATTGAAAACTCCATGATAGTCTTTGGGCTTTATATTCATTAAGAAATACAGATTGGCCATATACCTGAACGGGACGGTTTGTACTACAGACAACACGAGGGTTAAATCTCGTTTTAAATCCCGATTTCAAATGAAAATAAACGGAACTTTATTGAATACATTTTTTAATGAAATATTTCTGATTTAATTATTCTTCAGCACGCGTTTTTACGTCTCTCTCTTTGTTGTATTAAAAATCCAATTGTTGAAACAAATTTTGCCAGTCGTTTTTTGTGCAACAATTTCTTATCTTCATTGTTTCCCGTTAGAAACGATCATATTGGCAAAAGAAACTCTTACGTCACAAACTGCACAACGCAAACAAAACTCCATAGAGATGCCGGAAATATGAATTTATTTTTAAAAAAATTGTGGGATAAAATCCTAATTGGAATAAAAAAAACCCGTATCGCCCCCTACACGGCCAAAGGTATCCATTAAAAAAGCTATTTCCAAGATATCTTTTGCAGGGGTCGAGTCTATAAAGGGACAAAATTGAGAGACCTTGGATTTTAGTAATAGTAGATCTTTCTTTCTCTAAAGTCTGATGTGGTACACGAGGCGGAACTGACTACAATTCTTCACTCTGCTTTGTTAACATGCCTGACCTGCCACTGCGGAAGCGGAGCTGACAATTGTTCAGTCCGCTTTGTTTACATGCCTCGGTTAAAGCACAACCTAATGGATAAAAACAACAGCTCCTAGGAAGAAAGCCAAACAACTGAAATGTCAACATTGTTACATCATCATAATTCGACCATTGTTGCTCGTATATTTACTAATAATAAGCCCTAAATTTGGTCGACTTCGAGGCCAGCGAGATAACAAGGCCTGAAGCGAAAAAGTCATCTGATCATCGGGGGTCTAGCAACAATCCAACCTTCATTGTTTCCAACAAACGGAAAAACATTGATTGTTAACATCCAAGATGGAGACAATGAAGGTTGGATTGTTGCTAGACCTCCGATGGTCAAGTGACTTTTCTGCCTCCAGGCCTTGTTATCTCGTAGGCTTCGGGCACGGCCACCTAGAAACTACCAGGCCTGTACATTACGTCAATAATGTATTGTTGAAGCACTAAGATTGTGACGTTGAACTAACTTCTATAATAGCACCACCAGCTTGACGTAACAATGTTTTATCTTTTCCATGTTCAGGCCTGGTAGTACCTAGAAAGCC
>JAHWFO010040997.1:152871-163304 GCA_023313115.1 Rhysida immarginata
GCCTGAAGGGTTGTACTCATGCATGCGGGGTCCATGCTTTCGTGCTGTTTCCGCCTGATTCTCACGCGGCCGTCTGCATGATGTAACTGGAATCGTGACTCCTCAGACCACATGATTTGTTTCCTCTGCTCGATAGTCCAATCCTTGTGCTCCTGAGCGAATCGGAGTAGTTTCCGCTTGTTGGCTGCAGACAGCAAAGGTGTGCGGACAGGTCTTCGGCTTCCGTGCGGATAGTGCATTCGGAGACCGTTTTGGAGGACCCCTGATTAAGGTCAGCAGTGATTTGATGCACAGTTGCCCTTCTGTTATCCTTCACCAGTCGTGACAGTCTCCGTTCTGTCCGATCATCAATCATCCGAGGGAGGCCACATCGCGAACGTTCAGACCCTGTCTTCCGGTTAACCGTCCTGTCTTTAAATACCTTAACGACGGCTGCTGTTTCGCTGATACTCGCTCTATAGCTCCGAGCACCCCACGAATGCTGCTGTTTCGCTGATACTCGCTATATAGCTCCGAGCACCTACAATCATCCCGCGTTCGAAGGCTGTTAAATCGCGTCGTTTACCCATAGTTGAAGAATGGAACACGTCTATTGTTGTCGACGACACTCAGCTTCCCTTTTTATAATGGTCCGGTCCGCTAGCAACATTGTGGCGACGTCCGTGCGCGCATTTGCATAAACATGTCAGGTGGTCATAATAATATGCTCACTCAGTGTATAATGAATCTGAATAGGTCAAGATACAAGGTAGGGGCGATGGAGCTGAAGAAAAAAATGACGATTGTTTTATATTTTTCATTTTTTTAAATTTTTCTCTTAGGTTTCGAATTTTCTTTAAAGTTTCGTTTTACTCGTACGTGCACTCTCGTAAGTAGATTTTTTTAATATCCTCATATTTATTGTCATAAAAGAATAAATGCATTGAAATCTAATAAATCCCCACCAGGTGATAATATTGGACAATAAATAAGAAATAATCACGCTTAAAACAAAGTTTGAAAGCATGACGAGTTTCTGCGGCAGCTACCTCTGTTTAACGTTCGGACTGTTATCTCGATGCCCTTGGGGCTGTCAAAAAACTTCACGAGCGAGTTATTTTACAAGCATCAATAGTAGCTTTACATATTTCAATTTTGTGTGAAACTGTGAGCTACTTGTTCATGTTGTGTGGGACAGTACAATGAAGTAGATTTTCCTGCTGTTTAGAACGTAATTTAATGTGTCCACCCTCTTGTCTTAGTGCAATGAGCAACGTAAACACCAAGTTTTGTTACAAATTGGTACAAAACGGCGACGGAGACTCTCCAACACATTTGACCAGAGCTATACAGGAATGGAGAGTGCACTTCGTTGCACGACAACACCCACCCGCACAATGCGATCCGTGTGCGCAACTTACTGGCGAAGCGCGGCGTAACTAATCTTGAACATCTACCGTATTCTCCGGATCTGGCGCCTACAGACTTCTTTTCGTTTCCCTGCTTCAATGGCGCCTACAGACTTCCCTGCTTCGTTTCCTGAAAGACATTTTTTGCAGACATACCGGATATCTACGTACGTGTGACATCAACGCTTCGAGCGATCCAACAATTTTCAGAAGCTTTACAAACGTTGTCAAAACTTTCTGTATTTGAAGGTCAATAAAGAAAGTTTGCTTGTATCTTTTGTTTTCTTTGTTTTAATCATCCTCTCTCTCTCTCTACCTGAATTTAAATCCTGTATAGAATAATTCAAACCTAATCACTCATTCACTACAATTAAAATAAATGTTAATTTAGAAATTTTTTTCGCAGGTAGAATTGTTAACGATAAATCACCTAAATGGGAGTCGATGTTGAATCATATCGGGTGCGGATTGGAGCATGGAATGGATTAAAAGCAACTGGGCAACGGACAAGAACAAACCGTTCATGGAATGAAAGTTGGAGTTGGTTGTGTTCTCATAACCTCATCATCATCATCTTTTGGTTCTATCTATGTGGTTGCATCTCTCTTTTGATAGTGCATGCTTTACACGAAATAAAATCTTTCATACCATCAAAATCTATTGAGAAAGATGACGCAAGAAAAGTCTTCAGTTGCCTCCAATATAAACTCGTTATTGGTGGAGTGGAGTTGAACCCTGGCCCCAAGGAAAAGCCTGATGATTGTTCCACACCATCAACTTCTTCAAACAATGCAGGTAGTGTAACTATCCAGCAATCGCTTTTTAATTAAATTTATTGCATTTATAAAACAGTTACTCCAAAAATAAATATAACCTGATCTTAATTAATAACCTCATTAAGAGGAGTCTTTCTCTTAATTTTATAAGATGTGTCTGAATCTATTCATCTACTTAGCAGCTTTCTCATCTATAGCTCTACACAATCAGTTTAATGTCATTTATAGCAGAAGAATTTGAAGTAGAATTGTCCCTACTGCTGCCTAGTGCTTCGAACTACTACTTTAGCAAACCATTAGCGCTCCTCTTTCAAATAACCGAGTTTGATATATTTACATGAAGTTAGGCGCTTTATAAATTTCAGAAACGGAGGGGCTGTTTAATTTAGAAGAATGAAACACGTTAAAGTAAAATTAATTTGTACCATTCTTCATCTCTATATGAATAAAGGCTACAAAGTAAAAGTAAAATTGGCAGTGGAGAACTTTGAAGTAGTTGACCATATCTTAAAGTATTTTATGTTTTTTTTCTGGAATAGAGAAGAAGTCTTTAATGAAATTATCAATAACGTAATTTTAAAAATTTTATAATTCATGCAATTTCTGTACTCATAAAAAATAAGAACTTTTTAACAGCTAAATGAAGTTCGAATACGTGGAGTAAAACCTTTCAAGCTTATAAACCTTGAGAAAGACCTTGAAAGAGTGAATTTTATTGAAAGTAGTATTTCGAAAATCGAAAAGTTACATTTCTTTCGTTTCTCGTCATTCTCAATCGAAATACGTATTCGTGGCTCGAAAAAACCGGAAGCATGGTACACAAATGCTATTAAGTATTCCAGGTGGCTACTAAAATGTACTTGGTGATAGCCATTTGACAGAGTTGAACCTCCAGGGAACAAATTCTTAGTGAGTGAACCGATTCAAAACTAACAGTTTACATGAAAAACCCAAGATCTTTCAATGATGTGTATTGCGCTTTATTACCGACCACATTGAACTTAATCCTACAATCTTTACAACAGTTCAAGCTGTTTCCAACGTTTCTGTATCTAATGCATTTTCTGAAAGCACAATTTCTTGCAGAGACAAATCAAATCATGACAAGAGAATTGCTTGGGCGTAAACACAAACACGCATAAAATACAATCATTGTGGTTCTTTAATTGAGTTTGGTCCAAAACCAGCAATGCAGTAGTGGTATTAAAACATACGAGGCAGTCGCCATTTACATAAGCTTCACTGAAAAATAAGGCTATAGGTAATTTGGGAATTTTTATCCTACTTGAAGTAACATTGCTTTGTAAAACTGTATTTATGACGGATACTGAAATTTGATTGGGCTTACTAGAATTTAAAACCTTCTAACCAATTGTCTACAACTTTCCAAAATATTTTAAGACTTGCAGAGCGGAGACAAGAAGGGGTGGCAATGGTTCGGTAGGGTGGTAATGATGGTTTTGTATGGGTGAGGTATTAGAGGATCTTCTTGCTCTGCTAATATCTTACTCCTACAAGACCATCAGCTCCTGTCAACCTGTTTCCTTTCGCTAGATCATAATTTTTGGTGACTTTTATCATTCAATTTTTATAATTTTTATAACCAGTTTTACATCTAAAAAGGAGTTTTTGTATATTTTAATTATTAAATCAGTATCTACCTCTCCTTCTCTTATACGAGGGTTATTCGTAAAGTAAGGTCCGTTTTGCAATAAAAACAAAACTACTATATATAGTTTCAAAATTTTTTCATTACCAGATTCTGTGTATCTTTAACTATTTTTCAACATAGTTTCCATGTTTATTTAGGCACTCGTCATAGCGCTCAATGTACTTCCGCAAGATCACTTCATTGAAGCTGCCGCCAGTGAACAAAATCAGGCAGTTTTCACTTGTTCATCGTCGCTGAAATGCAGTCTGCCGATGATCTCCTTTAGCTCCCGGAACAGGTGATAGCCATTGGACGTGAGGTCCGGACTGTAAAGCGGGTGGTCAAGTTATTTCCAACTAATCAGATCTTTTGAAAATATATAAACAGTAGTAGTTTTGTTTTTATTGCAAAACTGACCTTACTTTACTAATAACCCTCGTATAATTGATACTGAAACTTAGAGATATGTAAAAAACAATCTGGCTAGCAATTCTGGTCGTGATGAGCAAAGATAATATAAATAAACCAATACCAGTAATCATACATATTTTCACTGTGTAACAACAATTTTTGCTCCTGTTAGTGTGATTTTCTAATCGCTTATGTCTGAAATTGGCTATATTTCTTCTCAAGTTTTCCTTTTGTGACTTAAACAGTGATGTTTTGAAATTCAACTATGAGCGAAAAAGCGAGATAATTTACAATCTTTTCGCTCACAGAAAACTATAAAAAATTTCATAACGCATATTCATAATAGAAATGAACACAAAATAATTTATTTGAAAATTACAGTTATGCTGAAAAATACCTGTCAAATCAGCCCCTGTATGTAGCCTTCCATTTTACTATCGTTATAAACTGAGTGATTATACAGTATTATTATGACCACCTGACATGTTTAAGCAAATGCGCGCACGGACGTCGCGCCACATTGTCGCTAGCGGGCCGGACCAATGTAAAAAGGGAAGCTGAGTGTCGTCGACAACAGTAGACGTGCTCCATTCTTCAACTATGGGTAAACGCCGATATTTAACAGCCTTCGAACGCGGGATGATTGTAGGTGCTCGGAGCTATGGAGCGAGTATCGGCGAAACAGCAGCATTCGTAGGGTGCTCAAGAGCAGCCGTCGTTAGCCAGAAGACAGGGTCTGAACGCTTGCGTTGCGGCCGCCCGCGGATGGTTGATGATCGGACAGAACGGAGACTGTCACGACTGGTAAAAGATATCAGAAGGGCAACTGTGCATCAAATCACTGCTGACCTTAATCAGGGGTTCTCCAAAACGGTCTCTGAATGCACTGTCCGCCGCACACTGCATCGCCTGGGATACGGAAGCCGAAGACCTGTCCGCATACCTTTGCTGTCTGCAGCCAACAAACGGAAACGACTCCGATTCGCTCAGGAGCACAAGGACCGGACTATCGAGCAGTGGAAACAAATCAAGTGGTCTGACGAGTCACGATTCCAGTTACATCATGCAGATGGCCCGCGTGAGAATCTGGCGGAAACAGCACGAAAGCATGGACCCCGCATGCACGAGTACAACCCTTCAGGCCGGTGCGGGCAGTGTTATGGTCTGGGGAACGTTTTCCTGGCATGTGTTGGATCCGTTAATACGTGTTGAACAACGTCTGGATGGCACAGCATACCTCTGTATCGTGCCGATCAAGTCCACCCTGTCATGTTGATGGCGTACTCCAATGGACATGGCTACTTCCAGCAAGACAATGCGCCATGCCACAGAGCTCGTATTGTGCAGGAGTGGTTCCAGGAACATGAGGGGACTTTACCTTACTTCGATGGCCCCCACAATCCCCAGATCTCACTCCAATTGAGCATTTGTGGGACGAAGTCGAACGAACCATCAGACGGCTGGATCCACCACCGTCCAATCTAGCACAACTAGACAGTGCGATCTATCAGGCATGGTGTTAGATTCCTCCCACCACCTTCCAACATCAATGCCACGAAGAATCACCGCAGTATTAAAGGCAAAAGGTGGCCAACGAGATACTGACAGGGTGGTCATAATATGCTCACTCAGTTACAGTCATTTCTGTCTATTCACGCGTTCTCCGAGTATGGTTCTAAGATCTGCTGGAATTTATCAAGATCAGTATCTTAGAGGTATTTTGCTGTACCTATGAGCCAAACTCTCCACCCATTTTCAGTCTTGTGATTGCCCATGAAACCATCTCGATCATTAATCAAATCACTTTCTCTAATTCTCCTTTCTTCGTTTATGAAAATTCAAGTGATTTTAAGTTAACTAAATTGGCGAGGTCACATTGCTCGGGTTCCAGATTTGAAATGAAAATATGGAGATCCTAGTTTGTGCTCGTCATCCATGAGATTCAGTAGGTTAATTGATATTCTTTTAAGTAGGCGTATTATTTATAATTTATCTATAAAGTTTTTACACTTTACATCCAGAAACCCTTCCCTGTATTAATCCTAAGTGAAATTTGCAATTAACTTATAACGTAACTTAAAAATTAACACCTTATCTCTTTCCTTATAGATATAAAAGAATATATCCTGAAAATTTCAAGAAAAATACTGCAGAAACAGCAGCGACCACTAGGTAGAAAATTAGGCCTCACGGACCAAGAAATCGAACACATAGAAAGGCAACAATTAATTTTTGGCCATGACGCCTCAGAAGTACCCTACCAGATGCTCATAAAATGGATGCAAAACCAAGGCATTAAAGCGACTGTGGATGTTCTCGAGAAAGTTCTCGAAAATGTTCTCGAAAATGGAGGTAAATACAAATAATTTAATATCTTTAAATAGATAGTTCCTTCAATTTATATAATCGATAAAATATTACAGAATTGTAAACTGGAGTCTGCTAATGACAATGTACATCCTGCGTGGCTTCTTGAGGGAAAAGATTTTTGTTGTCCTTGTTATAAGCTTTAGGTAAAAGCTACTTTTAAGAATACACACTTTGTCTGTAGTTTATCCGCCTGGCCGTCCGCCGTTTGCACGATAACGTGAAAACGGATTAACCTCTTCAAATTTGGTTTTAAGAAATATGACCATCAAGATTTTAGCTCGGCTTTATCAACTTTTCAGGCTTTTTAAATTCACATGCTAAAACAGTAATCGTAAAGAAAACAAAGATAATGGCATGTCAAAAAACAATCTATTACTTTCTGCTTAGCATTGTTACCTTGAGCATGTGCACGTGCGGATCGCTTTGTCACAGTTGAAGCTCCTTCTTGGAACATTTACAAAGATTTTTTTTCCTTTTCATGTCTTTGAAGTGACTAAAGTTTTACTATTAAACTTAAATTTGCAAAGACAAGAAAAAAAAAATATCCTTTAAGTCAGTGGTTCTGAGCATTTTTATTTTCATTCACGGAGCTCTTTTTAGAATCGATTTCTATGATGGAGCCCCATAACCAAGTAATCACTTGGACATTCAGTTCCAGGAAGGGCTAAATCAACATGTTCAAAAATACAAAACGGGGGGAGGGGCAATCTTTGGACTCTCCTGGCGTCCCTCACAAAGCGGAAGTATCCTCGAGAACCTTCCCTCCGAATTTCGTTGCTTTATCTTTATTCCCCGCGAAGTTGCATCAAAATATCAGAAAATTTTGTGAAACACCCCCGAAAATCGATTTTTATCAGTTTTCGCACCCTTAAAATTCGAATATCGAAAATCGGGGAAACTGCTATTTTGGAATGGTAGCTAGAAACTTTCCTGCAAAATTTCGAAGATCTGCGTTAATTGGCGGCAGAGTCAAGCGACCGAACATGCAATTCATTTCTGTCCTACTGGGTGGGTAGGGGGTCCGAATTTCGAGAAACCCGGTCTTAGCACGCCCCTACGCTATCCGTCCTATGACCTTACCGAGTTTCGAGTTAATGGCTTCAGTAGATTTTGCTGTGCATTGATGAGTCAGTCAACCAGCTTCTTTATATACTGCATTGGTCGCCACGAAAAGCCATGTTAAAAAATATTATACATTGTATTCCCGCGCGAAGGACTTCCAGTTACTGTGGATACTTTTTCACGGAATAATCGCAAAAGTCTTTATTAAACAAAGCAAACAATGACGTCACAGTTTCTGCTGCTAGAAAAAATGCCATTCAGATAAAAAATAAAAGATACACTGCATTCCCGCGCGCCTGGCTGAGAGGGCTAGAGCGTAGGGTTTCTAGTACTCGAGTCCGCCTGGTCGTGGGTTCGATTCCCGCCGAGGGGCATGGATGTTTTTGTTTGTCTCGGGCTGCGTATTGTTATAACTTGTGTAAAAGGCGCAAAATGACCTTAGTAGTCGACGCCAAAATTTCTAGCCAAACAACCATTCCCGCGCGACACACTTGCAGTGATTGTTGATGCTGCTTCACGGAACAATCGCAAAATTCTTCATTAAGCAAAGAAAACGTCACAATTTTTTAAAGCTGGCAAAAATCCCATTCAGCTCCAGGTAAATTGAATTTTAAAAATACTCTACAATGGAAAGGAAGAAAGAATAAACAAAACCCCTTCTTTGTGCTCACTTATATTTTGTAAAGAACCTCCGTACAAAATTTCAAGTTTCTAGGCTTTATGATTTGGGCTGTGCGTCGATCACTCAGTCAGTTTCTTCTTTTATATATATAGATTATTACGATCCCCTGAGAAGTGAAGCACAGGTTGAGAAACACTGCTTTTCCTGAAAGCTGCAAGCCTTATTAAATCTAACTGCTTTTTTAAAGTTTTATGAAGCTTCTATCCACTGTTTCTTGTTCTCTGGGGTACAATCCAATATACAGGGTCTTTATAATTAGTTCCATTTTGACATGGCCATAAAAAAAACCCTACTGGACCAAAAGCTATAATACTTGGTAATATTATACAAGAGGGCATGGGAAGTTCATACCCACCAAAAAAATTTAGTTCAAAAGGTCACCACCAGCATGGAATATTCGTATACGAAATTAGACACGAAGACACAGGTTAATCATTACTAAAATTAGTTACATGACTAAAATTATTTTTAGTAACGATTTACAAGACTTGTTAATCTGTGTCTTCGTGTCTAATTTCGTATACGAATATTGCATAGAGCGCCATTCCATGCTGGTGGTGACCTTTTGAACTATTTTTTGGTGGGTATGAATTTCCCATGCCCTCTTGTATAATATTACCAAGTATTATAGCTTTTGGTCCAGTAGGGTTTTTTATGGCCATGTCAAAATGTAACTTTAATTATAAAGACCTTGTATATGTGATATAAATTATTTCTTGTCGTCCATAGAAATTTCACTTGTGGAGTCCACCATGTTTTATAGGTTTTATTATCTACTAGAAGAGGTACCCGGCGTTGCCCGGGATAATTACACTTGCACAAACTTTTCCTTTCATTGTTAGTCATGAGATATTGATTGTTGGTTCATGCAGAGCGTTTGTGAATTGCGTGTTGATACCATTGTTGATACCTATTGTTGTACAAACTTTGCCTTGCATTGTTGGTCATGAGATATTTCTCATTAATAAGCCTTGCCATAACCATGAATATCGATTTTTTATCGATATTTATTATTTTTCCGAAATCTGAGGTAGACAGTGACCTTCCTCATGCTTTGAAGGTCATGTATGCGAAATTTTATCAAGATCGGAATAAACTGTAGATTTGTATAAAAAACGTACAGACAGACCCACAAACATCCTTCTTTATATATGTAGATAGAAGATATAGTCCATTTTAGCACCAGCTAGTAATAATGAATCTTGAATATTCTCATGCACCTGGTTTACTCTCATCCTTCTCTTCGATATGTATGTGAAGTTTAATTTTTCAAGTTTGTCACTAACTATATCATGGTATTTTTCTCTCTTATAATTCTTAAAGTTTCTACGCGGTATTTTATGCGGTAATTGTCCATTTCTATAATTAAGCATATTCAAGGAGGTAATAATTGCCTTATGATCCAATTTGTGCACACTTGCATATTCAATTTTTTTACAAGTGCAATTTTGTGGAATGTAAATTTGGTCTAAAGTAGAAGGGGTCGATGAATATCTTGTAATTTCCTTTACAATAGGGCACATGAGACGGTCCTTCATAACTGTATTCATATGTTCACTTTCGTTGTTATAGGTGTGAAAAAAGACATTAGAATCACGTAAGATGAAAGTGGATATTTTGTCGTACTTTTTAAAATGTTCATGGAGAAATAGAGCTCAACAAATAAGTATTCCATAATTAATTGGAGGAAAAGTATATCCGTCGAAATTTACTTACTTACTTACTTACTCTTCAAACCCGCTTATCCGTTAGGGTCGCGGGGGCAGCAGCCCTATGGAGGATCTCCAGCGATCGCGATCTTCCGCCATCAGGCGCATGTAATATCCAAGCGACTCGAACCCAGATTCTCCATGTAGTCGAGCCACCTGGTTCTAGGCCGACCCCTTGGTCTCTTACCCACCGGCTTGGAAAATAACAACTGCCTAGGAAGACTAGTTTGCGGCATCCGTATCACGTGGCCGTACCAGCGCAACTGGGATCTCTCAATGCGGAGAAGTAGCGGCTCAACACCTAAAGATTCCCTTATTTTGCTGCTGTACACTCTACCTAGTAGGGTAACACCTGCCACACCTCTCAGGAATCTCATTTCGGCC
>JAHWFO010040997.1:163704-231665 GCA_023313115.1 Rhysida immarginata
GCAAAGAGCAACCTCTCCACCAGGCAGTCGCCCACACAAACACGCTCGAAATTATAAAAGAAAATTTACAAGGCGGGCCCAAAATAAAGTTCGAGGAGATGTATTAATGATGTGGTATAGGGTAGTTTTACTTTGTGTTTAAAATTGTAGTTTACATGTGAATCATATTATTAAAATATCAATAAAAAACAACACGAGAAAGTTTATTATAAACAAAAAAGGCAAAATCATGAGAGAGGTCTTATTTTGATAAGGATCTTCTATGTTATTTCAAGGTTAAGGGTTTTGATATTTTAATAGGTAATTACCTCAACGTAAAAATTATACTGTATGATGATTAATTTCTTTTTTGTTTTAGACCCGTCGCTTGGAATTTCATTGCCGAACACTAAACTCATAGAAGGTAATGCTATATGAAACTTTGTCATCATTCTAACTTTAAAAACAAGGTTTATGCTGTGATTGAAGAAGTAAGAGAGATTAAAAAAGAATTACTAGCTTCAAAAAGTTTTTCCTTTAACCTCACAAAATAAGACAATTTCTTGAAATTTACGAGGGTTGTACCAAAAAAGTTAGGTTCCCAAAGAGCTACAGCCTCGAGGGAAGGTGCTAGGCTAAATCTGACAACAGTGCCGTGCGCAGTGGTTCCCGCACTCTCGAGCGATTCGCTACGGCGCTCAGTGTTCGCTTGGCAGCCGTCAGAGATGGAAGTGTTGATCGCCGCTCCCGCCAAGAGCGAGGTTCGAGCAGTAATCCGGTTTCTCCACGCAAGGAAGTTACCGCCCGTGGAGATTCATCGGCAACTGACTCAGGTTTATAGTGAAAAGTGCATGTCCGTTCAGCACGTCCGAAAATGGTGCAGGGCTTTTGCTGAGGGTCGCACGGAAGTTCACGATGAAGAACGGAGTGGAAGACCGCCGGTTTCGGATTCGATTGCCCAGAAGATTAACAGTGAGCTGCTGAAAGATCGGAGGGTCACTGTCCGTGAACTTGTTGAACGCATTCCTGAAGGTTCCCACGGCACACGCTTGTCACAACGGATTGGCGGGAGACTTCTTCGACTTAGGAATGCAAAAGCTGGAACACCGTGTTCAAAAGTGTGTCGAAAAAAATGGAGACTATGTTGAAAAATAGACAACAGTGTAAGCTTTTCAACGATGTATAAATTAATAACAATAAACAATGTTTTCTACTTGTAAAAAATATGGGAACCTTACTTTTGGTACAACCCTCGTAGATCATCCATTCCCTTCAAAAATAAGTCTTCTTGGGAGTTAATGTAAAGATCCTAGTGGTCTTGCTATTGCTCGAACGCCTTCTGAAATCCTCTTTTTAGGCACTCCAGCACAAATCAACGCAGTTCCTCTTGAATCTCCTCCACGGTGGAAAATCTGCGCAGTTTAATTTCTATTCCAGGAAAGAGGACAAATTCGCAATGGCTAAGTCAGGAGAAAGAATGGCAGAATGCTAGTTGTGTGATATCGGGCAAAAAAACCGACGCATTTCAATGGATGTGTGAGCTGGGTCGTTATCGCGATGGATCATCAATCGCCATAATTAATGGCAAGTAATTCGGCAATGTCTGACATTTCCGAACTTTCTCGACATTTTCTTGTGTGCGGTTTGTCCGTTTAATATCTTCGAGTGATTCTTGACCACGTTTGAAGCGTTCATGCCTTTCACAAGTTTGTTTGTCATAGAACACGTTCACCAAATTCTTGCCGAAGAAAATTCTGCGTTTTGGAAGAGTTTTATTGAGATTAACACTGATTCTCATACAACTTGATCTGGTTTCTCGTTCATTTTCAGCAGCAAGTGTCCCAAAGAAAGAAGTGCTGTGCCATATCACACGGATTATCTATTCTCTATTATGAATGCCCTACACGAGAAGACATCGCCATCACAGTGCGACGCGAGATTACCAGATTGGAAAATGGAACAGATGATGCTATTCGTCGGGAGAGAACGGTTGATTGCCTTGGAGATTACTTCGAGTAGTCTTAATGTGTTCTTAATGCATTAATATGCGAGCAGACTATTGTACTCATCCTTATTATGGTAGATGAATTCTTTTGATCTTTATTCTTCCACTTTATCTACAATATTTTCTGACTAACGCTTGTAACAGACATTATTGGTAAAGTAAAGGGTGTCCATAATTAAAGGATCCTATTGCAAAGCTGCCTATAGGCGAATCCAGTCATCAGAAAAGTGTGAAATTTTGTGGAGGTCATAATGAAGGGATGAGAATTTGTTTCAGCAAAAGAAACAAAAATTACTTACGAATTTCGCCAGCAGAGGGAGATTTACGTTGAATACTTGTAGTAAAAATGTAAATTTATGTGCCGTCACGCAGTAGCTGTTACCTACTGTATAAAACCGAGAAACATCCGCAGAGATACTGTGTTCAATGCGTATGCCGCTCACAATGACGTTAAGTTTACGAGATCGCGCATTGTTAGTGAAATTGTTTTACCAAAACAGTAATTCCGCAGTAGCTGCTCTAAGGCCCCACAACAGAATTTTTTCTCCCTGTCTGCGACACGTATTTTTGGAAATGATTAGTATCTGCATTCAGCTTAATAAATACATTTTTAATTTTCATTTCCTGAGACGTGTCTGCAGAGTGCTCTAAGGAAATTTCGGACTTTGAAGGGGATGCGAAAAAGACTTATGTATGTGAAAAACCTTCGGAAAATGATAACGAAATTTGAAGAAACAGGATCATTGTCAGTTCGTCCTGGCAGAGGAATAAAACCCGTGTCTACAGACGCATTAGAGGAGGTTTCGCTTTAGGTGGAAGAGGACAAGAGCTGCAAATTCCTATGGTTGCACCAGTATCTGGTGTGTAGTACAGGCGTTGGATAGGCCACGTTCAACTGTCCATAAGGTTATGCGGGATATCAGCCAACTTTCACTTGTACAGCAGATACTCAGCATGATCTTGACGATAGACTCCAGTTCTCACTTCAGTTTCTTTCTCACGTTGTAGTCGATGCAGAATTGCCGTGGAATATCCTCTGGAGAGTCGAAGCGCAGTTTCACCGCATTTGAGAACTAGAAAATCCGCACGCTTTCATAGAGGTTCCGTTGCATTCCCCAAAATTGACGGTATGGCATGGATATACGGCATCATTTATTCTCGGCCCGTACTTCGAGGATTTAAGTTCTAGAGGTCCGGGGACATGCTCGATCACCGGGCAGCGATATGCTTAGCTGTTAGAGAAAGAAATTGTTCCGAATTTGCAAGCCCATCAATGCCTGGCACGCACAATCTTTATGCAAGACGGAGCTCCTCCACATATTGCATTGAGTGTTAAGGATATTCTTGGATGACATTTTACAGAAGAACGTGCCATCAGCCGTGATGTGTGGCCTGCCCGATCCCCAGACCTTATTCTATGCGAATTTGGATTTGGGGACATTTGAAACACCTGCTAAGTCGTGAGAATAAAAGATCTTTACCGGATATTAAAGACAGCATTTCACGTCACATGCGCAACATTTCGCCGCGCAGACTTCGGTCAACTGTGGAACATGCCATCTTGCGATTTCAAATGGTATTTGAAAATGATGCCCATCATGCAGAACATGTTATATTATAATTTGTTGTGTTTTACATATGTTGAACTTGTTAAACTATTATACAAGTGTGGTTAAATATGTAATTAGTTATTAAAACGCCTTCTGGTGGCGAAATTCATAACCAATTTTTTTTTTTTGCTGAAACAAATTTCCATCCCTTTATTACGTCCTCCACAAAATTTCACGCTTTTCTGATGGCTGGTTTCGCCTGTAGGCAGCTTTTCAATAGGTCCTTTAATTATGTGCACCCTGTATATTGTGTACTAGCTTTTGTCCACGACTTCTTTCGCGTGGATTTCGGATATAACTTTGATCGATTTTCAACGGAGATAGTAAAATTGGTCTATATACGAGGGCGCTTTGAAAAGTAATGCCTCCATGGCTATTATCTTTTTTATTTGTTAACCGATTTTCAGAATTCCTTTTGTTTCTTATACTCACATTTGTCCTCTATGTAATGCACTATTCACTTTTCGACATACACTGGTGGCCAAAAGTTTGGACCAGCCAGCAATGTCAAGAAAAACTTAATTTATACGAAAACTGTTTTATACCTACAACTCTAAGTAAATATGAAACAATGTTCAGGGAAGAAACAAATTTATTTCTGCGTTGTTGGTTTCTTATTACCTAAAATCAAAATAAGACTGGCCAAAAGTTTGGACCACATTTGTATCACATAAAAAGAAAAAAAGTATTACATCATTAACTAATGAATTATTTTGATATTTGAGATCATTTTGACTCTACAATATTTGACAAACGACCTGAAATAGAATTAAATAAGCTTTTAATAACATTTGGCTTAACAGCTTTCTGAATGGCTGCTATTTGTTGTTCTCGAGATTTGTACTGAGTGTTTTGGTAAATTTTTTGTTCCGTGAGATGCCACACATTCTCAATAATATTGAGATCTCGATTTCGAGCAGTCCAAGCAAAAGTGGAAATGTTATTGCTCTCAAAATAGGCTTTCACAACTCGTGCAGTATAGATTGCAGGACTGTCCTGCTGCTAAATCCATGGTTTTTGCTTAAACTAGACTTTACACAAAGGGATGAACACATTGTGAAGATCATCTTTATATTAAGCTATTGTGCAATGGCCATCTATAATGTGAATCTTCAACTTTCCGTTGCTTCCAATGGCACCCAGAATCATCACTCCACTACCACCCATTTGCTGCTTAATTCGCAGTGGAACAAGTGTTTCTTTTTCACGATGCTCTTCATAAGAAACTATATTATCAGAACCATCCAAACTGATTCGTTTTTCATCAGAAAACACAACCAATTGGAAGTCTGTGTTTTCACGCAGAAGTGTCTTAGCAAACTCCAGTCTCTCCTGCATGTGTTTCTGTGGTAGTGGCAACTTTTTGGGTTAAATTTCATAGGCAAAGTTCTCAGCACGTATTTCGCTGAGAATTGCTCTTCTTGAGGCAGCAAGTTGCAAATTAAGTTTGACTTGTGTGGTGTTGACTATATGCCCAGATGTAATATCATGTCTAACATGTCTCTTAATTTTTGATTTGTCTCTTCGCGTCCGTGAACAAGGTCGTCCTATTTCCGTCCTATTTTCCAATTAACATTTTTAACAATTCTGATTAAGATTTGGAGCACACACGGGAGATTTCAGCAACTTTTTTGAAGTTGGTAAATTGCTTGTTAAAATGTCTAATTCGCTCTCTTTGGCTTTCAGTTAACATTGTACAATACATAAAATGGTTTTAGTGCTCACCACACAACACGATGACTTGTAATATGCAAATTATTTGCATGTTTGTGATGTTGGTCCAAACTTTTGGCCAGTCTTATTTTGATTTAAGGTAATAAAAAAGCAACGACGCAGAAATAAATTTGTTTCTTCCCTGAATATCGTTTCATGTTTACTTAGAGTTGTAGGTGTAAAATATTTTTGGTATAAACTCATTTTTTCTTGATTTTGCTGGTTGGTCCAAACTTTTGGCCACCAGTGTAGTCCCCATCCCTTTCCACGCATTGCGCCCAGTTGGTGAACCCGTCGGAGTGGAATTCCAGAGTTGTTGTCGACACCAGGATTGAATGGCAGCGTTTACCTCGCCGTCAGAACCAACTCTTGTCCTTTAAGGGGCTCTTTCTTCTTTGGAAAGCAGTGAAAGTGGCAAGGTGCAAAGTCTTCCATCTTTGAACTTTAGTCATTCATCTTTGAACTGTAGGCGCTGCAATGCCTCTGGTATGGGGCGACTCGTGTGCGGACGGACGTTATCGTACTCCAGAAGAGGGTCCAAAGCTGCCATTCAATCCTGGTGTCGACAACAACTCCGGAATTCCTCTCCGACGGGTTCAGCCAACTGGGCGCAATGCGTGGAAAGGGATTGGGACTATGTCGAAAAGTGAATAGTGCATTACATAGAGGACAAATGTGAGTATCAGGTACAAAAAGAATTTTGAAAATCGGTTAACAAATAAAAAAGTTACAGCCATGGAGGCATTACTTTTCAATGCATTGGGATTGTTCTGAGGAATCTTAAACTGTATTTTATTATTAAGTAGCGGAAGAATGGAGCCATTTATTGGTTTTACAATGTCAGTCTGTCCATCCATCACCTTCATCTTTTCTGCACTCTTTGGAGTAAAAGGTTGAAATTCGGAATGTTGCTAACTATGGGGATATGTACTTTCACTATTTAGTTTGGTTTTGATTGGCCCACTGGGATTGGAAATACGGGGGTGGAAGTTAGAGGGGACCAAGTGATCTATGTGGATTTAGGCATCTAAAAGAATGAAGTTCGAAATGCATATTCCTCTAGCCAACAACAACAACATCACGCCCCTATCCTACATAAACGGTGGGCAGCACACAAAAAGAAAAAAAAAACGGATCAACCAAATCGCACATCGTTAATCAATCGGCGCCACACATTCCGCTCTCTACACACCATCCCAGCTTCTTCCACGGTCATTCTCTTCTTCATGCAAGCACGTCTCTTGTTCAGGCTCTCAAACCCATATAGCTTCAGATATTCATCCATCTGCTCTCTCCACTCTTTCCTCGGTCTCCCTCTTCCTCGCTTACCATCAACATTACCAACATACAGTCATTTCGTCAGTCGTTCCTCATTCATGCGTTCCGTTTGTCCAAACACCTCAACGTTGACTTTGCCACTAAATCAGCTACACTACGTTGCATTCCACAATCGTCTCTCACTACAACGTTTGGAATACAGTTAAGTCTCGTAACTCCAGTTACACCTCTCAGATACCTCATTTCAATGCACACAGTCGCTTTTTATGCTTTTCATTCCACACCCAGGTTTCACTCCCATATCTTACCAGTACGCTCTGATAAACAGACATTTTTGAATTCTTCGATAAACGCTCATTCCTAGCATACTTTCCATGTGCGCCTACGACCTTCAAACCAGCATTCACTCTCCTTAATATCTCACCATCAATGCTCCCGTCCCTCTCAAACATGCTCCGCAAGTACACAAACTCATTCACTTGCCCCAGGTTCAACCCATTCACCTCAATCATACATCGCGTTTGTTCCTCTCCCCGCTTAAAAACAAGTACCGGGTGGGCAAGAAATAACGTGAGGTGTTCAGAGCTCGCTAGCGGGAATTCTATTAGGCCAAATGCAGTACATGTTGGTGTATATACTTAATGGAATATGCAGTTTTTGATTTCTGCAAAAATAGTACCAAAAGTCGCCATAGGGGGCGCTTATTTCAAGAAAACAATGAATACATTTACATAAGCGCGTTCCGTGTTGAGCAATCATGACAATAAAAGGCAAGGCTGAGGATTGCCCATCATTCACGAACGAATGGCCTGACGATGACGCTTACTCTGCCTGACCGGGCGTTATTAGTCAAATTGTTTTATCAGAAGAGCGACAATACAAGTGCTGCCCTTCGTGAATTCCGGCGATTGAAAACGTTACGAAGAGGACCGATGAGCATAACTAACTTACGGAAAATGATTGAACGATTTGAATCTACCGGAACTCTAGGAGTGCAACCAGGCCGGGGACGCAAACGAATCATGCAGCAACACGCTGAAGAAGTTGCAACTGCTGTTGTGAAACAGGAGATGACTACTGTGCAGGGTACCAGCAGTGCACACGCAATAGCACGCCAAACAGATATCCCATATTCGACGGTGAGGAAAATATTGCATAAGATATTGACATTTTATCCCTACTATAAACTCACACCTGTTCAACAATTGCTTCCTGGAGATGAACGTACCCGAACTGACTTTTCGTTGAGATTTTTAGCACGTATGGAAGTGGATGATGCATGGCCATGGCAAATTTTATGGAGTGATGAGGCACATTTTTATTTGAATGGTGATATCAATAACCACAACTGCCGTATTTGGGCTGCATCAAATCCACAAGTGTGTTTGCCAACTCCTATGCATTCACCGAAACTAACAGTATGGTGCGGCTTTACTGCTTCTTTCATCATCGGCCCGTACTTTTTTGAAGAAATCCGTCCCCGTGGACCGGTGACTTGTTCCGTCAATTCTGCCAGGTATGCCGTGTAACGTGCTAGCAAAGGCACACTGCGTTTACCCGCACGTACAGCCAGAATCAACGGAGAAAAACATCAACCAAAACCGAAAAGAAAATACCCTCCCTTAAACAAGAAAAATTAGATAAAAGCAAACAAAGTTAACCCCGAAAACAAACCCGACAGCACTTACTTGAGAAAACAATAAATGATTCAACAAGTAAGGTGAAACGCGAATAAGCAATAATAAAACCTACCTCCACATTAAGACAAAACCAAATAAGAACCCGTTCTACAAAACCCCAAAATAATTAAGATCCGAAAGAGGAATTTATGAAATAAGTATTGATAAAAAAAATCCAAATAAATATTTTCCTTTATTACATCAAAAAAAAAATATAAGAACAATTGAGTAATAAAGAGAGACTATGGTAGTAGAACAGGAGAAAATAAGGGCGAGAAGTCTTGCAAGAGTTAAGAAGCGACAGCTACAGGTAATCTGGCGTCAAACCGAAAAGGAGCAGGACAATGGCGTGAAGCATACCGACGAAAAAACCCGAAGACAGACGACACATTCAGTCGGAGAGCCGATAGGGAGTTAACAGAAAACAAACGGCGACGAGCGTTGAAGGTGAAGCTCAAGAAGAAGTGGAATATACCTGCAGTACATCAAAAATCAAACATGATAGAAAAGAAACGCTAAAGCTGGATCTAGACAAGATTTAGAACATAGTCTAAACAAAAATATAAACTGGAAATAAAATAAAATTTAAAAAAGAAAGACCAGGAATAATAAACAAAGAAAAATTAATAATTAAATTTTTTATACAGATACTCCAAAAAAAAAAATTAAAACTTAAAGGCTTGACAAGAAATGGGCCAGGAACCTCCTCCAGACAGCACCTAAAGACGTCACACAAAATTATAATCTAAAACAAAAAAACATCGGATCTATAACATGTAACGAACGATAACAGAAAAACAGAGGTAAAGTGACGGACAACGAGAAGGCTTACGAATAACGAAAGGTCAAAGGAGAGGGAAAGACGAAGACATCAACGCGAGCAAGGTCCTGGAAAAACAAAAAAAATAATATAATAAAGTAGAAGTAAAAAAAAAAACAAGATAAAAAAGTAGTCACAGTCTATCGAGAGACTCTCTCACGTAACAGGGCTCGTTCAACAGCCATAACAAAAAGATAAAATTAAACAGTTCGCAACAGACGGTAGACCAAGGAGGCAAAACCTATCACGCCAAAGATATCTAGACGAGTAAATGTCCATCGCCGATAAATCCGTCAACAATAGTTCCCAGACGAAAAACGCTCCAATTGCACTACACCCAACGAGGGAATCTGCCGGCTCCATTGGGGAAAAACAGCAACTACCCGGAGACCAATGTCCGAGGAACTAACCTTCATGACGGGAAGAACGGCGGCCGTAGGACACAAAAAAACGAGGCCTGCACCAACGCAGCCTGATGTAATAAAAGCAAAAGAAGCTCCGCATCTAAACATGGAGTAGGTAGGAGACTTGCTATCGTTCTGTCGCAGCAGCCGACGGAAAGATGCTCACTAATTTCATCCCTTTAGTTCCAAGCTAGACTGGCTGTCTAACTCTGACAACTCCAAAAAATCTACGTAGTCAATAAACATCTAACGAGTCATTCCGACTGTTCGAGGAGAAAGTCGGGCTCAGACTGCTACCTCGATTCCGACTAAATTTTTTTTTTCAATCCCAAAAAAGAATCACAAAAATCTAAAAATTTAAATATCATGAGGACACGCGATACTAAACCCGAGCTCTAGGAAAATCACAGCGTGACGCTCTAAGAAAACAAGCTACTGAATACAGCGAAACGGACTAAACAATAGCACACGCAAAAACGAAGTGAACAGAAAGCGCGCACGCACATCAAACAATAATATTGGAAGGGAAAAAAAAATACGTAATCACTACTCTAAAGGAAAAAATATTTAGAAACAATAAAAAAAATTTTTTTGTTTCTGGAAAAATCTAAGAAGAATTTATTAATCATATAAACGAAGCTGATAAACCGTAAATCCCAACCTAATTTTTTATCAAAAGAGGGGCACGGATCATAATCGTAATTATGACTAAAAAAAAAAAATTTTTAATAAAGACTACAAACTCTTCTCAAGACCGGGAGAATCGGAGGATAGAGTCAAATACGACACGTCTTTAAATAATGGCAAAATTCGATCGGCGAACAAACATGAAACGCCTAAAAAACTGTCTCGTCGGATAACAAGCTAAAAAGGACACTTAAAATAATTATCTCACCGGGGGGCAAAACATCAACAAATCCATCAGGCGCGAAAATAATCCTATGGTAAATAAGAAAAATGATAAAAAAATAGCGTTAATAACAACTTAATCCGTAAGGATCGGTAACCACGACTATTAAATAAATACATTATTTAAGAGAGAAAAATTTTAGCGCTCGGAAAAGTCAAATAAAATAAATACCGCCCAAATGAGACGTCAATAAACCCCTTAAACAACGCGAACAGAGCGCGTCACGTGAACCCTTTAATAATAAAAAAAAAATGAGGAGGGGAACACAGTAACCTTCGTAATAAAGAACTAAAAGGTGTCCGAAAAACTTAGCCATTGTCCGAGACAACCGACGAACACACTAATCGTACAAAACCCCTCACGATATAAGAACAGGAATATCGGTTTCACCAGAATGAGTGAAACGCACAATGAAGGAGAGGGAAACCTAACGTGAGCTTGACTTCAGTGATCAAAATAAAACACGTCATTTAATAATGACCCAAAAAAAAGGACAAAATTCAACGGGACAAAGAAAAAATTATTAACAAACCCATGAATGTCCCAAACAAAAAAAAAACGGTTCGTAACAGCCGATATGCTTGAGAATTTTGTGATACCACGATTGCAGGAAAAGGGTTGTCTGGATTCTACCATTTTTATGCAGGATGGTGCGCCATCGCACATCGGACGTCAGGTGCAGCAGATCTTGCGAGAACGTTTTTCAGACAACAGAATAATTAGTCGTGCATTTCCCATGGCATGGCCACCCAGGTCGCCTGATGTCAACCCTTGTGATTTTTGGTTATGGGGATATTTGAAAAGCCTTGTGTATCAAGCACATGTTCCTGACCTTTCAACCTTAAAGGATGAAATAACGTTACATATCAGACTAATTAATGCAGATATGCTGCGAGCTGCCGTAGAAAATGTCATGTACCGCATGCAGCTATTGGAACAGCACACCGGTGGTCATATTGAAACACATTTGGAATTAAAAATAAAACATTGTTTATTGTTGTTACTAAAGTTGGTTTGTACGGTATTTGTTCATTTGACAATTAGGTATTCATTGTTTTCTTGAAATAAGTGCCCCCTACGGCGACTTTTGGTACTATTTTTTTTTTTTTTGTAGAAATCGAAACTGCATGTTACACTAAGTATATACACCAAAATGTACTGCATTTGGCCTAATAGAATTTCCGTTAGCGAGCTCTGAACACCTCACGTTATTTCTTGCCCACCCGGTACTTTCGTCTTTTTCACATTTATTCGCATATACTGCCCCTTGCACACCTCGTTCACTTTTACCACCAGTGTCCTAAGATCCTCTTCACTTTCCGACAGGATAACAGCATCATCAGCATACAATAAACAGCACACTCTCTCATCGCCCACTTTCACGCCTAAGTCATTAATCCCGGCCGCCTTAACATGCAATATCTGCATTAATATGAATTTTAGGCCAAATTATCCCAGTAGAGTCGGAGTTGTGGTGGGTGGAAGTCACTTAGTCTTTAGAACTATGGCAACATATGGCGTGTGATCTATCATTCGCAAATTATCCTTGGGGGGGAGGCCGTGGCCTGGTGGGCTTTCACTGAAACACAACTTCTGTGAAATTCAGTAACATCAGACACGGCTAGTCACCAGATGGGTGACCATCAGTGGCACCCGAACTTCACCCTCCCCCCCGGCTGCTGTGACCATCATCAGCAGTTGTTAATGCAGGTCCATCCAGGGACCCAACTCGTCGGCCTCAGGCCATACAGACTCTGGATGAACGTATTGGATTACAATGATAAATTTTAAAATAATAATAAGAAAGGAAAAAAGATAGGGTTCTTTTATATTTTCTAAATATTTCTAGCAATAAAATCAATTTTTTTGATTAAAAATAATTGAGGGTGGTTAAAAGTGCAGATGCAGGGCTATAAATAGATGAACTCAGAGGTTCCGCTATTTTCCTATTTTCCGTTCGATATTAAACATATTTCTAAAGCTAAATAAAAAAAAGTAAGAAGCAAATCGACAAATTTCGATTAAGTTTCATTTCATAGAAACTTATCTACTCTTTAGAATTACAGCTCTCATGTCTTCAAATGAAAACGATTATAATTAATTTCATTATTTCTATTATTTTCAGAAATTCAACGCAGTCAACGAGAAAATTTCAAAGATATAAAACTGCCTCGACCTTTATGGTTAATAAAGAAATACTTGCCCTTGGACGAATATTTTATAGAACTCACTATGAACAAAAAAGACAAAAGAGGAAGAGAAGTGAACGAAACGATTACAACAGAGGAATTGTTTTTAAAAGAAGAAGGGAAGAAACATCGTTTAAAAATACTCATTGAAGGTCATCCAGGCTATGGAAAAACTACACTCATGCTTAAAATACTCTCCGATTGGTCTAGAGAAGAAACTTACGTCAGCAGTATTTTTCAATTGATATTTTGTATTCCACTAAGACAATTCAAAGGTAGATTGGAGTTTCATTTTCATGCCCAATGCAGCAGAAGTACTAAATCAGAAGAGGAAACGATTCAAATAATCCACTGCATTGAAGAGAAAGTGCTACTTTTACTTGACGGATGGGATGAGGCGTCCGACATGACTAAGACGACCCTTGTCCCTCTGCTCAAAGGAAACGTCTATCCCAATATGACAATAGTCGTCACTACAAGAACTGGATTCTATCATTTCCCACCAGAGATAGGTGATGATGACGAAGACTTCTTAAATTGTATGGACGGTGGAGGTTTTGAAGCACAGAAGATATGGGATAAACGGATCCAGATTAGAGGAATTTCTCATGAAAAAAGAAAAGAATTCCTTAAAAAATATTTAGAAATGGATCCAGTAGAATTAAACAAAACAATTAGTAGACTACCTATAAAATTCAGCGAATTCTACCAGTGTCCCTTATTTCTTCTTTTATTGGGGGTACTTATACAAGCAAACAAAAGTGGAGGCATTGAAACCAAAACTCATCTGTACAAAACCATTTTTAATTTCAACTTAAGTAGAAATTTGGTTAATAAGAAGAAAATAGATAAACAAAAGGAAATCGATGTCTTTGTAACGACGAACGACAGTGACTGCTCTGTATATAGAAAAGTTACTATTTCTTTTGGCCGTTTATGTTTGAACAAAATGAAAGTTCAGAAACTTTCATTTACTGAATCTGAAATCATTGTGGATGATATCAATGTTTATGAAATGGGCTTCCTTACAAAAGCAGTTTTATTCCTTGAATACGAAGAGCAACCGTACTATGAAGTTATTCATAGGAGTTTTTTGGAATTTTTGGCAGCTTTTTATTTGTCAACCATCGAAGAAGTCGATTTAGGAAAAGAACTGAATGATTTATTCAAAAGGGGGATACGACCAACTACTGATCAACTTGTATTTCAATTTTTGGCTGGATTACTAGATAGCGAGGTTAGCAGGCTTTTCAATGCACTATTACCTTTCAGAGATTACATAACTCTAATCTCTCATGCCGGGGAGTTCATCAAGAGATATAGTTTAGAACCAGTTTTAAATGAAATTCCTAAGCCTAACAACGATATTTTTAATTCTTTAGAGATTTTTGTTCCAAAGAAATTAGATTGTTACCATTTTCGTTTCCCTTCGGGCAAATATTTAGATATGTGGCTTGGACCTGTCTTGAATCGTGCTAGTCAAATGGGTTCAATTAAAGTACTCGCATTCTATATGATTAACTTAGCAAAGGTTAATTTTTTAAACTGGGTGCCAAAACCTTTTCAGATTGATAAAGTAACAATAATTATTGACGAAATAAACAGTCTAGCCTCAATGGATGGGAATATCGAATGCCAAAAATTAATCATTCAAGATTGGGATTTAAATCTCTTTGGGTCTCCTCTGTATTTGTTGGAGATACTATCTAAATTCCTTACAGAAAAGATTTTCTTGACACTTCGTTGTTCCGATTCAAATGAAGCTTTAAAAATTTTTTGTAATTTCTGCAAAGAATTAATAAGTGGGGACTTAAAAAGTGTGAATGTTCATCATTTAGAGATTGCATTTGGGACTGTTAAAAGTTTTCTTTTGAATTCTTCTTCTGTTGAAGATCTTGTTAAATCAAGATCGGTTACTTTTGGAATGAAGTTGTCATTTAATAATAGCTTTTCATTTGAAACCGATGAAGTTATAAATCTGAAAGATTTTTTTAACGTTATCGCTAATAGTCATATTGAATCGTTTGCCTTTCATGCAGAACAGCCAGTTCATAATTCTATAATACTACCTTCAAGATTTTTTAAAACCCATAGACCCTGGAAGTATCTCGAATTGACAGGTCATTTTAAAGGAAGAGACAATATTGATGAAATTGAAACGACATCGATCGTTCATTTCAATTGCGTAAATTTCATTTCAGATGAAGAAAATCTTCTTTCACATTTGCTAAAGAAGTGCATCAACTTAAGGAAGTTAAACTGCTGTGTCAGCCAAGAAAGAATGGATGTGAATACACTGATCGGATGGAAAGAGATCGATAACATCGAAACACTGAATTTGGATTTTCATACAGTGGACCATCGTTTTCCTTCTCCAATAACTCTTTTTAAAAACCTCAAAAAATTAAAAATACAAATGTTAAACTGCACTACTTACGAGAAGGAGATAAGTAAAGAGTCAGTTGTTGATCGGTTGATGCAGATGGTTTCTTCTCTTCCTCTTTTGACCACTTTGCTTCTCCGTCCCTCTAATAACGAAATTTCTTATCAGTTCTTGAAAAGACTAACCCATTTAAGAGATGAAGAAAAAAAGTTAATTCACTTAAAGAAACTCATTCTCAATGACGTTCCAGTGAATCTATTTGCAGTGGGAGAGTTCATCGAAGAATACAAATGGGAGATATGTCAAATAGGTAAGTTAGTGATTTTCTTAATTAACAGCGTTATTTATTGCATTTGCTCGAAGATTTAATACAAGAGAAGAAATTTGTTCTTTTTATATCAAATATGAATAAAAGATAAGTATTTATCGTACTTAATGTGCAGTGACAACGACTTCTGTACATAATACTTGCTTCCTCGATTTTGTTCAGACTGGTTCTGGTGATGATGAAAATCTAAACGTGTCAGTCTCTTTAAGCCTTATTTTCTTACTGTTTAATCTCGGACTGGTTTTTTCCCTACATACACTTCTACATTATTTAATACCTGATCTATATCGCATTTCTGGAATTCGAAATTTTCTTTTTTAAGAATTCAATTTATATTTTGGGAATTTATTGTCATAGAAAGCTCCACTAAGTACATAAATGATTTTAATTTTATGCTGTTAAATGCATTTTAACGAGAGGCGATCAGGAAGAGAGGTTAAACCTACTATACACAGAGTGAGTCAAAAGTCTGTGACCCCCTTCCTGTCTTGGATACCAATGTGTTCTATCTTGAGGAACTTGAGGGTGTTCTATCTGATGGAGCACAAATATTTCATCATCTCAAATATGCAAATTAGGACACATCAAATTCTACCTGGAAAACCTTAAGAGATACTGCAAGCTCTGCAACATTAACACCTTGATTCCTGTCAAGATTGAGTCAAGGGATGAGTTGCCATAGGAGGAAACAAGAGCAACAGAGTCCAAAGATCCTGGGTTCAACCACCTAGTGGTTTTTTTTCTTCTGAATACCATTTGCCAGGCATGCAAATTATTTCATGCACCATCCTCATCCTGTTCTGGCAAGTTCCACAATTTACCATAAAGTCACCAGGTTCCTGTGTAATTGGTCTAAAAAGGCATGTTAAAGCTGAGAAAAAATCAGACCAAAGCAAGATGGCACAGTATACTAACCAGGAAATGATCAAGACGGTCCTCTGTTTTGGTGAGAAGAGGCAAAATTATCATGCAACAACATGCTGTATCAAGAAAGATAACCCAATCAACGCCAACCATCACACAAAGCAATCAGATGGATTGATGAGTCAGATGACTGTAAGCAACGAACAGTAGAGGAACCTATTCTTCTTTTGCAGAGCTTGCAATGAGGATTGAAGAGCTTGCTCATCGGATTTTGGTGAACTTTTTTGTGTTTGGAATTTGGTGTTGAGCAAATGTGCAATTGGAATTTTTTGTATATCTCTTACAATTTGCGAGATAGAATTTTGGATGTGTCCTAATTTGCATATTTGAGATGATGAAAGGTGCTCCATCTGAAAGAGCACCCTCAAGTTCCTGTTCATTCCCTGTATTGGAATTTGCGTAACTACATTGGTATCCAAGATAGGAAGGGGATAACAGACTTTTGATTCGCCCTGTATAAATGGCGCTAGTGAACTGCAACAGAATGACAGAGACGCTGGGAAACCGTTACAGAAGATGGCGGCATCCCTTTCAAGCAGTGCCGGATTCAGATTTGATAGGGCACTAAGCTATTGAAGGTAATGGGTGCCTTTATATCGGCAGCTGTTCTAAATTGAGTTTTTAAGGCCTCTAAAAGTGGGGCCCTAAGCTATAGCTTGTTTAACTTATACGTAAATCCTGCACTGCTTACAGGAGCGCTCCAACCTGAAGCAGGAACGTTAAGAAATGAAGAGTTCTCTGTACTGTCTTTCTTGATGAAGTTGATGGAGGCCTTACAGTACATATTGGGAAAGAAAGCACACAGAATTCCGACCGGTTTTGCCTTTTATTCTTGGCTTTGTCAAGGATACAAATGAAGAGGCACGCAAGATGCCTTTTTATATACAGATGATGTTGGTATAAACAGTCAATGATTGGTGGATACAAAATCATACATTGGTTGGATACAACTTCATTGATAGAGTTCTCTCACTATAAGGTGAAATGAAAGAGTTTAATATCACTTTATCGCGTTTAATAGAGTTCTCTCACTTTATCGCGTTTAATAGAGAGTAATCTCGTGACGTCGCAGTGACATCACACTGCCCAAACAGCCATATTGCAGGGCAAACCGTGGCTGAGAATGCAGGGATTTCTTGCATTGAGGTGCAACTTTAAGGTCATCAACCAATAAACTTGCGTTGTCTAATTACGCGAAACAATTAAAGTATCCTTCAAAAAGAAGACATATTAAAAAACTTAAACTTGGCGAAGGAATTTATATAAGAAACCCTTAAGCAATGAAGGAAGATGAGTGGATGAACGATCCTTCACTTTGGCCCTATTTAGAGTACGGAGACGTTTACAACTACCTCATTCAAAACTGCGAGAGTATTTAATATGCATGATTTATTTGTTCGTTTGTCCTTAAAAAGTTCCACATTTTCCGAGCTATTAAGTTTATTATTGTCTTTGGATTAGATTAGAATTTCCATGGTTTCATCAATTTTTTTTAAATTCACGATCTGTGTGAATGATATAATTAGCAAATTTTGATTATTATTTGTATATTTTTTGGAATTAATATGTTCTCTATACGTATGTAAAATTTGTCACATATGTTGCAGGTTAATTTGTAAATTTAACTATTATCAAAGGTTAAACAAACTTTTTCCGGGAATTGGCACAATATTAAAACAAAGTGAAATAAAGGCAAAATACCAGAAAAAATAATAAAGGGAAAAATGTGGATTACAATATTAAGAAAAAAGAAAAAACACTCTTTGACCACAACAGAAATAAATTTGGAAAAATACGACCTGGAAGCGCTTTTCGAGGGCGAAGCTCTCATCATTCAGCAGATTCAGGGAGTAAAATGGGAAAATCCGATGATACTGATTGAAGTAAAGGGGGGACGAGTATTTATAGCGAAAATAAGCCAATCATAGAAACAAGTCAAACAGAGCAAGAGAGAATCAATGATTGGTTAAGCTGACCCACCATTGAATTAATTGGGAGTCGCTGATTGGGCCCCCATCAGAATTAAGTAAGAGATTGCTGTCAGTTGATTGAATGGCCATACTCTCGAAAGCGTCCAGCAGTCTTTTTTTGTTTATTGATTTTATAAGCTTCAAATTGTTTATGGAGACTTCGTGTCCTGTGTTTAGGGAATGTTTGGCGACGGCGGAGAGGTTGCTTCTACCATATTTTGTGTGGCGCAGATGATCCTTGAAACGGGTTAAAATGCTGCGAGACGTCTGGCCTTTGTAAATCTTCGGACATTGGGGGCATTTTATTTCATAGATACCAGATTTCTGGTGCTGGGGAACCTTGTCCTTCGGGTTGCCTAGTAAAAATCTTGCTTGGTTTGGGTTCCTAAAACAAAGGGAAAAATTATGTAGTTTAAAAACTGAATTGAGACCTCTAATCAGTTGTTTATTGTAGGGTAAGGAGATGGTCATTCTATTTTCTTTCGATTTTCGAAGGGTAGTGATGTCTGTAATAAATTTGTTAAATTTCCTTTTTCTAAGAAGGTCTGTGATAGTATTGGGGCTGTATCCATTCTTAGAGGCAATTTTCTTTATCATGGAAATTTCTTTTTTAAACACCGTGGCACTTAAGGGAAGATTAATGGCTCGGTCTATCATTGAAATAAAAGTGGACATTTTTTGGTTCCACGGATGGCTAGAATCGGATGTAATGAAATTAAGACGATTGGAGGGTTTACGGAACACATCAAAAGCTAAGGAATCCCCATTTCTTAAAATCAAAATGTCCAGGAAGGCTAATTTACCGTCGACTTCTTTTTCAAAAGTAAATTGAATGGTAGGGAAGAAACCGTTGATGTATTCAATAAATTTCTCCAATTCACACACACTGGTATCGAAAATAGCGAATACATCGTCAACATAGCGGTACCAGACTTCGGGAAAGTAGTGATTCGAATTCTTGAGAATATTTTCGAAAGATTTTAGGAAAATGTCCGCCAAAATTGGGCTAAGACATGACCCCATAGGAGTACCGTTATTCATTTTGTATATTTGCCCTTTATATAAAAATATATTATTATTAACACAAAATTTTGTTAATCTTAGGTATTCCTCAATCTTGACAATGGGTACCTTGTTTTTAGCCAAAATATTTTTGAGAAAGTCAAGTGTTTCGGGGATGGGGACATTAGGGAACAGTGAGACAACATCAAAAGATACTAAAATCTCCCCGGGTTTGATTTTCCTATTCTTCAGTATGTTGGCTAATTCTAGACTATTCTTAACTGAACTGTCGAATTCTGACACCTTGAGGGTTTTTAGGAAATTGGCCAGAAACTTAGAGATAAGGTACAAAGGTGAATCGATATTGGAAACTATGGGTCTCATTTTATCCCCCGGTTTGTGTATTTTTGGTAGGGCATACAACTTGGGTAGTGTCGGATTGGTGATTATTAATGACGATGCTAAGCTATTAGGGATAGTGTTGGGGCAGTTTTTGACGATATCTTTAGCAGCGCTTATAAGTCCGGTTAAAGGGTCTTTTTTCAACACTTCAAAATTGCCTTCGGAAATAATCGTGTCTACCCTTTTAAAATATTCGGCTTTGTCTAAAATGACTGTATTGTTTCCTTTATCGCTTTTTAGATAAAAGCAGTCTCTACTTTTGAGGGATTTAATAATTTTCGCGTTTTGCTTATCTGTAGTAGAAACGACATAATTGTTAAAGTTGGTGGACAGAACACTTTTACACTGGTCTCTTATAGATTTTTTGCTAGAATATGGTAAAAACTTAAGACCGCCCTCTATTTCGCCCACTAGATTCTGGACGTCATTGAATTTATTATTTAAAGAGAATTTCAAACCTTTGGATAGGAATTCCATTTCCAAATCGTTAAACTGTAAGCTAGTTTGGTTAATCACGTTGTCGCTGCCTTTTCTTAACGAATTCGTAGAAGTAGTTGATGGAGATTGATTTTTGATGATCAGCTTAAGTTTATCGGATAATTTTTTGTTTTTTATATCAATTTTTCGTTGATTGACCGTGTTCATTTTAAGCATGAACTTGTCCCATTCTTTTTTAACCATCTTATTACTAAGTTTTAAATGAAGAGAATAAGCGTTGGCCTGAGTAACCGTTAGCTTATAGTTGAGGAAACCGATTTCCATACAAAGCCTTTTAGTATTAACTGAAGGTAGAATGTTAGCTAAACATGGGTCTTTGGAATTCTTAAAACAAATACAATTAATAAAATTGGGGAAAACTTTCTGAGATTTACAGCAATTAAGAAAACAAATATCGGCTTTAAGTGACCTAATTCTATAATTTAACTTAAAGAATCTATTTAAATCGCTATTACTCATGGTAGCCTGAGTAGCCATGATTAAACAAACTTTTTCCGGGAATTGGCACAATATTAAAACAAAGTGAAATAAAGGCAAAATACCAGAAAAAATAATAAAGGGAAAAAAGTGGATTACAATATTAAGAAAAAAGAAAAAACACTAAAAGGCTTTGTATTTACCCTTAACAAAATGCTATCCACGACATTTATCCATTTTGCACGGCGATCAGAGTCGCCTGGAAACCGGTGGAAAGAAATTTCAGAATTTATTTTGGCCCGATTGAACAATGCACCGCTACGCACGTTCTCACCATTATTAAATTGGTTAATTATTAAATTGAAGACATGGTTTAAAACATAAAATATGGTGCTCTGGAACGACGACTGGTGCGCCGACCCCAGAGGCGACCACTACAAGAACCTCAGGCCCACTCTCCTGGCAAACAAAAAAATTACTCCGAAATGGCTCACATTCGATCAAAGATCCTTACTCTTTAGGCTAAGAAGCGGCCACGCACCAATCAAAAGTTTTTTATATAAGTTAAAAATCGTTTCATCAGACAAATGCTCATGCGGAACGCCGGAAACTGTCGGCCACATTCTGCTTGAGTGCCCTAATTACCGACAACAGAGGGAGCACATGTCCCAACTAACTGCCAACCCCTTTACTGTTGCCAACATCCTCTTAATAACTCGGGGAGGAAAGCGCAAAAAGCGGAGAAATATACTTTCCCTCGTCCAATTTCTACAAGATACGAACCTTCTCGATAGAATCCTCGGCCCTCTCAAGACCGTGGATCCCCCCAGTGACTTGAACTGAATTTTCACCTCTGTAACTGAAGAAATCAGCTAGTCTCCCCATTGGAGGGAGATGAAAGCTACATTGAACTGAACTGAACTGAACTGAAACATATTAGTAAAATCGCAGAAACTTTAGCACATTTTAATGCTATCAAGATGGTTTTTTTTTTTGCCCTACACACTCTGCGCCCTCTGCCCATGGTTATCAGAAACGGGCGTTTGTTATTGTTTACTGATTACTCTCAATAGCGAAGCTAACGAGAGAGACAGGCTCCGGCACTGAAAAGTCACCTGACCAAGATAGGTCTATTAACAATGTAAAGGTTTGATTGTTGCTAGACCTATTTTGATTAGGTGACTTTTCAGTGCCGGAGTCTGTATTTCTCGTTGGCCTCGTCTCAGTAGGTAGGGACGTCATGGAGACAGTATAGTTTATAGGGAGTGCAAGTGTGATGTCATTCTTGGGCGCTCTTCAGTTGCGTGACTCGATTTGGTTCCAAACAAGTCTTCTCGCTTCGGGATTTAACATTGGTTCCAACGGAATAAAATCGCTTTGGTAGTATGGTGATTCTAACCAAAAAAGTTCATATGAACACGGGTCCGAATATGAACGATAACTGAGATACGAGAAATAAAAATGACGCCACCAAGATCAACAAGTTAATAAATCAGGTTCTGTTAAAGCCTAGAATAATGAAATTCGGCGGAATAACAGGGTACATAAAACTGTGTATACCGTTAAAATTCGAATCCAACAAGAAGTTTCCGAATTACGTAGTCAAAATTATAGCAAGTGCTGGTTAGTACTCACAAGTGAACACGTGTTATGATGACGCTAAGTGGTGCTAAGTGTATTAAAAAAAGAGGTTTAGGCTCGGGTTTAGGAAATCGAAAGTTCGCATATTGTGTAGTCTATGGAAGGCCTGCAATGAACCATGGGACACCCTTCAGCGCGCAATGTTGCAGTGGAAACTCTGGTGAGGTGCAACAGCCAATAGGCCTAAAAACGATAGAGGTGGCGCATAGGGTTTCAATAGTATTACAAAGCATTTCAATTTCGTTGACATAAATGTTAATCAACCTTTGTATCCAATTCTACCTATTGTTTCCGGTTTTTTTTTCTAAAATTTCTAAGACTACAGCAAGTTGATTGATTGCAAACTAATCTAACAAATTTTTAAAATATACATGTATTATTACTAATACTAAATATTTTAGTCTTTTTGTGGGTAATATCTGAATGAAATTTAGAATTTCTGATTTATTGAAATTTGACTATTTTTTAATATATATAGGTGGGGACTTTATATCAACACAACGAAAACGCCTTCTAAATATGCGTGCGGAGCTCCCGACATGGTTGGAATCTGAAGAAACACTCGACCACCTCATCGTGCACCTGGAAGCCAACGAGATCATGAGGGACGGTAGACAAGGCCAGTCACAATCGATGCAAATAAAAAATCTCTTCGCAGAAATGAGCTATAAAGAACCTCAAAGAATTGTTGTTGAAGGTTCCTCTAAAACGGTGAATAAAGTCTTCTGTTGCAAGTTATTAAGAGACTGGGCCACATATAAATATATTCAATATAATGAGTGTGATCTTGATTCGGTTGGTTCGAATTTCAACATTGTATTCCATTTAGACGTCAAAGACTTGAGCAGCGGTACCTCCATTGAAGAGCTACTTATCAAAACATTCCCTGGGGAAAAGCTATCCGAACATGATATCATTACTTGGATTTCAAAAATTCAGTCTTTGAGTCTTTTAATTTTGGAAAATTACGACGAAGCAAACGAAGAAGCGAAAACAGCATTGGAACCACTTTTCCAACGTCAACTATTTCCATTTATGCACGTGATTATGACATGCAACAATAGAAATATACATTTTACCCAACAGATTTTATCGCCAACAGTTAAGCAAGCTCTTGAAAATAATCAACAGGTAGAATCTTATTTTAATAGGAGCATAGTAATTAAAAGGTTCCACACACCATCAGATGACAAGTGCAAGAAGATGGCTACTGAAGTAAAAAACACTTTGATGACTTTCGGTTATAAAGAAACTGAAGACACTTTGGAGTGTCTTTTTTTCCCTATCTCTTTGTCTATAATGATACAGAAAGCAAAAGAAGTGACACTTCAACCTAAAACATCCATTTACAAGAATTATTTCAACTACGTTTTAAAAACGTTTTCAGATACTGACAGCGAAGTAAATATTTTCGAGTTGCCTGTTTACACATCTTCAATTGAAGAGAAATGTCTCCACTCATTGCATCGCTTTGGAGAATTTGCTCTCCAAAAAATGGTCAAACAAGACTCTGTATGCATGACCGAAGACGAACTTGTTTCTCACTGTGGGGATAAAAATATTTTACGACTGGGCTTTCTGGTCAAAACATCTGCCTCTTACGAACCTATTGATAATAGCTTTGTTGAGTTTGCGGCTGCCTTTTCCAGCTTCAAAGTGCTTCAAGAGGCTGGGGATGGCGCCATAAAAAAAGAAATTGAACGATTAGTGAAAGAAGGATTACTGCCAACTCGTGACTCCCTTTATTATCCTTTTATTGCAGGACTATTGAACGACAAAGCGTCAATTCTTTTCGAGGCTCTCCTGCCTCAATCCTATTGGTTCAATTTGGAAGATTTATATTTTATAAACACTCTCGTAGAAATTACAGATATCCATTCTTTCTTGGACTCCTTTCGACACTTGCTGCCTTCGTTCGTTCCTCCGTACTATGTTATCAATAAAGAACTTGAATCATTACCCATTCACTCCCTCCTCTTGGATTCGGCACTCGAATGCGGCCTAATTCAACTCCTCCAATGGAATCCTCTTGTAACTTCTCTAAACACAAATGTTCCAATCAGTCATTTACAAATGAAGTTCGTTCGGGAAAAGTTTACTAGGAATATTGTAATAATCGATCGGGAAAATGACATGAAATTTAAGACAGAAAATTACATGAAATGTAAGACACTTTCTTTATATTTTGAGAGAATCATTGAGTTTGATGACTGGTCCAAAGTCCTTCGTTTAGCTGCATCAACTATGAGTGAAAGATTATGTTTACATTTTAAGGACATACCAAACTCATATTTCTTATATGATCTTTATAGAAAATTAACCGAAGGAGAATGGAGGGGGCAAACGATACATTGTTTTTATTTAGAAATTTTATTTTTTGATGTAGATGCTTTTCGTATTTTAGCTGAACTCGTGAAAAGAAAAAAAATCACACACGGGATTCATATATACGTCAATAAAGCGCCTATATGTGAAGAATACAAAAATGCGATTGAAGCTAGTTTACAAGCCTTCTTACATCTGATTCACACAGAAAATATGTCTGATGTTTGTATTACTAATATAAATGATAATTTAACACCCACTTTCGATTTCGGTTGCTTAAGTGAAGCAAAAAATATTCGAATCAAATCGTTGTTTCTCAAAGGTTCTATGAGCCTTTTGACTACACACAAAAATTTGAATCTTTCAGTGGAAGAAGCAATTATACTCAGCTGGGGAGATGAAATGGAGAATTCTAAATTTATCCAAACGCTCAAAGGAATAAAATGGTTGAGATGTACAACCGAGTGTTTTGATTCACTGGCTAAGAACGGTTTTCCAAATTTGAAAGAACTGGAAGAATTGACAGTAGACTTTGGAAAGTCGTTGCATCTGAATGCTTCAATTTCAGATCTAATTAATTTACGAGTTTTAACTCTAAATTTCATTGACATCAAACAAATTTCGACAGATTGTGATTTCTCTTTTACTCGAATATTTTCCTCTCTTCCTTTGAGAATATTTGAAATTATTCAGATTCCTTGTGAAAATTCCTCCTTTGATTGGCTTGCTGACTCCGTCATGAACAGTTTGGAAGAAACATCAAAATCTGTTTTACATTTGAATGAACTAATCATTGCCTTTGCTTGTGAAATAGATAGATGTAAAGGTGACAGTAGAGAAGGTCGTAATCACACCGAGACTAAATTCAATTGGAATGCTTTGAAGGATTCAGAAGGAATGAAATTAATTCAAAAATTACTGCAAACGAATCTATTGCAAAAGTTTTCTTTAGTAGATTATTACAGGAATCTTCCACTTGATCTTCAGTCTATTTTTACTTTGGACGATGGCTACAATATCAAAGTGGAACTCCACGGATCGGATCAGTTGCACTCTCGCCGCAGTCAATGGGAATATCGATGGTTGGAGATATCTAACAAATACTGCATTACTTCACTAAAAGAGTAAGTTTAATTGGAGTATCTCTATAATTGAAGGCAAGAGGCTTTCGCTTCGTATACGGCATGTAGATATTTAGATAATTATCTTGCTCATTATTTATTATTGATAGGATATAATACAAAAATCTTATAATGGACGTATTAGTAAGTCTGTCATAATATTTACGAGGACTATACAAAAAGTAAGTTCCGTTTTTAAATTATGCCGCTGTAGCGCAGTTCTGAGTATGCGCATGCTTGATGCGCTTGGTTAGGTTATTTATTGCCATCGTACCTGTGCCAATTTTAAAGCTTCGTGGTGAATGTTTATAATGTATTAGAAATCAAGATACTCGCCACTTTTGAAGTTCGTTCTATGATTTGTTTTATGAAGGTGATGAACATTAAAGCGGCTGAAATCCACCGTCATATTTCATTCACAATATTGTCCGCCCACACTAAGCTCCTCAGACACAAAATATCTTTAAGGTGTTACGCTGGAAACAACTGAATTATTCTGCCTGCAGTCCAGACCTTGCACAAAGTGATTTCTGTGTTCAAGCAACTGGAATCTTTCCTCGATGAACAGCGGTTCCAGAACGATAACCAGATCAAAAAAGCCACTGCTATGTGATTTTCATCGCAGGCGGCACCTTTCTATGCTTCAAGAGAATACAACACCTGGTAAAACGCCACGACAGTTGCCTGAACAACGGTAAAAACTACGTAGAAAAGTATTGTAAGGTATTTTCTTCAAATAACAGCAATTAAATTTTCTGGATTTTTTTTAATTGACCCATTGGAACTTATTTTCTGGATAACCCTCGTAATTATTAAATTAAACGTCATATTTTTTATTTACAAATTAAATGCGGTTTGAAGTCGCATTCAATTGAAAATTTCGCACTGAGTACTCTACAAGGAGTCCACGTAAGTAGAATGCGAGTCAAAACTTGCATGTTTTTGTGTTTTCCATATTTTTTATGCATTCACAATCTCAAGTGAGGTTATTAATTTATTAATGTACCAAATCGTATGAATAATATCAAATTTGATACGAAATTACCAAGTTCGGCAGCCATGCTGTAGATATCGAGCCAAACCATACAAGGCCAATGCGCGGGATTATTCTTCCAGCAATTTTCCGCAATTATACGAATCAAGCAAACGATGTTTTTCTTCATACGGCAAAGGATTGAAGTTAGTCATGCTATATTAGATGCCGGTGGACGAGCGTGGCCTATGCGTGTGGAGCGATGTTTAGCCTACATGGATGCGCGCGCAGCTAATCTGCCATCATGAGACGTCAGGAATGACGTACCTAAATTTTTCCTCTATATTGCGAGTAAGCGCGAACTCTGAGTGTCCTAAGTAAAAGAAGATAAAGTAAATATACCATTCAATAAAAATTTATAATTTTTATTATCATCAAATTTTTAATTCATTTTTATTTTGTTTCTAAACCAACGACTAACAATTGCCTTGACCAATTTGGATGCAAAAAAGTTCACGAGCTTGAGGAAATTTACATTTAAGTCACCGAGAAGAAAAACGACAGTAAACGAAACGACATAGAACAAACGCTGAAGAAATATTTACCGATTCTAATCATCAAATACGATTATAACCAGGTTTGAATGTCGCTTCTTTCAAAATAAAATTAAAAAAATTCAAACTGTTAGCGATGGCAACACAGCTAATATGGACGATCCGTACATGGATATGCTGCAGACTATCCCAAAATGATTTGTACCTATTAGTCAAGCATACATCATATGTGCAAGATTATATATACGACTGTATCATCCTGTTAACCATTTTGTTCAATGCACTAAAACCAACGAGCAACAGCACAATTTAAAGCCTGAACACACATTTCGCAGAGAATACATGATACAACAGTCCGTATTTTGTCCTTGAGATTATTGGTGTCACAACTTGTTTGCTATACACACATTCCTTCCATACTCCATAACCAGAAATCATAACGATCTACTTCGGAATCTGCTGATCGTAGCTGCTATGGTTGGGTTAAGTATGTATATCTCTATCTAATACAGGTCATTAGATGTGCTACATATGGACTATTGTAATAATGGAGAGAGATGACCAAATAAAGATCCGCAAAAGCATTTCACTTATTGAAGATTAACTGTACGTAGGTGTTGTAAATGTCACATATATCTGAGAATTGTTAATGCTGTTGAAACAGTGTTACAATTCTTTTGATTTTAATACCCGATTGTACAACAGTATTATACCCTTATCCATTGTATATTTGTCATCGCTTTTTAAAGGGCAATTTTGTATTACATTATAGTTAAGCCAACCGTAACATCTAAAGCCCTCAATGGAATGATCAATTTACAAAAAATAAATAAATAAATAAAAACAAACAAAAAAAAACGTAAATTAATTCTCAGCCATGACTTATTATCATACTTCCTCCCTCAAGGAATTATCATCCGTATTCCCCCTTTTTTTTTTTTTTTTTTTGTTAATCGGCCATTCCAAAAGGTTTCTAGATTTTACGTTTGACTATTCACGCTGTTGTTGATCTTATAAGTATTTTTAGACTTTGTTATTGTTGTTTTGTAAAAAAAATATTTTTTCATTTTTATTTTGCTCTTTCTTCATTATAATTAATTATTAATCGCAATGCTTATCGATAAATCTATAATTGAAAAGGTTTATTTTGAAATTTTTAAGTTATTCATTTTTACAAATTAAAATGAGAATTGAATAATGATTGAATAAAATAATTTTTCTTGAATATAGCAGAATCTTTTCTTTATAAACTTCAATTGTTCAACTCTAAAAATGAAAGAAACCCCAATGCTAGTAAATAACGATGAAATAAATTTCATTACCATTTAAAATCTGCATCTAGGAATTGCTTTTTAATTTATTAAAACTTCAGTATCAGAGCAGCTTCTATTTAGCTCCCCTTCAAAACTAATTCCTATCTGCGTCGATACAGGAGATAATACTTATATGTTTTAATTGGCATTTTAGGCTTTAGTGTAATGCTTAACAATTTTTTGTAATGCACCATTTCAATGAAGTCTCAGAAAACAAACCCCGAGAAGCAAATATTTAATGAAAAATATTAAACTACACGTTAAAGTTAGTTACGTCTGCTGTATTATCTATAAACGTAAACAAAATATTTTGGACTTAATCTTGGACTGCTACAATGTTTGTTATTTACGTTTCTGTTTTGCACTGAACATAAATATTAGGTTAATACATTATGAAATACTCCTATCTCGTTAGCGTATACTCTATTTGCGGAGAACTAGGTTGTTTCCTTTTTTATGTTCTTGACCTTAGATGTATCATTTTACGCATACTCAAAGATCGAGAATACTTATTGGCATATAAAAAAAAAAATGATGCGCAGAATTGACAAAATTACTAGCTACGCTTCAAAGAAAATTCCATTAACTTACTATTTAATAAAAGAAGAGACTTGTATTTACCTTTTATTTCACCACTCTTATGATCACAACGCCTGAACCTTGCGTGCGTTCAGTAATGTCATCTCAGATAGCTCTCCACTTATTAAGCTCAGCTACTGCTTCAAACTGAAATGCAAACAGGGAGTATTAGTCTTTCAATTATGATTTAAAAATTGACTACTTAAAACATTATTAAGAACATCAAAAAAGTAAAGATTTAAAGAGCCACCAGAACTAGTAAAGTCCAAGAATGAGCGCGGGCTTTATATCAGTTAGAATTGAACAGGTAATTTGTTTTATAAACTAGCTACTCGCCCATTGATTCTTGCTCTTTTCCCTCAATTTATTCTACACATTTTAAAATTTTAAATTTAACAACTTTTAAAATTATTTCAAGATACTGACTCCGGTATCTTCTTAGAAACCTATTCGGAATAATTAAGAGAAGCGCATTTCCCGCCAAAAATGTAATCAGCCATGTGGATTTGTGCTCCTGCGCAATTATTATTGCGCATGTGGTCGAGGATGTGTTTGCCATCTCTCGGCAAAATCTGAAAAGAAAGCGAAGAACAGTCGCGATTATTATTTAGTGAAGGATGGATTTAATTCATAACGGATATAATGAGATTTTTTTCAATTTCAACTCATATGTGTTATTTTAAATTTTTTTGATGAAATTAATAAAATTCTATTAGTAAACAAAGCATATGCTTAAATAATGCGTATTAACATCTGAAATTCCTTGCGGGAGTATGGAAGCATAGCAAGAAGTCTAATATCGTAGCGAAATCCTACAGAGACCGTACAGAGATAATTAAACAGACTTTTTGAGTTGTTGATTCGAATAAACAGTTGATCCCGGCATGCTTGCAAGATATCGAATACTTCCTTGAAATCCTCTGCGCAATCTTGGGAGAATTCCCGACAGAATTTTCCGATCTTGGGAGTAATTAAAAGTGATCGAAACACATGGTTTTTCAAGAGACCACAAAACTCTGAGGAATTGTTCTAGATACAGGTAGCTCTCTGTGCTTTCTATAAAAATTCAAAAATATCTAATGATTTATCTCATCTTCCTGACTGCAACACGAAAACTTGCCCCTATTATCAGCAAGTAGTGGCAAAATATTCCCAGTTAAAATAATTTCTTCAATTCAATGGTTACTCACTGACGTTTATTCGTCTTGTTCTCTTTCTACAGTTTATTTCAAAACGCATGTCTGAAGTGAAAGACTCCGGCGTCTTCTTTAGAAAATCATTTCCAATATCTGCGAGGAACGAATTTCCCGCCAAAATCCAGGAAGCCATTTTGTTTATTTCGTTGCGTATGCCGCGATCTCTGGAAAGAATCGATAACGAATCGCTAATTTTGCTTCTTGTTGTTGTCATTCGTCGTTTCTTCGATCGGTGTTATAGCTATTGGACAAAAATTATCCAGGTGTCCCAGGTATCATTAAAACTTCCCTCAGATGGCACAGGAAGAATAACGGAATACTCTATTCTGCAAAAAATACGATATCGAAAAACACTAATTTGATCTCTGGGTGTTGAATTATCCTGTACATGTTCATTAATAATTTTATCACGTCTTTGATTTGGCGTGAATTAAAATTCTTTATAGACCACTTTTTTAGGGAGAAGACTAAAAAAAGAAAGAAGCCGTATTTTTTCAAGTATGTATTGTTTTGATGAAGATGTATTGTACTTTCTTGTATGTTTGGAAACCTCTTTCCCATAAAAAAATTTAATCAAGAAAATTTGTATCATCACTCAGGCAGGGTTTCAAACATCTCAAAATATTCCTTAATTAAAATTTTACCATTTGTTGAAAAATACAGTGTCCCAAATTGATGTATACACTCTTTGAAACGTTATAACTCAGCAACGAAATGAGATAAAGATATAAGGTTCGTTGTATTTTATTCCTTAAATTTCTTTAAGCCTGTACATGTTCAAAATGTCCACCTTCTGCCACAGTACACTCCCAACACCGACATCGAAGAGAGCGACATACCGACTGGATTGAAGCTAATGGAATATCAATCATGGAATGTTCAATCTGATTTCTTAATTCCGTCAGTGTTTGTGGCTTTGTGGCGTACATCGTATTCTTTAATGTTCCCCAAAGGTAGATGTCGAGAGGGGTTAAATCGGGAGATCGAGGCGGGAACTCCGTAGCACTTCCTCTTCGTCCTATCCATCTGTGATTGAATATGTGATCGAGGAAAGTCCTCACATCAACATGAAAGTGAGGTGGAGCCCCGTCTTGTTGGAAGTAAACCTCATTTCCATTCTCGAAGAGATCATTAAGACGTGGAATTCCAACATTTGCAGGTACTTTTTTGTGACAGTACGTTCGAAAAAGTACGGCCCAATTAATCCCCTGGAGGATAAACCACATCACACCAAGCTTTTCCAGCATCGTATGGATCATACACAACAAACCTTATATTCCTATCTCATTTCGTTGCTGAGCTATAACGTTTCAAAGAGTGTATACATCAATTTGGGATACCCTGTACATAAAGTAAGCACGTCTTTTGATCTTTTTTAAATGATGCAACCATAATATTTTTGAAATATAGGCTCACTTCTTTATTAGCATTTCATTGTTATAACGTGAATGAAACCTTTTTATAGTTATAAAGGTTCAAATATCAAATGCATATATAAAAAGTGTGTAATAAAAACACTTTTCACTTTGCAGAATTGTAAGGTTCCATATACATATAGCTTAAAGCAATATGGATAAATATCCCATTCTATATACACTCACTTCCAAAAGTTAAGCACGGAGAGGTAAAATGCCAAAAAATGGACAAGCACTGCTTTGATTGACATGAAATGGTGAAAGTAAGTATCTCTATGTCTATTCATGAAACAAAACAAAGAATTACATACAGAGATTAAAAAAAATATTGAATTTACATAAATTATAAGATGATGACATATTTGCGTCATTAACGAAATGATGTTTAAATGCAAAACAAACAACAAAAAAAACATTAATAGGGTATGTGAGCACCCCTCAACGTCATACAAAGTGTACAGCCTGTGATCATGCTTGTTACGAGGTGATCAACCACCGCAGAGTCCAGTAATAGCCATTCCTCCTGTAAGGCAGTTTCCAAATCGTTAAGAGTGGCTGGAGGTGGAAAACGTCTACATACAGCACGGCCGAGGGCATCCCAAAGATTTTCAATGGGATTAAGGTCCGGCGAGTAAGCCGGCCACTCCATACGCGCAATCCCCTCACTCTCCAGAAAGTCGTCAACGATGGCAGCTCTATGGGGACGGGCATTATCGTCCATTAAAACGAAAGAAGGACCAACTGCTCCAGTGTACAGTTTCACAATGGGGTCTAGGACTTCATCTCGATACCGTACAGCCGTCACAGAACCTCGCCTGTAGATGTGCAGGTCGGTGCGATATCCCAATGCAATCCCTGCCCAGACCATGATGCTTCCACCGCGGAATGCGTGATGTTCGATGATGTTCTCGGGCCGATTGCGTGTGCCTTGTTCCCTCGAGACCCTTACACGCTTATCAACGGGTTGTAGGGCAAATCTGGACTCATCTGTGAACATAACGTTGCCCCAATCCGACACAGTCCAATTCACATGCTGGCGGCACCACTGTAATCGTGCCTGTCTGGATTGGACGGATAAAGGAACACAAACTCGTGGTACCCGGGCGTACAGACCATTCATGTGTAGCCTTCGACGAACAGTAGTGGCAGATATCGTCTTACCAATGGCTGCTGCAACCATAGATGTCACCTGTGTGGAGGTCGATCTTCGATTCCGCTTGGCTACAACAGCAATATAGCGATCTTCCGAGGGGGTCGTAACCCTTGGACGACCGGCTACAGGTCTTCGGACAACTGTTTGGCTGGTTTGGAATTGTTTCCATAATCGTGAAATGACGGAATGATGAACGCCGGAGAAACGAGCAACATCTGTGATAGACTGTCCTGCTTCAATGCGTCCAACAGCCCGCCAGCGTTCAGAATCTTCCATTCGTCTTCTGGAAGCCATAGAAACACGTCTAGCTTGAAAACAAATCTTACGAATGTTCTAAACACCTTTTACCAGCACTTATATGCAACTCCTATAACCCTTCACAATGTCGGCTTCTTATACGACTACCTGTTTTGCATATTTCTCGACGCGAAATTGTGATTGGCTGTCACCTAACATATGTGCATACTTCCTTCTACATTTGGAGCAAATTTTAGCATCTTTAATTCAGATTGGCTTACGGAAGTTAACATTTTTTTCCCCGTGCTTAACTTTTGGAAGTGAGTGTATATATTGAAACCAACCTGGAAATATTGTCATTGGAGGATTTCAAAATTGTGTTCTCACACTACAAAGTGAAATGGAAGAGGTAGGAATAGATAGGGAAAAATTTTTTTAAATACTCTAATTTCTTAAATCCTGGCACTTCAATAATAGGTTGCAACGAGCGGTTGCGAGGAAGCTTGAGTGAAAAAAAGCAGCTCACAGATCCCGCGTGCGGGTATAAGTATATTATCTCTTTGACGTCCCTACCTATTGAGCGCGGTAAAGTGAACTCTGTCATTTCACCTTACAGTGTGAGAACTCTACTTAAAATTATACATCACTAAGGCAGATTTGGATTATAGAATTTTAGAAGAATATTGGCCTAATCTAACTTCAAATATAAAATTTACAAAAGTTCGTGTTTACCAAAATTCCTTCACTCTGATTACCTTTCACCACATGACCTACTGATATTTCTATATCATTTCACTGAAGCCTCTTAGTTTAGATCCCTCTAGTGTCCTTCAAGAGTCGCGAATGCCAATTGAAACGTATCAAATTTAGTTTAAATTTCTTCTAAAACAGATTTATTATATACATGAATTTTATGTCAGAGGCAATCATATTAGGTTAGGTTACAATTTTTATTATTGTTAAAATTAGCACCGCCACTCTGGGCATGAAACCTTGTGGAGTACACAATTGTGGGACGGGATTCCAGAAACAATTATCATTGGCATTTCATCTAAATTGAAGGCGCAGTTATTCTGAATGATTCGAAATTAATAATTAATAACCAATTCTTACAGAATGTTCAGAATATTGATTTCTATAATATCTAAGCGGTATACTATTCCCAATTACTATCAAAGAAGCAATCTTTATTCTAAACATATGTTTCCCACACTGAAATATTGTTTTTCGGTCTTTGAACTTGAGATTCCACTGAAGTTATCCAGAATCTTAGGTTTGATTTTTATATATATTACAAATGTGGTTTTATTTGGAGCAAAGAGAAGGAATTTATTCTTGCGAAGGAATTACTTTATTACATTCAAAATATAACGCCGTCTTTTTTGTCATGAAAATTCAAGTAAACCCGTCGTCCAACTGAGTTTCAGAGTGCTTTCGATACATGATCCCCGGTTCGAATCTAGAAAATCCTCATGTGCCTTAGTTTTTGTATATCCCGAAATGCATATCTCCATATTTTATAACTTCATATTCATCAATTGCACTAAGATAAAAGTAATACAACTAAATTTTCTCGTAATTAACTTTTTTTCTGAGTTCCTCATTATATGTTTATAACAGATTATAACAGGATTAGATGAAGGATTGATTATACAATCATCTATAACGCATAATATTTGATTGTAAATTTTCTTCATTGTAAATTTTATTGGATTGTAAATTGTATAATAATAAATTATAAAACTTAAACTCTTTATCGTATTTTCTTTATTGTACGTAAATTTCTGCTAATTATTTTCTGAGACTGTAAACAACAAAGTAAATAATAATGCTGTTTTCTTTAATTTCAATTAATTATCAGTTATAAATCCCTACCTGAGGATGACAACAAATATGTAATGGATTCTGATAACATCCAATTCATTTTAATTTCTCTTTCTTGACAATTTTATCCAAAAACAACGCACTATTATGATAAATGCAGAAAATAATACAGCAATATTCAATTTCATTTTTTTGTTTATTAAAATAAAAAAAAGACCCGCATATAATAAATTTAGTGAAATAGTGGTCTGGCGGCGGCGGCGGGAATCAATTTGTTTCCGCTGTTCTCATTCGCAAGTTTTTGGTTTGGTTTGGTGTCTTAGAAACTTTGGCGTCAACTACTAAGGTCATTTTGCGCTTTTTGCACAAGTTATATCTGTACGCAGCCCAGGACAAACACAAACATCCATACCCACGGCGGGCTTCGAGCGGGGGCCGCCCCCCCGACCAGGCGGACTCGAAAACTACAACCCTAGCGTCAATAAACTTCGGACACCAAGTAATTTGGCTAAAAAAACAGTGAAAAGTGCATACAGAGGATTGCAGGCTAATGAAAATAGATTTACTGAGTATATGTAACAATATCAACATCGATTTAGAATCGATTTAATGGTGTAAAATAATTTATTCAAATTTATGTAAAATTGCGTTGTCAACAGGTGTCAAAGAACTTCGTACACAAGGGGTCGCCAGCATATAGAACTTTCCTGAAGGCTGTAGAAACGCCCAGAATGCGTTGCATCAGGCTTTAAAAGCACCGTCTATGTGACAGACCACAGTGTTCGTGTTGTTTTGAACCATGGGACGTGGTAAGCCAGTAGAAACGTGTATACGGCAAAACATTATACAGCAGTTCCAGAATAACAAATCCCAGCGAGCTATTGCCCATGAATTATCAGTCCCACTCTCTACTGTTAATGGGATCATCAAGCGTTTCAGAGAAATCGGGAAAACAGAACCAGGGACTGCACCAGGCAAGCAGCGATTATTGAATGTTAGGGACCTACGAGTATTTCGACGTTACATTGTGAAAAACAGGCATGCTCCCATAAGTGAAATGACTGTTTGGGCTCGAGAATATTTTCATATACCCATATCCGAAAGCGCAGTCCGCCGTTACATCAGAAGATGCAATTATTATTTATACGCTACAAAGAGGAAGCCATTTATGAGCACTGTAGCTAAGCGTCGCCGGGTAGCATGGGCCAGAACCCATCTAAAGTGGACCCTTGCTCAGTGGAATAGTGTTCTGTGGTCCGACGAGTCCACCTTTGCAGTGTTGTTTGGCAACAACGGTCGCAAGGTGCTAAGGACCAAGCACGAAAGTAATCATCCCGACTGTTACCAGAGGAAAGTTCAGAATCCTGCATCGCTGATGGTGTGGGGCTGCATGAGTGCAGTCGGGACAGGATCGCTTCACTTTTGCAGGGCACTATTAACTCTGCTGCCTATATAAACATTCTTTAACAGCATCTGCGTCCATCCCGCCAAAAGTTGTTCAATAGAAGACCAAGCATCTTTCAGCAGGACAACGCGAAGCCTCATGCTGCTCGGAACACCAAGGCTTGGCTACAACAGCAGCGTTTCACGGTGCTTGACTGGCCTGCCTGCAGCACAGATCTGTCACCCATTGAAAATGTATGGCGCATTTTAAAGCGAAAGGTCAGACAGCGGCAGCCTCGAACACTGCAACAGTTGCGGGCGTGTATTTCCGAAGACTGGGATAAAATTCCAGTAGAAACAACGCAGAAGTTAGTGTCCAGCATGCCTCAACGACTTCGGAGCGTCATTCGTCGGAAAGGTGACACCACTCAGTGGTAATGTGCAATAAACGGTACGGTGTACGAAGTTCATTGCAACGTGTTGAAAACGGAACATTACAAAAAGTCGCTTATTTAATTTTCTCGTTTTGTTTTTATGTTAAAATGCTATATCACAGTTGTACTAAAGCTCTGTGCACTCAATAAAGTAATTTTCATTTGTTTACAATTAGTTTCGTTTTACTTATCCAAAATTCTGTAGGTGTCCGAAGTTCATTGACGCTAGGGTTGTAGAAAGCCTACGCCCTAGCCCTCTCGGCCACCTGACCGGCTACGTATTTCTGTATTTCCGTTTGTATTAAGTCTTTTCATAAAGTACATACTTCACCGTTTACTTCGAGCCATATAACGTAATGGAGTAAAAATGCGGACAGACTTTCTACTCTAAATTTGCGAGGTCAATATAACGAGCAACCAGTTGCTGAATCACTAGTACAGTAATAATGAAATTAGATTTATTTACATTCGAAAAAATTATTTGCTTAATTCTTATAAAAAATAAATAATCTTTTAATTAAATTTACACGAATTTCCCTGAACAGCGCATTATGAAAATTCCTATTTATTTTTTGTTCTTATTTCGATATATAGAGGACGCCAGTCATCTCTTTATTTATAAAATTGAATGCCATCAGGGATGGATGAAAGTAAAATCCATCCCTGATACCACGTAGTAGGACAAGGATTTCAACGTAACGTAAAATCCCATGTTGTAATTAATTTATGCTCGTCTTTTAATTAATTCTCAAAATGTTTATATCTTAACAATGTAAATTCCTAAATTTGAGATGTGTAAAAATCGATCTTGAAAATTCAAGTGTATTTTTCTCATTTTTCAATACTATCAAGAGCTCATAAGGGTGAATCAATCTCTGTATATATTATTTTTGACTTGCCCCCTCCCCTCACCAACATAAATCATCGCTACGCCTATGCCTCCATTAGTAACACGTGGAATTATCAGATTATTTTGTGACATATACTGTTATAAGCTCATAGTTAACTTGGGCGTAGCAGGGGGGGCTCTCTCCCTCCCCCAATCAATAAAACTTATATACAAATTCTTGAGGTTTGCTGACCATATGATGTAACTGATGGGCGAAAGTTTTAAGTATTTGTATTATTAGCTAAAAAATCCTGGCTACATCACTGATCGTTATGACTACTTTATATGACTGATTACGAAAATCATTGAAATAGCCCACCGAACTGGGTGATGCCATTTCAAATATTCTCTATAAAATTTTAATTAGCGATTATAATGCAAATTGTAATCATGCCTTTGACTATAAACCAAAACATAGTTAAAACAGTTTGCTTTACTTTTAGGTACTTTCTTCATTTACATTTTCTATAGAATATTAAACGTAATTTGATATCTTTAATTTTATTACTTGACAACTTGATGCTGAAAAAAATTCCTATTTCCCAGTTTGGTTTGTAGAGGACGCCAGTTATCTTTGTTATTCTCATCGAATGCCATGCCAAGAAGGACAAGGATTTCAATGTAAAGTAAACTTCTGTATTTTATTTAACTTCCATTCGTGTTTTAATATAATTAATTGGCAATATATTGTATTATCTAAGCATTTTATCAATGTAGATTAATGAATTTGAAATGTGTAAACGTCGATCTTGGCAAAACAAATGCAATTTCCTCTTTTCTTCGATCAGATTTTATCAATTTGAGTTGTATGGTTATAGGCATAGGCGATACTGTAGCAGTAATAATAATAATAATAATAATAATAATAATAATAATAATAATAATAAGGCTATGCGCATTTTTTAAGACAATTTTCAAAATTAAAATAATACGTCAATTCTAAATTTATGCTTTACTTCGATTAAACAGGTAAGAGATCAGCAGAGCATATATGGATTTTTTTTAATACATCTGATACAACCGGCACTGTGATTGGTCACAATAAATATGCATGCGCAAAAAAATTTCTCTCGAATTCGAAAGCGAAAAAGAAGCATCAAGAATGATACACAACGATATTTTTCCTCTTTAGAGTTGTAGCTTAAATAAATGGTACATGCGCACAGGCGCATCTTTTATTTTTTTATCCTGAAAAGATATAGTGGAGGGGTGGGACGTATTAAAAAAACGTTTATAACTCAAAATTGGCTCATCGGAGGCAAACAATTTATTTACAAAATTATTAATCTCCGAGAGAGGAATCCGTGCATGTCTAATTTTATTGACGTTGGTTTGCTTGTGTGAATGCTTCAGTAATTTCTACATTTTTTGAAAGAAAGAAAAAAAGTCTATAAAAAAAAGAATCAATTTTCATGAAAAATTCATCAGTTTAAGTAATCCTCTAAGTATATATTAATTTTTAATGAAAAATTAAATTGAAACGATGGAGTGATACATTCGCACAAGCTTCCCACTTTATGACAAAAAGAAAAAAAAATTGGCGGGGGAGGGGGGGGGGGGGGCTATAAAATCTTTTCAAACTCAAAATTGGCTCATTGAAGGCAAACAATTTTCTTGCAAGTATTCAGCCATTTCTTCATTTTTAGAAATAAAATTAATTTCTCTATAAAGGCTTAACCGTCAGTCAAAAAAATACGTCAAGGCATCCAATAACAGTGTATTATTTTCTTTTGATTCTGCTTTTTGCCACTTGGGCGGAGTTAACTTGCACGAAATTGATCACATACGTACAAATGGATTTTTTTTTCAAAATTTCAGCATACCTTCTCGAATCATGAATTTAAAAATTGATTTCAGGGAGAAAAAAAAATTGGAGTTGGGGAAAAGAATTTTTTTTTTAGTCAGTGGTCGGCCAGAAAATTACCGTGTACATGAATAAATTGTAAATAAATAAATAGAGGCTACACTGAATAAAACTATTTTGAAATAATTATTGACCCCCCCCCCCTCAAAGATCTACCCTTTGTGGGTTCCTTGAATGTGTCTTGACGTAATTTATTTATGAAAATTAGTTAAGCTTTTAAGAGATGATAATTAATTCATACAAACGAACAAAAACCAATAAGCTCGACATGTACTGATACTCTCGTAGAAATGAATGTTTATTAAAGAATAACTCAAGAATGGTCAATCGTAGGAAAAAAAAATTGTTTGGCTGTGATAAGCCATTTTATTAAGGTTTTTAAGTTCCCCTCCAAAATGGGAACCAGTGCGAATTCAGCACTCCACCATTCCAATTTATTTAATTTCTATTTATAATTCAGGTGATGCGGCTTACAGAATTTTTAATGCCAGATTTAATAATGTGTATCATGACAAAAGCTATATAAATCGCTCCATTTTTTTAAAGAAATAGAAAAAAAGACTTAACCAATTGCATGCTAGTACTACTGCATTGCCACCAGCACTAAAAAAATTATTGTTTCTGTCAAATTAAGAAAGTAAAATTTAAATGTTTCTATGGCTTTTTTAACGATTTTTATTTTTCGAAGTTAAATTATGATATTTCATTCATACGAATAGCTAAACGGTTTCCTTCATGCAATTTCCTTTTCAGAACTAAAATAAACAGGAAAGAGGTAACGCAGTCCGATAAAGCCAATAAAACTGATGTTTGTGTAGAATATTACGAATTATGATACACATGTTTAAAAATATTAAACTACCAATCAGATCCAAGTATATATGATATCATGGGAGTAAATGACTTCTAAACATCACTACCCGGCACATATCTATGAAAAATCAGTTCAGTTTGCATTGCTCTGAATTTGTTTGCCTTAGGTTGATTTGGTTTTCAGTTGCATGTATTCAGCTACGTTGATTAGCTAAGGTTTTTATTGGCCTCGTTCGTGTATTACACTTGCATACGAATTCCATTTATATCTGGATTGCAATGATTTATTTGCTGTATATAGTTCACCTTAGTCATCATTTCACCAAATATGTAATCACTAGTCATTCTCAGCAGTTTTTATTGCTGAAGAACTAATAATTGATAATGAAAGTAAACCACCGATAAACACGTTGTAGGGATAAATTGGAATGGCGGAATGGAACATTCGCACAGGCCTACCACGAGTTGATGATACGGATTCATTCATCAATTTTTTTTTTTTCAATAAGAGGAAGCTGTTCATGCTGACGTTAATGCTGAAATGAATACTTTTGAAAATTACTTAATTTAAAAAAAAATAATTTCTCTAAAAAGGCTTAGCCCAGTTTTCCATAATGGTCATTTCCATTTTCACTTTCTAAATAGTGAAAGAAGCCCTCTACATTTAAACAGATTTTAGAAAAGAAAAAAAAAATGTCGGGGGGGGGGGACTGGAGGGGGGGTAGTAAATAAGTCCAAAACGGCTCATCACAGCCAAACAAGTCATTTACAAAAAATATTCGCCTTAATGAGAGGAGTCCGTACATTTCGAGTTTATTCAGTTCGGTTCGCTGGTTTCAACGCTACAGCCATTTTTTAATTTTTAGAAACAAATTAATATCTCTAAAAAGGCTTACCCAATTGTCATAAAATATACGCTAAGGCACAATTTAAGGTACCCTCTAAATATGTATATATTTTATTTGGTTCTGCTATTTTTTAAGGAGTTAGCTGCACAAAATTGGTCACATGCAAACATTCAGACGGTAAAAAATTTTTTTTAAAATTTCTACATATCTTCTCGAATCATGAGTTTTTAAGTCGATTTCAGCAAAAAAAAAAAATTGAGTTTCTGAAACGAGCACATAGGCCTTCACTCAGAGAACACGTAGGTAAAAATTAACCGTATTAAACTTTAAAGCAGTCACCGATTAGGGAATATTGTTTTTAAAATCTTTTTTTTTTAAATACAAAATGTGTCTAAAAAGTTTGGTGAATGGGCCAATATCTAAACGGCATCATAGGATAGCAATGCGTACACGGGCATGCGCTCATTTTTTTCGAGAAGTACCACCTAGCGTTGAAACAAACAAACAGATTTGCCTCCTGCGAGCAATAGAACGTAATGATTGTGCAGCCTCTGGTCATAGTGCAAAGAAGCAACGCGAGAACAGAAATTTTCCGACATGTTCGACCAGAATTGTACAGGGCTGGACCATATTTCTTCTCTATGGGCTGCACTGTGGACTTTGCTGTACGACAACGCCCGTCCACACACCGCTATCCGTGTGCGCAATTTCCAGGCTAAGCGCGGCGTAACCAGATTTGGCTTGGACATCTACTGAACTCCCCAGATTTGGCGCCAGCAGACAGTACTTATTTACCTGCCTTAACGGTCCCGAAAGGCGCACATTTTGCAGACAATACCGGACATCCAAGTATGTGTAACATCAACGCTTCGAGCGATACCAACAGACGCTTTTGCTGACAGTTTTCAGCAGCTATACAAAAGTTGTCAAAGTGCATTTTGCCCAATGGCGATTAATTCGAGGTTCAATAAAGAAAATTTGTTGTGTCTTCTCTTTTCTTTGTTTTCTGATACCATTCGCCGGCCTTTTTAGACACCTTGTATCATAGCGCGCAATAATTTTCCAAATACTCTCACTTTAAAGTAAAATTGTTAAAAATAACAAATATAATTCATTCTCTCGTCCAAGATTCAAATCCTATCTGGAATAATTCAAACCTAACCATATATTCACTACAATTAAAAAAATTAATTTAAACCGGAATCTTTGCAGGTAGAATTGTTAACGATAACTCGCCTAAATGGGAGTCGATGTTGAAGCTTATCGAGTGCGGATTGGAGCATGGAATGGACTAAAAGCAACTGGGCAACGGACGAGAACAAACCGTTCGTGGAATGACATTTGGGATTGGTTGTGTGCTCATAACCTCATCTTCCTCATTTGGTTCTATTTATGTGGTTGCATCTCCGTTTTGATGGGGTTTGCTCTCTCCGGAATAAGAACTTTCATACCGTCAAAGTCTATTGAGAAAGATGATGCGAGAAAAGTTTTCAGCTGCCTCAAATATAGACTGATCATTGGTGGAGTGGAGTTGAATCCTGGCCCCAAGGAAAAGCCTGATAACTATTCCAAGCCGTCAACTTCTTCTGACAATAGAGGTAGTGTAATTATCCAGCAATTTCTTTTTAATTAAATTTATTGCATTTAAATGAATACAATCAGAACTTAATTAATATCATTATGAAAAAGACTTTCAAACTACCAGTCGAAAATTCCAAGTTTAGAATCTGCTTACAATCAGGAATGTGAGCAATAAAATGCCATTTCTGTTTATGTTTACATAATTCAATCAAAAAGAATTTGATTATCTTGACTAAATTTAAAGAACATACGTATGACACTCCGAAAATTTAATAATTTTTTTTAAATATGTGCGTAGGAAAACGTGTCATCGAAAATTGTAAAGAAACTTTTTAGATTATTATAAAAAGTTGACAAAGTAAATATGTTCAAGGCCTTTAAAACAAATAACGTCAAAAATCGTAACCAAGAAATCAGTGACTCACGACGATTTCACCTCTACTAACTTTCTAATGACAATCCCCATAGCATAAAAGCCGTGAACACGGATTGGCCTAGCTTCGGTTTTCATCATTCTTTCATTGCTTGCTTTTCAACATTGGTCAGTTATTTGATTTTAAATTTATCGTCGTTATTTCCTGGAGGATGGTCACAATGTGCCTGAAATTTCCAGATGATAATAAATATTGTATATGTGTGAATAAGAGGTGTCTTTCTGTTATTTTTTATACTGTGTCTTAATGCTTTTTGCTTTAACAGCTTTATCTTTTATGGCAGATTGCTCTACACTATTATTTTAATGTGAAGTGTGCCATTTGATAGACCAAAATCGGTTTATAGCTTAAGAGTTTCCAATAGACTACTTTAGCAAACTTTTAGCGCTCGTCATTCACGTAACCAAGTCTGATATATTTAAGTTATAAGTTTCCAGAAGCAAAGGGGCTGTTTGAATTAAAATAATGAAACGCATAAAAATATTAACTTAGAAAAGTACTCATTCTTGAGTGATACTTCAGCAATTGGGAATAAAGGTCATAAAGTAAAAGCAAATAATGGCAATGGAGAACTCCGTAGTATTTCACTGTTTCATAGTTTTTTGAACTCAAGAATGGTGTTTATGGATGATCGCTAAATAAACTAAGTGAATTTAAAATTCTCAACAATAGAGGTTTGAAAATTTCGAAATTTATGCAATTTTCCCCATTCGTCTTTATAAGAACTTTGTAATGTACTAAGGTACTAACTTCGTAATCTAGCAACCCTTCGCTGTAACAATCAAGTCTATTTTTAAAAGAACAGCTTTTTCATTCGAGCGAAGCTGATTATATTTAAATGAAATTTGCAATTAACTTATAACGTATTTTAAACCTAATATCTATTCTCGTTTCTTATAGTTCCCTGTACACAGGAATATATCTTGGAAATTTCAAAAACAATACTGCAAGAACACCAGCGACCATTGGCTAGGGAATTGGGCCTCACGGAACAAGAAATCGAACACATAGAAAAGGAACAACTAATTTATCGCCATAGCTCTTCAGAAGTCCCCTACCAGATACTCAATAAATGGAAGCAAAATGAAGGCAGTAGAGCGACTGTGGATGTTCTCGAAAGTGCTCTCAGGAAGGTCATCGAAAAAGGAGGTAAATACTAAAAATTTGAAATCTTTCAAATAGATTTTCCATTCAATACATTGTAAATTCGAGTATCTTAATGGTAAAGAATATATCCTGAACGGTGTCTAGAGAGAAAAGATTTTTGTTGTCCTTGTTCTTTTTATGTCTTTGGAAAAAAAATACGATTTTTACCTCCAAAATTAAGTTTTTGGCAAAGACCAGAGCAAGAAAAATATTCTTTCAGTTAATGTATGGTGAAAGTCCCATTGGCTATTGTGACGCGTTTCATGAAATCTGTTTTTTTGTTGTATTTAAATGACTTAACGTGAATCATCGATTGACTTGTTGAGTCGGCGATCATGAATCACATTTCTATAACTCGTTGAATTTTGCAAATGGAAATAATTTTTTTTCAATCACTTATCTTCCATAACTTTAATCTATCCGTCATTATCTGTTTAGTAAATGAAGTATATTTAATGTTCTTACTTTTTAAATATTCATGGAGAAATAAGCTTAACAAATATAAATATTCCTTAAATAATTGGACGGGAAAAAAATATCTGCCAGACGTGTTGTCAAATAGTGAAATTCGACGGTGACAATGTGTTGGTCTGATCTTATTTCGCATGGATTCGTCAAGTCTAATGGTTGCGGTTGATGAAACCATGAACAACTAACGTTATCTGGCTATCTTAAGGCAATCGAGGTTGGAGGAATTTTCAGTAACACACAAAGATTACAGGCGAAGGCAATTGCTTATGGTATCCTGCAAGGCCTTCATCAAGGAGGACGGAATAAAAAATTCTCCATTCTATAACGTAATGAACGAGATGGGACCCAAACTTCCAGATTTCTGCAAAAAATTAAATTATACCATACCTGGATCAATTTGACTTGTATGTTTAACACACGTGTGATTCAGCTTGAATGCCCTGTCGTGTCAAACCTTTCCCTCTTCAGTTAAAAGAAATTTGTTAGATATCTTCTTTACTTTATATGTATTAATTAATGATTTTCTACGTAGAGTCATCTTAAAAAATTACTCCAACTAGAAATTGTCGGTGAAATAGGGAAAAAATTGCATCGAAAATTTATTGAAATAAAAAAAATACCAAACAGATCGCGCTAAAAGTCTGAAATATTAAAACAATGAGTGAGAAAAGAAAATTTATTATATTAATATTTTCAAAACAATGAAATACACACACCGGCCAATGAATTAGAAACCTTCGTTCAGTATGGTATTGACCCTTCTTTGGCTGTAATTACAGAACATACACGGTTTGGCATGGACTTTACAAGGTGTTGCAATGCAGGTAAGGTAATCGCAGACCATGCATTCGTCAGAGAGACCTTCAGGTCCTGCAGAGTAGACGGAAGGGGATGCCTTTGTCGAATGTCTCTTTCCAACATGTCCCAAACATTCTCGATCGGATTCAAATCCCGACTTTGCGCTGGCCACGACAGATGTTGCAACTCTGTGTCATGTTCAGAAAACCATTCCTGAACAATTCTTGCTCGATGGACAGTAGCATTGTCGTCCATGAAGAACCCGTCACCATTTGGGTACAAATGCACCATTGCGGAATGGACTTGATCTGCAACAATGTTCAGGTAGTCTTTGGCTTTCACCCGACTGTCAAGGAATATCAGCGGACCCTTGCCATACAAACAAAACATGGCCCATACCATGACACCTCCTCCTGCTGCTTAAACTGTGTTCACAACACAAGAGGGGTCCATCGCTTCATGGGGCTGCCACCAAATTTTCTGCCGGCCATCGGTGCAAAACAATGTGTAACGTGACTCGTCTGACCACATGACCTTTTTCCAGTCATCTACCGTCCAGTCACACCGTTCTTTACACCGCTGCAGGAGAACTTTCAGGTTTGTTGCTGACACCAGGGGTTTCCTCACTGGCATGCGACTTCCCATCCCTATTCGCTTCGACTCTCGGCGCATTGTTCTGGAGGAGATGGATTGCGATGATCCTTCATTGAAGTCTGCCGTCAGTTGCTCCACCTCCGACCTTCGGTTTTGCCGCACAATCCGTCTCAGACGACGTCAGTCCCTGTCTGTGTTGATTGTTTTTGATCCACAATTCTGCCGTTTCGACAACTCTTGTGGATTCCGTTTCCACTCATTGAACACCTTGGAGACCTACCTTTTGAGATACCGGTCTGTTGTACTGTCCTGGAAATCGTAGCTCCAGCTAGACGGGCTCCCACAATAACTCCTTTTTGGAACTCAGACAGGTCTGCAGTTTTCCCCATTTTGCTCAACTTGAGCATCTGCAGCTTGTTCCTAGCCTGTACCTGCAGTTTGGAATGAGCATGTACCTCACATGATTGCATTCATTTGCCTATCACAATCGTTTCTGACCTGTGACCCCGTTTTACATATCAGTACAGTAATTCATCACGGGTTTCTAATTCATTGGCCAATGTGTGTGTATAATCACTGAAAGTAAATCCATTGAAATTTTTAAAGAAACAACCAACCAGCAAAAGCAACGAAACCACAAATCCACAATGTATTGTGGATTTGTAGTTTCGTTGATTTTGCTGGTTGATAGTTGTGTCCACAGTTTCTTGGCTCATTTTCACCTGTGTTGTTAAAGAAAATTTGCAAAATTTACAAGGCAAAATATGGCTTGAGGAGAAGTAATAACGGAGGGAGGATAATTCTTATTTTATGGTGACATATCTTTAAGTTTTGTAGATTTCTGAATATTTTTCATACATGTAGGATAACAATAATTTTATGGAATACGTGAGAATCATAATTATTATTAATTTCTTTTTTTTTTTTTTTTAGATCCACACCCGTCATTTGGAATTTCATCGACGAAAGATAATATTATATCAGGTAATGTTTATCTGAAACGTTATCATTCTACCTATAAAAAATTAAAGCTGCTTAATGACAGAAGAAATGTTAAAGATTAAAGGAGGAATTATGAGCTATAAAAAAGTTTCTGCATTAACCTCACAAAATAAGACAATTTAGACCTGTTTCAAAGATAAGTTTCTATAGGAGTTAACGCGTAGATCTAGCGGTCTTGCCATTACTGGAACGCCTTCTGAAAATTCTCCTTTTTCAGGTAGCCCAGCTAAAGTTGTCGGTTCATCTTGAATCTCTTCTATGGTGGAAAATCTTCGCTCTTTCAGTTTAATTTTCCCTCTAGGGAAGAGGTAAAAGTTGTAGAGCTAACTCAGGAGGAAAGGGAGAGCGCAAAATGGAATTTGTTATTTCAGGTTAAAAACTGGCACATTTAACTGGACGTTTGTGCTCGGGTGTTATCGTGATGGATCATCAATCGCTTGAATGCCAAATATAGTGCCAAATGATTCAGCAATGTCTGAAATTGTTCTTCGATCCTCATGAATTATTACGCGAACTTTCTCGACATTTTCGTATGTGCAGCTTATCCGTTCATTGTCTTCGAGGGACTTTTAGCCACATATGAAACGTGTCGATGCCCTTCACAAATTCCTTCTGCTTAGAACACGTCCAAAAGAAAATTGCCAAAGAATATTCTGCGTTTTAGAAGGGTTTTACCTAATTTAAACAGAATTTCATGTACGCTAATTGCTCAGGTTTCTCTTCACGCAATAGAGTTTTTAATATTAATTAATTTGTATCAAATTAGTATTAATTAAGTTGAAGTCATCGAGCCCGGGAGACTATCGGGAGTTTCAGAAAATTTCTTCTTGGTTGGACGAGTAATGCGGCCTCTATGTAAACTTTACTCATAATGGGGTGGAGAATTTTCTGGGTAAAATATCAGGCCGTTCACTACAAACCACAACACATGTCTAATCTGTAAAAGAATGACTGATAATTTAAAAAATAAGCCATACAGACAGTATGGCATATGCTAGTTACCTTGTTTCTTTACCATTACCCACATAATTAGTGAAAATCCTGTTTATTTAATAAATAAAAATAGGGAGGCAAAATTCCACGTCTAAGATTCAAACCATTGACATCGAATATCGTCGTCGCTCTCATTATTTAACTATCGTGGAAATAGCTACCAGACTTTGCTACGTTCCTACTGACTTATCTACCATATTCCACTGAACCGAAGACACAGGTCCTAGCGAAGAGATATCTGACTAATCCAAGAGCGACTATTCCTTACTCTAAACTGTGTCCGCTATAAATCAGTACTAAGTGCGACGAGGTGAATCCTTGCGTGGCCAGCTCAGGTCGTTCGATATTAAACATATTTCTAAAGCTAAATAAAAAAGTAAGAAGCAATTCGACAAATTTCGATTAAGTTTTATTTCATAGAAACTTATCTACTCTTTAGAATTACAGCTCTCATGTCTTCAAATGAAAAAGATTATAATTAATTTCATTATTTCTATTATTTTCAGAAATTCAACGCAGTCAACGAGAAAATTTCAAAGATATAAAACTGCCTCGACCTTTATGGTTAATAAAGAAATACTTGCCCTTGGACGAATATTTTATAGAACTCACTATGAACAAAAAAGACAAAAGAGGAAGAGAAGTGAACGAAACGATTACAACAGAGGAATTGTTTTTAAAAGAAGAAGGGAAGAAACATCGTTTAAAAATACTCATTGAAGGTCATCCAGGCTATGGAAAAACTACACTCATGCTTAAAATACTCTCCGATTGGTCTAGAGAAGAAACTTATGTCAGCAGTATTTTTCAATTGATATTTTGTATTCCACTAAGACAATTCAAAGGTAGATTAGAGATTCATTTTCATGGCCAGTGCCGCAAACAGACTAAATCGGAAGAGGAAACGATTCAAATAATTCAGTGCATTGAAGAGAAAGTACTACTTTTACTTGACGGATGGGATGAGGCGTCCGAAGAGACAAAGACGACCCTTGTCCCACTGCTCAAAGGAAGCTTATATCCCAATATGACAATAGTCGTCACTACAAGAACTGGATTCTATCATTTCCCACCAGAGATAAGTGATGATGACGAAGACTTCTTAAATTGTATGGACGGTGGAGGTTTTGAAGCACAGAAGATATGGGATAAACGGATCCAGATTAGAGGAATTTCTCATGAAAAAAGAAAAGAATTCCTTAAAAAATATTTAGAAATGGATCCAGTAGAATTAAACAAAACAATTAGTAGACTACCTATAAAATTCAGCGAATTCTACCAGTGTCCCTTATTTCTTCTTTTATTGGGGGTACTTATACAAGCAAACAAAAGTGAAGGCATTAAAACCAAAACTCATCTGTACAAAACCATTTTTAATTTCAACTTAAGTAGAAATTTGGTTAATAAAAAGAAAATAGATAAACAAAAGGAAATCGATGTCTTTGTAACGACGAACGACAGTGACTGCTCTGTATATAGAAAAGTGACTATTTCTTTTGGCCGTTTATGTTTGAACAAAATGAAAGTTCAGAAACTTTCATTTACTGAATCTGAAATCATTGTGGATGATATCAATGTTTATGAAATGGGCTTCCTTACAAAAGCAGTTTTATTCCTTGAATACGAAGAGCAACCGTACTATGAAGTTATTCATAGGAGTTTTTTGGAATTTTTGGCAGCTTTTTATTTGTCAACCATCGAAGAAGTCGATTTAGGAAAAGAACTGAATGATTTATTCAAAAGGGGGATACGACCAACTACTGATCAACTTGTGTTTCAATTTTTGGCTGGATTACTAGATAGCGAGGTTAGCAGGCTTTTCAATGCACTATTACCTTTCAGAGATTACATAACTCTAATCTCTCATACCGGGGAGTTCATCAAGAGATATAGTTTAGAACCAGTTTTAAATGAAATTCCCAAGCCTAACAATGATATTTTTAATTCTTTAAAGACTTTTGTTCCAACGAAATTAAATTGTTACGATTTTGGTTTCCCTTCGGGCAAATATTTAGATATGTGGCTTGGACCTGTCTTGAATCGTGCTAGTCAAATGGGTTCAATTAAAGTACTCGCATTCGGTATGATTAACTTAGCAAAGGTTAATTTTTTAAACTGGGTGCCAAAACCTTTTCAGATTGATAAAGTAACAATAATTATTGACGAAATAAACAGTCTAGCCTCAATGGATGGGAATATCGAATGCCAAAAATTAATCATTCAAGATTCGGATTTAAATCTCCTTGGGTCTCCTCTGTATTTGTTGGAGATACTATCTAAATTCCTTACAGAAAAGATTTTCTTGACACTTCATTGTTCCGATTCAAATGAAGCTTTAGAAAAATTTTGTAATTTATGCAAAGAATTAGTAAGTGGGGACTTAAAAAGTGTGAATGTTCATCATTTAGAGATTGCATTTGGGACTGTTAAAAGTTTTCTTTTGAATTCTTCTTTTGTTGAAGATCTTGTTAAATCAAGATCGGTTACTTTTGGAATGAAGTTGTCATTTAATAATAGCTATCCATTTGAAACCGATGAAGTTATAAATCTGAAAGATTTTTTTAACGTTATCGCTAATAGCCATATTGAATCATTTGCCTTTCATGCACGACAGCCAGTTCATAATTTTATAATATTACCTTCAAGATTCTTTAAAAGCCATAGACCCTGGAAGTATCTCGAATTGACAGGTCCTTTTAAAGGAAAAGACAATATTGATGAAATTGAAACGACATCGATCGTTCATTTCAATTGCGTAAATTTCTTTTCAGATGAAGAAAATCTTCTTTCACATTTGCTAAAGAAGTGCATCAACTTAAGGAAGTTAAACTGTTGTGTCAGCCAAGAAAGAATGGATGTGAATACACTGATCGGATGGAAAGAGATCGATAACATCGAAACACTGAACTTGGATTTTCATACAGTGGACCATCGTTTTCCTTATCCAATAACTCTTTTTAAAAACCTCAAAAAATTAAAAATACGAAGTTTAAACTGCTTTTCTTACGAGAAGTTGATAAGTAAAGAGTCAGTTGTTGATCGGTTGATGCAGATGGTTTCTTCTCTTCCTCTTTTGACCACTTTGCTTCTCCGTTCCACTGATAACGAAATTTCTTATCAGTTCTTGAAAAGATTAACCCATTTAAGAGCTGAAGAAAAAAAGTTAATTCACTTAAAGAAACTCGATCTCAATTTCGTTCCAGTGAATCTATTTGCAGTGGGAGAGTTCATCGAAGAATACAAATGGGAGATATGTCAAATAGGTAAGTTAGTGATTTTCTTAATTAACAGCGTTATTTATTGCATTTGCTCGAAGGTTTAATACAAGAGAAGAAATTTGTTCTTTTTATATCAAATATGAATAAGAGATAACTATTTATCGTACTTAATGTGCAGTGACAACGACTTCTGTACATAATACTTGCTTCCTCGATTTTGTTCAGACTGGTTCTGGTGATGATGAAAATCTAAACGTGTCAGTCTCTTTAAGCCTTATTTCCTTACTGTTTAATCTCGGAATGTTTTTTTTCCTACATACACTTCTACTTTATTTAACACCTGGTCTATATCGCATTTCTGGAATCGAATTTTTTTTTTTAGAATTCAATTTATATTTTGGGAATTTATTGTCATAGAAAGCTGCACTAAGTACATAAATGATTTTAATTTTATGCTGTTAAATGCATTTTAACGAGAGGCGATCAGGAAGAGAGGTTACACCTACTATATTATACATGGAATACTCTACATGTACACAATACAGAGTGAGTCAAAAGTCTGTGACCCCCTTCCTATCTTGGATACCAAAGTAGTTACGCAAATTCCAATATAGAAAATGAACAGGAACTTGAGGCTGTTTTATCTCATGGAGCACCTTTCATCATCTCAAATATGCAAATTAGGACACATCAAATTCTATCTCGAAAACCTTAAGAGATACACAAAAAATTCCAATTGCACATTAATTCAAGAGCAAATTCCAAACAAAAAAAAAAATTCACCAAATTCCGATGAGCGGATCATCCACAATCCTCATTGCAAGCTCTGCAACATTAACACCTTGATTCCTGTCAAGATTGAGTCAAGGGATGAGTTGCCATAGGAGGAAACAAGAGCAACAGAGTCCAAAGATCCTGGGTTCAACCACCTAGTGTTTTTTTTTTCTTCTGAATACCATTTGCCAAGCATGCAAATTATTTCATGCACCATCCTCATCCTGTTCTGGCAAGTTCCACAATTTACCATAAAGTCACCAGGTTCCTGTGTAATTGGTCTAAAAAGGCATGTTGAAGCTGAGAAAAAATCAGGCCAAAGCAAGATGGCACAGTATACTAACCAGGAAATGATCAAGACGGTCCTCTGTTTTGGTGAGAAGAGGCAAAATTATCATGCAACAACATGCTGTATCAAGAAAGATAACCCAATCAACGCCAACCATCACGTCAAGCAATCAGATGGATTGATGAGTCAGATGACTGTAAGCAACGAACAGTAGAGGAACCTATTGTTCTTTTGCAGAGCTTGCAATGAGGATTGAAGAGCTTGCTCATCGGATTTTGGTGAACTTTTTTGTGTTTGGAATTTGCTGTTGAGCAAATGTGCAATTGGAATTTTTTGTATATCTCTTACAATTTGCGAGATAGAATTTGGATGTGTCCTAATTTGCATATTTGAGATGATGAAAGGTGCTCCATCTGAAAGAGCACCCTCAAGTTCCTGTTCATTCCCTGTATTGGAATTTGCGTAACTACATTGGTATCCAGGATAGGAAGGGGACTTTTGATTCGCCCTGTATAAATGGCGCTAGTGAACTGCAACAGAATGACCGAGACGCTGGGAAACCGTTACAGAAGATGGCGGCATCCCTTACAAGCAGTGCCGGATGGGGCACAGCCTTTATATCGCCAGCTGTTCTAAATTGAGTTTTTAAGGCCTCTAAAAGTGGGGCCCTAAGCTATAGCTTGTTTAACTTATACGTAAATCCTGCACTGCTTACAGGAGTGCTCCAACCTGAAGCAGGAACGTTAAGAAATGAAGAGTTCTCTGTACTGTCTTTCTTGATGAAGTTGATGGGAGGCCTTAGAGTTTATTTTGGTGGATACAAAATCATACATTGGTTGGATACAAATTCATTGATAGAGTTCTCTCACTATAAGGTGAAATGGAAGAGTTCACTTTATCGTGTTTAATAGAGAGTAATCTCGTGACGTCGCAGTGACATCACACTGCCCAAACAGCTATATTGCAGGGCAAACCGTGGCTGAGAATGCAGGGATTGAGGTGCAACTTTAAGGTCATCAACCAATAAACTTGCGTTGTCTAATTACGCGAAACAATTAAAGTATCCTTCAAAAAGAAGACATTAAAAAACTTAAACTTGGCGAAGGAATTTATATAAAAGACCCTTAAGCAATGAAGGAAGATGAGTGGATGAACGATCCTTCACTTTGGCCCTATTTAGAGTACGGAGACGTTTACAACTACCTCATTCAAAACTGCGAGAGTATTTAATATGCATGATTTATTTGTTTGTCCTTAAAAATTTCCATATTTTCCGAGCTATTAAGTTTATTATTGTCTTTGGATTAGATTAGAATTTCCATGGTTTCATCAATTTTTTTTAAATTCACGATCTGTGTGAATGATTAGCAAATTTTGATTATTATTTGCATACTTTATGGAATTAATATGTTCTCTATATGTATGTAAAATTTGTCACATCTGTTGCAAGTTAATTTGTAAATTTAACTATTATCAAAGGTGTTAATTGGTGTTTGAAAATAAATCGTGTATGTTAAATACTCAAATAGACTTAGAATCTGGCAACTTATTACAACAACTTAAAGACATCTGGATTGGATTTCCAGCTCGCATCTCCCCCTTCCAGGAGACTAGCTGATTGGGATGAAAGGATGATGATGAAAATAGACAAACACAAACATCCATGCCCATGGCGGGATTCGAACCCGCAACTCGCTGGTTACGAGAGCGGCAAGACCTGCGCCTCAACGCTCTCGGCCACCGAGCCGGCTTAAAGACATCTTAAAATAAATTTCCCAACAATGTAACTTTAACAATAGCTTTACATCATCACAATTTATTATTCGAAAATAATGAACAACTCTGAAAAATTTAAATCATCATTTGATTCTTGAAAATGATGAAAAATCGAAATAATTTTCGGGTCTTTATATTTTATTTAACAAAATGCTAGACACGGCATTTATCCATTTTGCACGGCGATCAGAATCGCCTGGAAACCGGTGGAAAGAAATTTCAGAATTTTTTTTGGTCGGATTGAACAATGCACCGCTACGTACGTTCTCACCATTATTAAATTGGTTAATTATTAAATTGAAGACATGGTTTAAAACATAAAATATTAATAAAATCACAGAAACCTTAGCACATTTTAATGCTATCAAGATGGTTTTTTTTGCCCTACACACTCTGCGCCCTCTGCCCATGGTTATAAGAAACGGGCGTTTGTTATTGTTTACTGATTACTCTCAATAGCGAAGCTAACGAGAAAGACAGGCTCCGGCACTGAAAAGTCACCTGACCAAGATAGGTCTATTAACAAAGTAAAGGTTGGATTGTTGCTAGACCTATTTTGATCAGGTGACTTTTCAGTGCCGGAGCCTGTATTTCTCGTTGGCCTCGTCTCAATAGGTAGGGAGACAGTATAGTTTATAGGGAATGCAAGTATAACGTCATTCTTGGGCGCTCTTCAGTCGCGTGACTCGATTTGGTTCCAAACAAGTCTTCTCGCTTCGGGATTTAACATTGGTTCCAACGTAGAGATGGAATAAAATCGCTTTGGTAGTATGGTGATTCGAAGCAAAAAGTTCATATGAACACGGGTCCGAATTTGAACGATAACAGATATGAACAGAAATAAAAATGCCGCCACCAAGATCAACAAGTTAATAACTCAGGTTCTGTTAAAGCCTAGAATAATGAAATTCGGCGGAATAACAGGGTACATATAACTGTGTATACCGTTAAAATTCGAATCCAACAAGAAGTTTCCGAGTTACGCAGTCAAAATTGTAGCAAGTGCTGGTTAGTACTCACAAGTGAACACGTGTTATGATGACGCTAAGTGGTGCTAAGTGTATTAAAAAAAGAGGTTTAGGAAATCGAAAGCTCGCATATTGTGTAGTCTATGGAAGGCCTGCAATGAACCATGGGACACCCTTCAGCGCGCAATGTTGCAGTGGAAACTCTGGTGAGGTGCAACAGCCAATATTCTAGGCCTAAAAACGATAGAGTTGGCGCATAGGGTTTCAATAGTATTACAAAGCATTTCAATTTCGTTGATATAAATGTTAATCAACCTTTGTATCCAATTCTACCTATTGTTTCCGGTTCTTTTTTCTAAAATTTCCAAGACTACAGCAAGTTGATTGACTGCAAACTAATCTAAGAAATTTTAAAATATATTATTACTAATACTAAATATTTTATGATGAAAAATAGGAAAGAAAATTCCGCAGCCTGGATTCGAACCAGGAACCTTTGGCTCGGACCGCCAACGCGCTAACCAATTGCGCCACTGCGGCCATCTAATGATCTATTCTTTAAAGAATTTACGCCTTAGGAAAGATAGTCCCAGCCTGCGAATTAGGTAACTGCTCTAACCAAGCCCTAAGGTCATGTAAATAGATCTTTTCCTATTTTTCATCATTAATTCGAACACCTGAGGTAGGCGAACCATTAAAACTCTCAGTGACCATCTAATGATCTATTCTTTAAATATTTTAGTCTTTTTGTGGGTAATATCTGAATGAAATTTAGAATTTCTGATTTATTGAAATTTGACTATTTTTTTATATATATAGGTAGGGACTTTATATTAACACAACGAAAACGCCTTCTAAATATGCGTGCGGAGCTCCCGACATGGTTGGAATCTGAAGAAACACTCGACCACATCATCGTGCACCTGGAAGCCATCGACATCATGAGGGACAGCAGAGAGAGCCACTCACAATCGATACAAATAAAAAACCTCTTCGAAAAAATGAGCATTAAAGAACCTGAAAGGATGGTTGTTGAAGGTTCCTCTAAAACTGTGAATAAAGTCTTCTGCTGCAAATTATTGAGAGACTGGGCCAAGCATGAAAGTATTCAATATGGTGAGTATAATCCTTCTTCGGTTGGTTCGAAGTTCAACATGATATTCCATTTAGACGTCGAAGACTTGAGCAGCGATACCTCCATTGAAGAGCTACTTATCAAAACATTCCCTGGGGAAAAGCTATCCGAACATGATATCATTACTTGGATTTCAAAAATTCAGTCTTTGAGTCTTTTAATTTTGGAAAATTACGACGAAGCGAACGAAGAAGCGAAAACAGCACTGGAACCACTTTTCCAACGTCAACTATTTCCATTTATGCACGTGATAATGACATGCAACAATAAAAATTTCCATTTTACCCAACAGATTTTATCGCCAACGAATAAGCAAGCTCTTGAAAGTAATCAACAGGTAGAATCTTATTTTAATAGGAGCGTAGTAATTAAAAGGTTCGACACACCATCAGATGACAAGTGCAAGAAGATGGCTACTGAAGTAAAAAACACTTTGATGACTTTCGGTTATAAAGAAACTGAAGACACTTTGGAGTGTCTTTTTTTCCCTATCTCTTTGTCTATAATGATACAGAAAGCAAAAGAAATGACACTTCAACCTAAAACATCCATTTACAAGAATTATTTCAACTACGTTTTAAAAACGTTTTCAGATACTGACAGCGAAGTAAATATTTTCGAGTTGCGTGTTTACACATCTTCAATTGAAGAGAAATGTCTCCACTCATTGCATCGCTTTGGAGAATTTGCTCTCCAAAAAATGGTCAAACAAGAATCTGTATGCATGACCGAAGACGAACTTGTTTCGCACTGTGGGGATAAAAATATTTTACGACTGGGCTTTCTGGTCAAAACATCTGCCTCTTACGAACCTATTGATAATAGCTTTGTTGAGTTTGCGGCTGCCTTTTCCACCTTCAAAGTGCTTCAAGAGGCTGGGGATGGCGCCATAAAAAAAGAAATTGAAAGATTAGTGAAAGAAGGATTACTGCCAACTCGTGACTCCCTTTATTATCCTTTTATTGCAGGATTATTGAACAACAAAGCGTCACTCCTATTCGAAGCACTCCTGCCTCAATCCTATTGGTTCAACTTGGAAGATTTATGTTTTGAAAATGCTCTTGTAGAAATTACAGATTGCCATTCTTTTTTAGATTCCTTTCGACCTTTGTCGCCTTCATTCGTTCCATCTCTCTATTCCTTTAACAAAGACTATGTATCCTTGCCCATACACTCTCTCATCTTGAATTCGTTACTCGAATCAGGCTTAACGCAAGTCCTCCAATGGAATCCTTCTCATGTTATGCCCCTTAAGAAAGCTGTTACAATAAACCATTTACAAATAAAGTTCGATGATAATTTTACTGGTGATATTGCAATCGATCAAAAAAATTACCTTAAGAAATGCAAAACGCTTTCTCTTTATTTTGATCGATATTTTGGTTTTGAAAGCTGGTCCAAAGTCCTTCGTTTAGTTTCATCAACTGTGAATGAAAGATTATGTTTACATTTTAATGACATACTAGACTCACATTTCTTATATGATCTTTATAGAAAATTAACCGAAGGAGAATGGACGGAGCAAACGATACATTGTTTGTATTTAGAAATTTTATTTTTTGATTATTTTCGTATTTTAGCTGAACTCGTGAAAAGAAAAAAAATCACACACGGGATTCATATACACGTCAATAAATCGCCTGTATTTGAAGAATACAAAGATGCGATTGAAACTAGTTTACAAGCCTTCTTACATCTGATTCTCACAGAAAGTATGTCTGATGTGTGTATTACTAATATAAATGATAATTTAAAACCCACTTTCGATTTCCGTTACTTAAATGAAATAAAAAATATTCGATTCAAATCGTTGTTTCTCAAAGGTTCTATGAGCCTTTTGACTACACACAAAAATTTGAATATTTCAGTGGAAGAAGCAATTATTCTCAGCTGGGGGAATGAAATGGAAAATTCTAAATTTATTCAAAACGTCAAAGGAATAAAATGGTTGAGGTGTACAGCCGAGTGTTTCGATTCACTGGCTAAGAATGGTTTTCAAAATCTGAAGGAACTGGAAGAACTGACAGTAGACTTTGGGAAGTCGTTGCATCTGAATCCTTCAATTTCAGATCTTATTAATTTACGAGTTTTAACTCTAAATTTCATTGACATCAAACAAATTTCGACAGATTGTGATTTCTCTTTTACTCGAATATTTTCCTCTCTTCCTTTGAGAATCTTCGAAATTATTCAGATTCCTTGTGAAAATTCCTCCTTTGATTGGCTTGCTGACTCCGTCATGAGAAGCTTGGATGAAACATCGACATCTGTTTTACACTTGAATGAACTAATGGTTGCATTTGCTTGTGAAAATGGTTTAAGTATTATTGACAGCAGAGAGGATCGTAATCACACCGAAACTGAATTCAATTGGAATGCTTTGAAGGATTCAGAAGGAATGAAATTAATTCAAAAGTTACTGCGAACGAATCTACTGCAAAAATTTTCTTTTGTAGATTATTATAGGAATCTTCCACTTGTCCTTCTTCAGTCTCTTTTTCCTTTGCACGATGGCTACAATATCAAAGTGGAACTCCACGGATCGGATCAGTTGCATTCACGCCGCAGTCAATGGGAATATCGATGGTTGGAGATATCGAACAAATACTGCATTACTTCCTTAAATGAGTAAGTTTAATTAATTGTATAATAGAAGCTAAAGCCTCGATATAACTCAATAAGAGAGGCAAGAGGCTTTCGTTTCATATACTGCATGCAAATATTTAATTTCTTTTTATTTAATATTGAATAGGATATAGTAATACAAAGTTGATGAATGTATAAACAGGGCTATCCAGAGAGTTAATTTCTTTTTTAAATATTGCCACTTTAACGCTGCAGTCAGGGTTGTGTGTTTGCAAGCTAAGCAGACGATCGTACTGGCGGCATTTTCAAAGCTTCGTGCCGTTCGTCTGCTTCGTGATGTGTATTTACAAAGTCTCAGAAAATCAAGACACCCGTCGCGTGTGAAATTCATTCTATTTCGTTTTCTAAACAAGAAGAACATTAAACAAGTGGAAATTCATCGCCAAATTTCATTGACGAAATTAGCGCCCACACTCTGCTGCTGCAACTCAATCTCCTCAAGGCCTTCTGCTGGAAACAATTAGATCATCCCGTCTACAGTCTAGAAATTGTGCTAAGGGGTTTCCATCTATTTAAACATCTAAAATCCTTCCTTGGCGGATAGCAATTTCACAATAATGATCAGATCAAATAAGCCTTTGATATATTGTTTGCATCAGCGACAGCACCTTTCTGGGACAAGGGAATGATCAGATCCGCTAAGACGGTTGCCTCAATAACAGTGAAAACTACATAGAAAAATAGTGTAAGATATGTTCTTCAGATACCAGGATTTCCCATTGGAATTTACTTTCTGGATATCCCTTTTAGTTATTAAATTGAGTAACTTTCTTCGTTTTGTTTTTTTTTTAATTTTGAAATCCCATTTAATAGAATATTTCGCACTGAGTCCATACAATTAGAATGTGTCACAGGGTGAATACAAAAGTCTGAACCCCCCTTTTATTTTTTGAACCGAAGCAGATATGTCAATTTTGATGAATCCAATGAAGAGCAAGTTGTGGGTGGCCTATCCCATGGTGCACTTTTCATCATCCCAAATATGCAAATTAGGACATATTCAAAATTTATCTCAAAAACCGTAAGGGATAGAGAAAAAAACCCAATTGCAAACTTGTTCAGCATAAAAAAACAAACCAAACAAAAAAAAAATCATCCAAATCGGACCAATCAATCACCCACAATCACGTGGTGAACTGCTTGTAGCTTACACTGCACAAGGAAAACTGGATGTTGATATTTCCACCATGTAAAGCATGCAAATCAAAAAATTAACATAAATTACCATACTCATATTCACTTTCATGCGGAAAAGCAAATAAAAGGCATGTTTCAGCACACAGAAGACAGAACAATTCCAGGATGGCAAGCTACACTGTTCCGGAAATGGTCAACATGGTGAACGTGATTGTGGGTGGTTGGTCCGATTTGGATGATTTTTTTTTGTTTTGTTTGTTTTTTTATGCTGAACAAGTTTGCAATTGCGTTTTTTCTCTATCCCTTACGGTTTTTGAGATAAATTTTGAATGTGTCCTAATTTGCATATTTGGGATGGTGAAAAGTGACCATGGGATAGGCCACCTACAACTTCCTATTCATTGGATTCATCAAAATTGACATATCTGCTTCGGTTCAAAAAATAAAAGGGGGGTTCAGACTTTTGTATTCACCCTGTATATCACAATGTAAGTGGGTAATAGCAAATTAAATCCTTGTCTTTCCTTTATTCTTTAACTGTGTGATCTCTCGACTTGATTTGACATGTACACTCTGTCACAAATTATAAGATTAGATGGAAATTGAATATTTTGAATAAATGCTGAAATAATTTTCACCTATTGTAAAATTTCACACGTGACAGAACATAAACATTGTTTATGAACATATAACCTGTTTATTCATTACTATCTAGTCAAACAATCAAACAAAAAAAATTGCACTGTTTCAAAGTTATAAGAACACCACACTTTTGTCTGTATTTAAACCGTTCAATACTTTGTTGTGCCGCCATTAGATCTTAAGCGGAGCGAACATGTAGCGACTTAGTCAACGGAAAACCCTTGATCTAGTCAACAGTGATTGTTTTCGCTTGACTAAGTTGAGTGAAACGAAGAAATCGCCGTTGACTTTAGTCAATGCAAAATTTTCTTTGACTAGATCAACGACAACTTAGTCAAGCGAAAGCAGCCAATCAGAATGCGTTACAGAATACGTCATCACTGAGATTATGGCGACGAGACGTGGTTTCAGTTACATTGGATTTAAATAAAGATAGACATCTCATCCCTTTTATAGAGGTGAGTATAGAAAAATTTTCAATATTTTTTTTACAAATATTACAAGGCAATTTAATATTTAACTTTAATTTTCCTTGCGCATGCGCTGCAAGAATTTGCGTGACGTGTTTGTGATCACGATTGAGGATTTGAGATCACGTTTTCGCGCTGAATCAACTGAGATTGTCGTTGACTTAGTCAAACGAAACTTAGTCAACCGCTTGACTAAAATCGCTACGTGTTCGCCCCGCTTTACAATTTCAAATAACCGATCAGGCACTGAATCTAACTTTTAGATGTCTGTGAGCTTCAACAGGGTTCATATCCAGACTACGTAATGGGCATGGAATGCATTTGACTTGTTGATCTTGAAACCACTGTTTAGCGGTTCGTGCAGCATGGCACGGAGCATTGTCCTGCTGGAAAGAGGTCTGAATGACTGGTTGATTTGGTTTTGGGCGGGTCAACTTCTAGGTTATTTTGCGCCCCTTTTTACGTGATTAATACTTTATGCATTTCCGAGACAATTCCAAATGTCTACTCTATTTTCTCATGCCTGACACAGATAAAAACATCCCATCCCATGGCGGGATTACGAATTAAGTTGACTGTAACAACTCGCATTACACGTAGAAGAACTTTGGCATGAGTATGTACGAGTTCTTTCTCCAATCGAGTTTTTCGTAGTCCTTTTCAGAAGGACTCTAGAGACCACTAACTCTTGATGCATAAAAAACAGCATAGTGAACGAGAAATTTTAATATGATTTAAACAAAAAGACCAAATATTCTGAAACAAAGCACTTCTTATCTTGGACAAGAAGATGCTCACCATTGTCATTCACAGGCAGGTCCCCTTAAAATTTTCAGAGCAATTCACACAATATATGGAATATCATTTCAGCCTTAGCTATTTTCTTATTAAAGATAGAAACCTACTTCTAATTATCAAATTGTAGAGCATCTAAGTCGTCTAAACCATTGATAAAAGCAAAACTTTATTAGTCCAGAATGAAAGAATTTGTTGTCATAGATGCTTTGAATTTAAGATCTGGTATTTAGGAAAGCTATCGTGCTCCTTTTATTTAACAAAATTAAAATAAGCATTATCTAAACTAAATTCGACATAAAAGCACAATTCCAACGTAACACCGTACTTACTAAAGAAATAATTACAGGACTAATCAACTAGGTGCTTGACAAGTTGTCCATCCTATGGAAAACCCCGAAGATACGAGGCTAGCCCAGAAAGTAATGCACCACAATATTTTTCTCCGTCCCCAACAACGGTACGAATGCAAAACTTGAGATAGATATTCTTTGAAGTTATCGGAGTGCGCGCGCAAAGTTTCCGTTTCTTCCGACAGATAGCGTACGTGCAGAAATGGAACAAAATGGTGTCTGTAAATGATGTACGTTACAAGCAGTGTGTCCTCAATGAATTTCTCACTGCGGAGCAAGAAACGGTTGGAAACATTCATAAACGTTTATGTGCAATTCATGGAGCATCAGCAGTCGACAACAGTACGGTTAGTCGCTGGGCACAGAGGGTACGGTTAGTCGCTGGGCACAGAGGGTACGGTTAGTCGCTGGGCACAGAGGGTACGGTTAGTCGCTGGACACAGAAAGCGGTTCGGCGGAGCTCCAAGATTTGCCACGGTCGGGGCGGCCATCCTCGGCTGTCACACCTGATAAGATGCAGCGTGCTGATGCGCTCATTCATCAGGACCGACGCAGAGCGACTCGGTAGATGGCGCTGGAGGTGTCAATCAGCAAAGGAAGTGTAGGTGAAATCATCCGTGCACTTGATTGCACAAAAACGTGTTCACGATGGGTTCCGCTCTGCCTTACAGAGGAACACAAAGCTCTGAGAAAAAAACATTTCTTCTGAGTTGCTGCAACGTTTTGAAGCTGAGGGGAAAGCCTTGTCCTGGATTGTGACAGCTGATGAAACCTGGGTGCATTATTTTGAGCCCGAAACAAAACGACAATCGATGGAATGGAGTCATCCGCACTTTCCACAGAAGAAAAAATTCAAAGCAACTGCTTCTGCTGGTAAGGTCATGATCACTATGTTTTTGGACTGTGATAGTGTCATACTCATTGATGTGATGCCGAGAGGCAGCACCATTAATTCTGAGGCATATGTTAACACATTATCCAAACTCAAGAAGCGCTTCCAGCGACTTGGACGCTATAACAACCCAGCTGATTGTTTGCTTCAAAACGATAACGCTCTCCCTTACACCAGTTTGAGGACGTCGGAACACATCACGAAACAGGGTTGGACAGTGTTACCCCATCCACCGTCCAGCTAACCGTGACCTAGCGCCCTTAGACTTTCACTTGTTTGGGCCATTGAAGAATGCTGTTCGTGGAAGACGTTTTGAGGATGACGAAGAGGTTATTCGCACAGTGAAGACATGGCTGCGTGAACAGAACAAGGACTGGTACCGACAGGGCATACACGCCCTTGTGTCTCGCTGGAGGAAAGCCATAGAACGGGACGGAGATTATGTGGAAAAATAGGGAGTGTAGAAGAAAGTTTGTATAAGTTTCATTGTGTTCAATAAATAATTGTTGAAGAAAAAAATTGTGGTGCATTACTTTCTGGGCTACCCTCGTATTTTGCTTGACAAGTTGCCTCTCCTATTTTCCTATGGAAAACGCCGATCATATATCTATTAAAAAACTATTCCAATGCACCGAAACTAAAAATTTAATAGCAAAGTCTATTAACACTCATAGATTTACACGAACACGAAGATTGCAGTTAAGGGATTCAAATTCCAGTCCATTCTCAAATTGTTTTATTGCTAATCTCTACAATCCGTATTTGTAAAATAATTTAAGGAAGAAACGAAAATCAGATATTGCTATGTCAATGGAAAAATCAACCAATTCAAATTAACCTTTTTTGTTTGCTTTTTTTTTAAATTGTTCAAATAAAACAAAGTCCGTTTTCTAAACCAATATGTAGCGCACTATTGTGATATCTTATCAGATTAGATTAAAACGACGGATAAAATTAAAACCGTTCACGTAGCCATTTCAAGTTTTTCCTATGAAGAAAGCAAGTACAATGATGCACAACTGTAAGTTATTCCCCGCTTTATAATAGAGATTTTAGTATCTATGCATTTCTTTTTTTACATTTAGGAACCCTTTCCAGAATGATGGGGGGGGGGAACCAAAAAATGTCCGCCATTCTTAAAATATTGTTGTAGTTCCTAGATAACTGAATAACGACATAATATATTCCCAATTAAGTAGATTTGTTTTACAAATCAATCACTCGCGTCTAAGAATTGATTGATTATGTGGCAGTATCACTGTTTTTAATGGCTTTTCCCATACAACTTATTTTATTAAACCTTTTCCACCGCTATTTCGTGTTCAAATACCTTTATCTGTGGCTCCTCCATTTTTGCCAGGTAGGCATTTCATGGAGTTCATTATCAGGTTAATTTTTAATTAAATATCTTATTGCTTATCATTACGGGAAGACTCTTTTCTATTCCTGATTAAGAAAGTGCATTATATGTGCTCAGTGGAAATTTCTATGGATATTATAATGCATTGACTACAATGACAGAGGCATTGAGATGATTCAATTCAGTAACGATTAAATAGAAAAATAAAATATTTTCTATGCGAGTGAAAGCTGTAAGAACTGTCTGTGGAAGTACTACTTTTGAACAATTTAATTTAACATTTATGCATCATTACTATTTTCATCCAATAATAAGTACTTTTCCTCTTTGATGACCCACCGGTGGGTGGACGGGCCTCTTTTTGAGGCGTTTGAATAAGAGGTGCAGCCCTTGAGGGCTGCCCGTATTCCTACAGCATGCGCGCCTGGGCACCCTGCCTGCTTTAAGAACTAAGAACATCGGCTCCAGTTCCAACAGCTCATGAGGCTCCTCCATCTTCCATAGCCACTAGAGCGTTCAATCTTCACCTTGATGTCTGTCTGAAAATTTCTACAAAGTTAACTTCTTGATTACATCATTCCTTAAGTATCCGGATATGTAAGCTTTTTTTTCATTCTCATCCTCTTCGTCCACTTCTGTCGAGATGGACATTTTTTTTTATAAATTGTGATACAGATTCGTATGGATTCCCCAGTCAATCTCTTCTCCGGAAGTCATCTTCATCTACTGTCCACTAAGTCATGCCCATCGGGATTTAAAATTAAATTCGACAATTTGGACTTTTAACCTTTCTAAATTTATATAAGTTAATTTTATGTAATTCCCTTTTTCTTATCTTCATTTTCGGACCCTAATGTAATTCAAAATTTTCTTTCATCAATTTTAAGGGGGGTTTTAAGTTTTGTTTTAATCTTGGTCCCTTTGCATCTAACAAAATGGCTAAAGTGGAGTAGTCAAATTATTATTTTCGTTGTTTGTATTTTCTGCCTTCCATTTTACCTTATGGAAAATGGCAAGGAAATTTTTTTTATATAAAGGCTTTCCTTTTATTATTCTTGGTCAAAGATTATGTTTGACAACTGTGGGTGAATCAAGCATTTTTATTACTGTTAAAACTTTTGTATTTCATGCAAATATCTGAGCCTTAAGCTTAAGTTTAAATGCGTATCAATTTTCCTTTTCATTTGTGGTGGCCACACAAACGTTCTGAATTTTCTTTTTCCACGTGCATAACTATTGCATGTTTTCTCTATTTTACCCAGCAATTTTCATGTTGCTATATTTTCAATTAATCATTTGATTCACATACAATTGTGGGTTTCTTTTGTAATGCATCTTGCTGTTTTAAGTTATGGGGATTAATATGTAAAAATATAATTTTTTTTAGAGCTTATCCTTTTAAAATATTAAAATATAAATTCAATTCTTTTACCATGCCTGCTGCTTATGTTTTCTTGTCTGCAACCACATTTTAACTGCACACAACTTTATTTAGCTTAATTTTTATTATAAGTTTTTTCTCCAGCTTTAAATTTTAAAAACACAACGCAATGTCTAGTCTAAATGATGTTTAGATTAAAAATCCACTATTTTCCTTTACGATATTTTTCTCTTAATGTTAATCTCACTAATGTTATGAGAATAGTCTATTTTAGTAAAAGTAACAATTTTTAAAGATTTTAATTGTTTTTTTTTTTTAGTAGTCTTTTTCTAATTTAAACTCAAGCTAATGTTTTCAAAAGTTAACTTTTAAAAGTCGATAAAACAACTTTAAAATTTAAACTTTACATCTAGTAATGGTAATTTAATTCCAGGTTAAATGATGTCTACATAAAACTAAATGTATAAACGTTACATTTGGTCCTATTGTTAATCAAAATATAGTATAACGTTTTATACTATACAGTTTAGATGAAAGATATTAAATTCACAGCCAATAACGATCATAATTAGATTCATTTGCTTGTAATTAGAGAACGAGTGTAGCCTATCACAAAGGATAACCCCCTCGTAGTTCAATAGGAATTGGCCGTTAAATTTTTGAATTTGAATATAAAATAAGAGACGAGATTTTTTTTAAATTCAGAATTCAATCGTTAGGATTATTTCGTTGCTTAGCACTTATCTGCGTTTCTGATAAGATAGAAGCGAGATAGCAAGAGACAAGGATTCGTCGTCTCCATTTATGATTACATTCCTTTTAACTCATGAAGTGAACGCACACAAAAAAATTAATTTTCATGTTTCTTAGTTATATTGTTTCGTCTTTGTTCATCCGTTATAAGAGATGTAAGTAAAATTTCAATTAACTCTCTCATTTAATCTTCCAGTCACTTAATTTAATAGCCAGTCCATTTATGTTATGATTCCATGCTACTTATACATTAGGAGGAATTATTTCGAGTCATATCTATGCATTTACAGTAGCGTTATTTACGGCGGCAATAGAAGAAAATAAATTATTAAGATATCTTCCATTAAATAACGAACAAATAGGATTTTTATATTTAATTTGTTAATAAAGCCTACGCAATATTAAATCGAAAGGAACTTATTCAGCATTTTATTCTCGACATAAATAATGGATTAATGCAATTAAAATAATGATAAGAAACGAAATATTTAGGGTTTAAAAATATAATTTTTTTAAAACTTTAACATTTTTAATAAAACTACTCCAGATGGAGATTTATAAAATATCAATTAAATTATTAACACTTTACATAACACATTGAAGAAATTCAAAATGTTAAAGTTCGTTCCTGCTTATCTTAGAATTGATTAGAAGAAGAAAAACCGTTAGATTATCTTATTGTTATCGATGATTAAATAAACCACTTCATCAGATATGAAAACCAACAAATAAGTCAAGTTTAAATTTTTTAACGATTTTTATTCTTGAAATAAGTGTCCTGGAAGCAGCTTTCCTTGGAAATAAACACTTTTGTCGATTATTTGACGTGGTATATGGGAGAATTGCTAGTGTCAGATTCCAAAGTTATTAGTAAGCCACGATCAGGAGTTTAAAGGAATTAACCTTCTCTTATGTGAATCCTATTTCCAGCCTATCACCTTCATAATGCAAAATCTCTTCACTAAGAGTATAGGTTGGATGAAGGAAGGATGCCACTTTTCCACAAAAGAATTTTAATAATCTTCATAAATGTATACATTTCAACTACAAGGTAGTCATCATCAGTATGAGTCGAGGTAACAAACAAGGAGAAGGTTTATATAAGAGTAAGAAGCCAATAGGGCGCAAAAGGAATTGCCACTCAAGAGTGGTTGGTCCAACTTAGCGGACCTAGGAGAGAGCTCTAGAGAGTTTTAACAGAAAATACAGAAGAAAAATCCAAAAAACAAAAGGAAGGGGAAAAGAGAAAAGGGGCCAAGAAAACCGTTATTTAGCATGGG